>JBBMOL010000075.1:1200000-1800000 GCA_037954665.1 Laguncularia racemosa
TGAGTTTTCAAATGACCACTATAGCTTTTACTTGAACAAGAGATAACCAAAGCTCCATAACTTTAGGATGATTAAGGATCCTATTTTAACAATAAGGGATAATCAAAGTTCCTAAATTTGAGGATGACTAAAGTTCCTATTTTCTTCTCAAGGAATAACTAAGGCTCCTAAACTTAGGGATGGCTAAGGTTTTTATTTTTTTAAGGGACAGCCAAAGTTCCCAAACTTCAAGATGATTAAGACTCTTAAACCTTCTAATTAGAGGATCACCTAAGTTCTTGAGCTTTCTAAGGGAGGACTAAGGTTACTGTTTTACCAAGGAAGGGTTGAAGTTCCCAAACTTTTGGGTCACTAGGGCTCTTAAGTGTCATAAAGTACAAGGGACACTTATGCTTTATATAAAATGATTTACATACATGTTTAGGGAATTGACCAAATTTATTACAAAGTTGACATTATGGGGACAATGAAGCCATGATAAGTGATAGGAATAATGGACTATGACAATCCATTGAAAAGGGAATAACTACTATAGAAAGGTAGTGAAAGATGGCAACTTAGAAAGAGATTATATAAGAGTAGTTACTATTTACAACCTAAAAGTACAAGACATTTTCTATATTTCTATGGAAAAACTATTCTCTCTTTTCTTCTTCTTTTTTTTTTTTTCTCTATTATTTATTTATTTATTTTTTGTAAGGAAAACCTATATGGTGAATAAATAATGTTACAAATAGCAACTGAATAGTAATGTAGCATTTGATCTGAGTCATAAAACCGCAAGCTTTTATTAATGTTTAAATAATTACATGACCTATAAATGCAAAATTCTATCTAAAATAAAGGAAAGTAAACTAGTAAACCTCTCTTTTTTTTTTCTTCTTCTAACTATACTATGCTTTCCTCCTATACTGGCTTAGTCGAACTTCTTCTACTTCTTCCGTCAGTTGCCGAATTCACTCATCCTTTTCTTTCAACTATTCTTTTAAGTACTGGATAACCTGTTGGGACTACTCATACTTCTTTTTCCAGTAATCTGCAACCTTCTTCCATTTTTGATACAGGACCTCTACCTTTGCTCATATGGTGGTTCTTTATCCCTCCACTTCTGGTGTTAGATTTTGTAATTCTGGCTCATGCTTGAACACATTGGGAGACTTATATCATGCTTGACTAGTGTTCTTCATAAAATCGTAGATGAACTCTTGGGTAACCTTGTAGGCCCTAATCTTTCCCTCTAGCTCACCTAGGTTTGCTATTTTCTTCGCCTCTCTATTCTCCCATAACTCCTTGATAGCATTAAGGCAAGCGATCTTAGTTACCAGTGGTATGTTAACATCTTGATAGTTGAGGATTACTCATTCCAATGACCCTATGTAGGTAATGTCTTGCAAGGGGCCCAGCTGTCTTACAACTTGGGCTGGGAAATAACCCGTATAACCTACAATACCAATTAAGGGTACGTTTGGATATTCTTTATGTCTAAGTATAGCTTTTGTGCAATGGTTCCGCTTAGCCATCTATGCGATATCTCCTAACTCAATCATCTTGAGTAACTTGCACCATTTCTGAGTTAATGTGTCACTAGGCAGCTAGACTCGAGTAGCAAAGTTATCCACTATGTTTACTTGTGGAGCTAAGGACCCCCTCATCAAATTTGTTTTAAATGCCTTGATGTAGCTAACAAACCATACTATTAATAAGGTGGGCCCTCCCTTGAACATGCTATGACCTTGTTGCTTCACAAAATTTAGGGCCTAAATCTGTTCATCTAATATTGTTGGGATGTAGGACTTACTTATTAGAAATTGAGAGACCAATTTAACTATCCTGAAATGGAAGTTGGATCGCCCTTATGGGAAACAAATGGTTCCAAATGCCACCAATATGAATGTGTTGATGCAGTTCCTTTGCTAGTCATCATACCCTCCACAAAGGAACTATTCCATTTTCCATGGCAGAGGTCTTAAGCAATTGGGTATGCTCCTCTAAGGTAGGTCCCAATTTGTAAGGCCTAAAATCAAATGATGATGACCTAGAATCCCATAAATGGGCCAAAGCTTTGATTAAATCCCACTTCAGTTGCACCTTCGTTAGAGAAATTATTGGATCAATCTTTTGCATGATATAATCTTGATGTTCTTGACTGAATGTGTCAAAACATCTACCCAAAGGTTTTGGAGGATAGGCATACTAGTGCATGTGGATTCCGTTGACATAACATGACTAATTTTTGGTTTGATTCTCCATTTTGCTACAAATTACAACAAGAAAATAGGAAAAACAAAATTTTTTTGAGGTTGAAGGAAAATAAATACAGGGAAAAGAGGTTATAAAGACTATGATTTTTGAAAATTAATAAAGTTGTAGCTTTAAACTCTTAGTGCCACATTACTTTTCATTTGTAGAAGAACAAAACATAAAATAAGAATAGACAAAAGAATAAATAAAGTAAGCATGCGCGAGAATGAGTGTAAGTTCTAAAGGTCCTCTGGCTGTGTAACCAATGGTCACATTGAAGCCTAGAGTGAAATCACCTAATGATAGGAATCAAAATCTGACAAGACCTATCATTAGGGCAAGAACTAAAGGAATTCGAATTTTGGCGATGAGGGCCCATTTTGAGCAGATCGACCCCGGAATTATTTATAAATTAACTTCTTTTCTATTATTCTTGTATTATGTTTTCCAACAGGTACACTTATCATATTTTATAAGGCAATGGACAAACTCCCTCAGACTCAGCTTGTGGGTTATCCATGGACCAACCTGAATCGGCGATGAGCTGGGCCGATGGATCCTATAGAAGACCGGCATCTTGAAGACCATTTCTTTTATATATTTCTTCTTTTATGAACTATTTTGGTTTTGGGACACTTTTATTTCCTTGTAATTTTCATTTAGGACTAGCCACCATAAAAGTGGTAAACTTGTAATTTTGACCAAACTTGTAATTTTGACCACTTTCTAACCTTAGGAGTAGCAAGTATAAATACTTGCTTAAGAGAGGATTTGAGGAGGCCATATTTTGCAGAATTGAGGTTCATTTTCACGTGAGAATTAGGGTTCCTAATTATCATTAGACTCTTATCAATTTCAATCATAAGAGTTGAAATTGTGGCGAGTGCAACACCTTGAAATTGTGAGTAGTATCAATTTTATTTTGTTGTGATTTCTTTTCTTCTCTAGTGTGTCATATCTAGGGGCTTGGTTGAAGTGATTACGAGCTTTTTAAAAGATGAATCCGACCCCTTGGCATCTTCCCACATTCTGTTATTTATAAAGGCAAGTTTGGAAATGGATTAGCATGTATGGATCACTTTGAATTGAAGGTGGCCATCTTGAAGATAAAGTCTAATCTTTTGAGTTGCTTAAATCTTTAATTTGTTATTGTTGATGCAAATCAGTTAAATAAAATAAATCTTGGATAATTTTTAAATTGTTTACATGAAAATTCATAAAAAACCATCAAGATTTGATGAGATATGAAGAAGGTTCAATATGCTCACTGGATTTTTCTCTCCTCTATCATGTTTCGATCAGCCCTGGTAAGAGAAGATGGTCATGTGTCACGCACATGATTGGATCGAACGAAAAAAAGAAAAGACTCAAAGACTTTTGCCTAAGACACGATTTGATCATGTGACCAAAGACCCCTCCACATGTGTGCCGGGTGACCTATAGACTAGCTAGGTTGGCCCTTTTCTCAGTTTTCTATTACAATTATTTTGTATTTAACTAATGGTCCTAATTGATTTTTATTTTATTTTTTTATAATTTTATTATTTTTATTTTCATTTTTATTTTATGAAAATATATTTTATTATTATTAATTCTTTTATTTATTAATTTTTTTACTCTTTTATAATCATTTCTCAATTTTAATTTTGTTTAGTTTTTTTTTTCTATTTATACATATTTTTTTATTTTTGTTATTTTTTATTTTTTCATAAACTAAAATTTATTTTTTTTTTTAAAATTTTTTATTTTAGATGGGGGCAAAACGGAAGTGTGTACAAAGACCTAACTTCAAGTGTTACAAGATAAAGGGTTTATCAAACTAAGTGTGTCGCTATGGGTGCACCGGTACTCTTTGTTTAGAAGAAAGATGAGAGCATGGGATTATGTATTGATTACATAGAGCTGAACTGAGTTATGATCAAGAACAAGTATCCCTTCTTTAGAATATATGACCTATTTGACTAGTTATAGGTAGCTTAGGTTTTCTCAAAAATAGACTTGAGATGGAGACATCACCAAATAAGGATAAAAGAAGAAGACATTTAGAAGACTGCATTTATAATCCGGTATGGGTACCACGAGTTCTTAATGAAGCCTTTTAGGTTGATAAACGGTTCAACTACTTTTATAGACCTTATAAACAGACTATTAAGAGATTTTCTATACTAGTTTGTGGTGGTGTTCATAGATGATACTCTAATCTATTCTAAGGGTAGAGAGGAACATGAAGAACATCTAAGGTTAGTTTTAGGGAGATTATTAGATGAGAGATTATATGCAAAATTTAATGTGAATTTTGGCTAGAGCAAATATTCTTTTTAGGACTTGTATCTAGATGCTTGGCATGCTAGCAAATTAAAATTGAGCATCAGAAGCCAATCAGTGAGTTACAACCATGTCTTGTACCTATATAGAAGTGGGAACATATAACTATGCATTTTATCACGACTTTCCTAAGAACTAAGGAAAAACATAATGTAATCTGGGTAATTGTGGATAGGTTAGCTAAATCAGCTCATTTTATACCAATCAAAGTAAATATAAATTAAAAAGCTTGTTTAGTTGTATATTTAGGAGATCATTAGATTATATGATGTGCTTATCATTATAACTTCGGATAGGGATACACGATTTGCCAATAGATTTAAGAGAAGCTTACATAAGGCTTTGGGTAGCGAATTTTAGTTTAGCACTGCCTTCCATCTTTAGACAGATAGATAGTTGAGAAGACTATAAAAATCTTGGGAGGCTTGTTGTGAGCATGTGCTTTGGAGTATAGAGGTAACAATCACCTACCCCTGGTAGAATATGCCTACAATAACAACTATCAAACAACTATTAAGATGGCTCCATATGAAGCACTTTATGGTAAAAAGTATAGATCTCCCTTATACTAGGATGAGGTTGATGAGAGACATATAATAGGACTAAAGATAGTATAGGAAGCTATAGATAACGTAAAAGTGATAAGACAGAGAATTCCTTCTGCTCATAGTTACTAGAAAGTTATGCAGATAAAAGGCGATGCCCTTTAGAGTTCTAAGTAGGAGATAAGGAGTTGTTGAAGATTTCTCTAACCAAGGCGGTAATCAGATTTGGTCTAAAAGGAAAGCTAAACCCAAAGTATGTGGGTCCATTTGAAGTTTTGGAAAGAATTGACAATGTAGCTTATAGGTTAACTTTACCACTAGGTTTGGATGGGGTACATGAGATATTTCATGTACCTATGCTAAGGAAATATGTGCCAAATATGGATTAAGTACTTGCTTTGAAACCTTTGAATGTACAATTGGATTTATCCTATATTGAAAGACTTGTAAGAATTGTGGACACTAAAAAACAAATATTAAGGTGCAATAAGAAATGTGAAGGAAGTATCTAGAGCTTTTCTCAAACATAGGTAACTTTCGAGAATGAAAGTTTCTGAAAGGGGGTATGGGTTGGGGAGGATGCAATAGATGCAATATTAGTAAAATAAAAATAAAGGCAAGAAAAATAATAAGGTTTGAAGTATAGGGGCATTTTAGTGTTTTTATGGTAAGAAAATTTAAACCCTTAATTGACCTTTTTCCTCCTTTTTTCCCATTTTGCATAGTTGATATCTTAGAAATGTAATCAGACACGCACAGTGAAACCTATTGGAATCTTATAGGGTCAAGACATTTTCACTAGGTAAGGGCCTTATTGTTACTATATAATTTATTGATCGCAATTTCTTAGGTCTTAGTATTTGGTAGGTGATGTATTATTAGAATTTGGAACAAGGGGTGAGAAGGAATGAGCATAAACGTTGGATTAAGCGATCTTGGGATTCTAACCACAAATTAAAGCAAGTATTTATATTTAGTTTTGGGGAGATTACGAGATGAGAGATTATATGTAAAATTTAGTAAGTGTGAATTTTGGCCAGAGCAGATATCCTTTTTAGGACATGTGGTAAATAAGGATGGCGTCTTAATAGATCCTAAGAAGATTAAAGCTGTTGTTGAATGGCCAAGACTAGGGACAATGATAGAGGTTAGAAGCTTTTTGGGACAAACTGGTTACTATTGACATTGTGTGGAAGGGTTCTTTTGTTTAGTAGCTTCTTTGACCAAATTAACATAGAAGAGAGTGAAATTCTTATGGGATAATAAGTGTGAAAACGACTTTATGACATTAAAGGAGAAATTGATAACAACTCCAATGTTAGTGTTACCTAAAACAGGGGAAGAGTTTGAGTCTTTTAGTGAGGTGTCAACTTAAGGGTTAGGATGTGTTCTCATGCAGAGTAGGAGAGTCATTACATATGCCTCTTTTTAGTTGAAATCCTATGAGAGAAATTACCTCACATGACTTAGAGTTAGGAATAGTGATTTTAGCATTGAAATTGTGGAGACACTACTTATATGGTAAGAAGTGCAAAATTTTCATAGATCACAAAAGTTGGAAATACTTATTTTCCTAAAAAGTGCTGAATAAGAGGTATAGAAGGTGGCTGGAGTTAATTAATGATTGATGTAGAGATCCACTACCATCTTAGGAAGGCAAATGTTGTAGTAGATGCCCTCAATTGAAAGAAATAGGTTAATATAGCAACTTTAATCACTTCATAGAGACATATACTAGATGACATGCACAAGTTAGAGTTAGAGATGGTGACACATGAAGTGAGCACTAGATTGGCTAGTTTTCATACATAATTAACCCTTCTTGACCGAATTAAGGTATGATAGATCCTAAAGGTGTAGTGAAACATGGTAAGATGTTATGTGTATCGAATAATATTGAACTGAAGAAAGAAATTATGAAGGAAGTTCATTACTTAAGATACAAAGTACATCCTGGAAGCACCAAGATGTACAAAGATTTGAAAAGTCATTACTGGGTGAAGGAATATGAAATGGGTGGTTGCAGAATTTGTATCCAAATGCTTGATGTACTAGCATATTATGATTGAGCATTAGAAGCCAGTTGGTGAGTTACAACCACTTCTTATACTTAAATGGAAGCGGGAACATGTTAGCTAAATTAGCTCATTTTATACCGATTAAAGTAAAATATAAATTAAAGAGGCTTGTTTAATTGTATATTAAGGAGATTGTTAGATTACATGGTGTGGTAGTCACTATAACTTCTAATAAGCATACATGATTTGTTAGTAGATTTTGGAGAAGCTTACATGAGGCTATAGGTACCAAATTGTAGTTTAGCACTACCTTCCATCCTTAGACTGATAGACAGTCAAAGAGGACTATAAAATCTTGGAGGACCTATTGTGAATGTGTGCTTCGGACCATGAAGAGATTTAGAATAGTCACCTGCCCTTGATAGAATTTACATAAAATAATAGCTATTAGATAACTATTAAGAAGGCTTCATATGAAACACTTTATGGAAAAAAGTGCAAATCTCCCTAATACTAGGATGGGGTTAGTGAGAGACAGATAATAGGACTAGAGATAGTGCAGGAAGCCTTAGACAAAGTAAAAGTGACAAGATAGAGAATCCTTTTCGCTTAGAGTTACTAGAAAAGCTATGTAAATAGAAGGCAATGCCTGTTAGAGTTCCATGTAGGAGATGAGGTGTTGTTGAAGATTTGTCCAACCAAGGAGGTAATTAGATTTGGTCTAAGGAGAAAGCTAAACCCAAAGTATGTGGGTTCATTTGAAATTTTGAAAAGAATTGGCAATGTAGCTTAAAGGTTAGCTCTAGCACCAAGTTTAGGGGTACATAAGGTATTTTACTCATCTATGCCAAGGAAATTTGTGCCAAATCCAAATCAATTAGTTGCTTTGGAACCCCTAAATGTACATTCGGATTTATCCTTCATTGAAAGACTTGTAAAAATCGTGGACACTAAAGAACAAATATTGAGGAAAAGAGTGATTCTCTATGTCAAGGTACAATGTACTAATCAAACAAAACGTGAAGTGACTTAGGAATTAGAAGAAGAAATGCAGAGGAAGTATTGAGAGCTTTTTTCAAATACAGATAACTTTCGAGAAAAAAGTTTCTGTAAGGGGTGGAGGATGTAATGTAAGCAATATTAGTTAAATAAAAATAAGAGCAAGAAAAATAATAAGGTTTTAAGTATGGGGATAGTATAGTCTTTTTATGGTTAGGGCATTTAAACCTTTAATTGATTGGTTCCTACCATTTTTCCAATTTGACGCAGTTGATATCCCATGAATGTAATCAAACATCTATAGTGCAACATAATGGAATTCTACAGGGTCGACATGTTTTCACCAATTAAGGACCTTGATTGTTACTATATAATTCATTGATTGCAATTTCTTAAGTTTAAGTATTTGGTAGGTGATGTATTATTAGAATTCGAAATAAGGGGTAAGAAGCAAGCACAAACCTGGAATTAAGCGATCTTGGGATTCCAACCGCAAATTAAAGCAAATAAGCGTTTATATTTTGCTTAAAATTGCAGAATTAGTGATTAGATCAAAGAAATTTTGTTTGGATACATGGAAATTAGGATTGGGATGTTCATTTGAGAAGAGGATGGAACTTTCTGAAATAGAGGGAGATATGGTTAGGTACATGGGTGTGTAACTTCTTGTGTTGAGTTGGAGAGGGTTTTATGTACTAATGGGGAACATGGCAAGGTACATGGGCACGTACCTACTCATGTTGAAGTACATGGTCAGGCATACAACTTGTGTAATTAGGCGTGTTAGGAAGGTTTCACGCATAGTACGATACATAACCATTTAGATGGTTGTGTTCCTTTCCGTGGTCTTTTGCACAATTATAGACATGGCTGTGTTATTTTGGAATGCTTCTACTTTACTTTTATTTCATTTTTCTTTAGTTATAAACATATTTCACCTATAATAACACAATGGGTGGAAGGGAAATATGCAACTAGTATACAACTAACAACTTAATGAACTTAGATTATGTCATAGGGTAGTACTAAACTTAGTATTTGAAACTTAATAGGTTGTTATACCTTTAATAGTACACAAAAGATAACCGTGGGGCCACTTTTCTAAGTATGTGTTTACTATGTTTGCTACTTATGGTTGTTAACTAAGTTATCTAAATGAACTTAATTGGATATTGGATTTAAATGTGTGTGTTGTTTGAGGTTGGCTCGACCTAAGGGTTTGTAGTAGCAAATCCCTATGGGGCACATTGATGATAGATATAGGACATTGTCCTTAATAGTCCTATATCGAAATGATCTAGGATAGATGAGGCTTGTAGTGATAGTTCTCAAACTAGAACTTTTACTATATATATATATGCAATGTGGTAGGTTCTTTGAGTACCCTTATGATGGTTGATGGATCAATCAAAGAAATGGATTATTTGTGATATTGATATTGCATCCTTATGTGTCTATGATGTGATTTTTTGACACATGCATGCGCTCATGGTATTCATATAGGTTCAGGCTCAATCATTTTTCCTTTTTAGCTGTAGATAGGTACGATGAATATGTTGAGTATGACGAATATGGAAATGAGGGAGGCTATTATTATCACTATGGGGATGACTAGTGAGAGAATATTTAAAAGACTATTGAAGAACTTGGAGATGTTTGAGTTTGGGAGCCTAGAGACTATTTAGATACTCTTATCCACGACTACTTTTTTTTTTTTTTATGATAATATGAGTTTGAAATTGTAATTGAACTAGAAATTGTTGTTCAATGGTAATTAAATTTGTGGTTGGAATGACTTGCTTGTGAGTCATTCATTTTTATTTATTCCAGCAATAAATGATAAATTGAAATTGTAAGTTGAATAGGTTTGAAATTACTAAGGTTAAAGGGAGTCTTAGTGTATTGCTATATCGTGAGGACACATGGCAGGTTATAGCATTTTTGGTTTTGGGGTGTTACATATAATCTAATGCTATGCGTACATGCGCTCCTTGCTACTTAGTGAAATGCGCTAAGGTGGTCTCCACTCTTGCAATTGCTATTCAATGTTTGCCATCTTCCCGTCCACCTTATTCCTAGGGTTGCTTTGATGGTCTCACTAAGTTGTGCAAATGGGTTATGATCCATGGGTCGGTCCATTTAACTTGCTTAAAAAAAGGGTTAGGATGAAATTTTTTAATTCATTTAAAAAGTGGGTCAAATGAGTTTGGCTTGTTTAATCCCTGGTGAATTTATCCGTTTAACCCGTAGGTTGGTTCACCAACCTGAAGAAACAAAAATAAAAAAGTAAAAAACAAAAATTCGACATAGCTTAACCTAATCACATATCACATTCACAACATAATATTAAGTCACCAATTCACTTTATTTTTAAATTTAATATAATAAACTTAAAATATCTATGTCACATATCATCATTCATCATCATCTCTCTTATCCTTCTTTCTTCAGCCTCGTCTGCCCCTTGATTGTAAATATACATATGTATGTATGTATGTATGTATTGATATAGAATAGGCTAGATAATATTGGTACACAAAAATGTGGAAGGAAATAGTAGAGATTTCCGGGAATCAACGTAGGAAAATTTCCTGTGTATAGAAATTTTTCTTTGCCCATAATCTTCCTTCTACGATTTTTTGTTTTCAAAAAATACCCTGGAAGCAGCATGCCTCGGTTGGGTGTAGCAGCTGAAATGAAGTAGGTGAACCACTCTCATCAACACAGAGTTCAATAATGAACGAAAAGCCAAAAAGATAATTAACAGCGACAAATAATAACATTTTGTCTTCCTTTGTAAAAGAAAAAAAAAGAAGAAGAAATAGTGTAGGAGAAACAGATCTGATTTCTTTTAATTTTTTTTTTCTTAAGATGATTCATAATTAGTTTAATATCCAAAGCGGAAGTGCAAAATTCCGTCCAATGATACTGATGATATAACGAAATGTAATTTTTTGATCATGGAAGTTAAATAAAAAGATCACCGAAATGGTAAGATTATTATTATAATCGTTGTTCCCCGATGGAAGTATTTATTGTTATTTGTTGTTGCACTTCCAGACATTTTGCATGCGTGGTTTGTTTTCCAAATATCACTACAAGAATTATCACAAAATGTGAGAATTTATTTTTCCATATAAAAGCTTAAAAAATTGTGTCATTAGGCCTATTAAGAGAATTCACATTCACTTAAGGAAATTGTTGCAATAACCTTGTCAATTTTGTGATATTACGAGGAACGATTTCTCACAAACCATTTTACGAGAATTGAAAACAATTGCTAGAATAGATATAGTATTTGCGAGAAATATAATTCTTGTTAAGTGATTGACAGATGTTAGAGGATACGCATTTGCAAAAAAAGCAATGTCACATGAGTTTGACACACAATGGGACTATGCGAGAATCAAATTCTTGATGGGCATTGGCTAGGAATCAAATTTTTGCAGTAAGGCATTTGTGAGGAATCAAATTGTCACAATATATTAACAAGAAATTAATTCTTGCAAAATGTGGGCATACGTGAGGAAAAAATTCTCGTAGTACATATTTAAAAGAAATGAATTATGGAAAATGTCAATACATTTCTCGTAATACTCAATATTTATGAGAAATGAATTCTTATAAAATGTAATTTTTTTCCCCATACAATTGGTGTTACACATTTATTATAAGAACCTATGATACAATTTAAATACATTCTTCATTAGCTCAATTTATAGGCATTCTTCATCAGCATAAAGTGAAAGAGAAAATTTACGAGGAATGTGATTTTTTTTTTTTTCAATACTCAATGTTTATGAGAAATGAATTCTCGCAAAATGTAATTTTTTCTTCCCAAGCCATTACATAGATTATAAGAACCAGTGAGATACAATTTACAACAATAAGAGAATAATCTTGATCAACCAAGAAAAGAAAATCTATCCCAACTTGCCATAAGATCAACCAAAAAAAAAAAAAATTGTTCTAATTTGCCACAAATATTTTCATGCATTGCCATCACTATTTATTTCCAAAACAACCGATCAAACATCCTACCATAAGTATTAATCAAAATTTCAAAAATATACAAAATTGCATAGTATTTAACAAACAAAAAAGGAGTGACGTGATACTTGATCGACAAAAAAGAGCGACATGATATTTGGCTAAGCAAAAAAAAAGAGAAGTTACTTGATAAATGCAAAAAGATCATGTACTACATAGATAATTAAATCAATTATTGATGTCCATCTATTGGAGGTTGTGGTTGCTGTTGTTAGACATTAAGGAAACTATAGAATGAAGTTGGAAAGAAAGACTAAGGATGCTTGACCTATGGTTGCAATGGGGATTGGGGGTATGATGGTTGTTGTGAGGATCCACCCAATGGTGACGAATGGCATATTCTTAGTGCCAAACCCACCAAGGTGGGGGTGATGATTGCGATGATGATTGGGTTGGTTGTATTGTCAGTGAGATGGTTGATATATGTGAAAACCATTGCTATTGCAAAGAAAAAAAATTGTTGTTGTTGTGTTATAAAATGATTAAGTAGTTGTTCTATTGAGCAACAATATCTTCTAAAGTAGATATTTTGTTCTCCCATCTTGTCACTTATCCGTTGGATGCCATTGGTGCAGAATGGTAGAGAAAAGGGATTTGAGGATAGGATAGAGGTGGTTTAAGGCTACTATAGCCTAAACCATGGCTATATCTAGGCTTATGACCAAGGATGTCTCTCATGATCTCAACTTGTGTCTTTGGCATTTGATTATACAATTAAGATTGTTGCAAATTTTGCTCATATGATTCCACCATAGCTTTTTAGATCATGTGAAATATAGTTACAAGAAAAATAAAGGGAAAAAAAAAGAAAAAGAAAGAATCTTTACTAAATTATAATGGTTTAAAAAAGGACTTGAAGTGTTGATATATAACTTACGTGTTTATCTTGTGCTATGGAATTTACCCATTCAGTTAATTTGCCTTTTCTTTTCTTATGGTTATGTTCAAATGTCCCAATCTCTGATAATCCTTAATATATTGTAGTGAAACAAGTTGATACCAAGATATAAGTTGTATCAATTACAAGACATAAATAATAATCATTGAAACAAGTGATCATATCATCCTAAATAATGACAAGCAACTAGGGATCTTTTTCTCATACCTTACTAAGCTGAATATTCATGAATGATTTCATACCGGTAGCGTGGTTATATTACAGCTTTTCTCAATTGATAGTGTTGACTAAAGAACGCTTCTAAATGAAAAGGAAAATAACTATGCTATTACATATAAACACATACCATAAGTATTAAGTAGGCGAATTACCTTATGATGGGGGTTATTATAAAAAAAGACACATAAAGCAACCCAATCAACTAGTTGGTGAAGTAAACCCTTTGGTACTTTCTGACATGCTCTCTCACCCTCACCATATTCCTTATACTTTCATTTTAGTTGATATTGCAACTCACTATATGTTCTACCAACAATCTTGTGAAATACCAATGGTCACCATAGATTATTTTCCGAACTAAGATAAAATTTTTTCTACAAATGTCAAAAAATTGATGGAAATGCATGAACCTTTGTTTTACATCATAATATAAAATAAGATAAAGAGTAATAAGGAAACAACTCATCATAACCACGCTAGTCACCCTCTGCTGTATCTCCAATAGCACTTTTGACCATGCCTTTCCTCTAGCTTTCAAGATAACACAATGGAGAAGAGTGATGATGTGTTGAAGTGAACTCTTTGGATAACATTTATGCATTGTCTCTTCGTGGAGCATTATAAATGTCATGCAATTTTAAAATAGGATTATGACTTGTGCTCCACTTAATTTTCTCGTAATGGGTGCCCTTATAGACACCCCTATTCCTAGGCTTTTTGTCATGCTCTGATGTATTATCCACTCGTGCATTCTCATTAGAAGGATCTTCATGTTGCTCATAAGAAAAATCATCACTCTACTCATCACTTGCTTTATTTTTCGATGCATTTGATGACTCTAGAGGATCTCAACAATTGAGGTGCTCCTAAAAAGCATTAGCTCCAAACCAATCAACAAGATCATCTCCCACATGACTAAGCCTTGGAACCTCCATATTGCACAAAACAACATTGATTGAATCAATAAAAGGTAAATAACATATAGGGACTTTTTTTTTTCTTTTGGTGTATAGAAATCTAATAAGAAAAGAATTCACAAGATCAAAGAGTGAATATTACATAAATATTTAACAACATAACCTTATAGTATCTACTCTTCTTCATTGCTATTACTAGAGGAATACTTATCACAACTATTTGTATTAACTAAAGGTGGACTTTCTTCTAATATAAAAAAATGCGCTAATTGCCCAAGATGAATAAAACTTTGATTTACTGGGATCATTCTACCACTTCTCTATTACTGTAGTGGCTCGTCTAATCAAAGTTAGCCAGTAATCTCATGATCAACATTATCATTTGGTTGAAATAATTCTCGATGGAATAAATAGCAATGATGAACTTTTAGACCTCCTTCAAATCACTAGTAGACTTCTTTGGATCTTTTAGATAGAAAACCTATTGAGCTTGATCAACGAGAATGTAAGGACCATTTTCATACCATGTTTGACTAGTATTAATTGTAACCATATCACCATCAATTAACCTAGGTTTATCGTAATACATATCATACCATTTGCACTTAAAGAGGAATGCATGCCTACCGCGAGTGTAGTTTAATTGTATAATGCTGGTTATCATTCCATAGAATGTAATGGTGTTTCCATAATGCCTACCTAACATAACAACACCACTATTTTGTGATTGAAGACATGCCTCTCGATCATCTATAATGAACCTCACTCTATTTACCACACAACCCTGATAAACTTGGACATGCTTCTATAGGCTCCATGAAAGGGCATCTAAGTCATTAGATTTTTGAAATGTACCTGTAGATTTAGCAAATACGGTCTGTGTTGAAATAAACAAAGTTAACTTAGATTTTGAAATCCACAAGTGTGGAGTCATACTTTAATTGGTTGATTAGATGCACTTACTTTAGTTTTAAACCATGTTAGAAATTACTCCATAACAAGTTGTTGTATATTGGTTTGTCCATAACATTCTTGTAACTGTAGCTCAAATTCCCTAATTATTTAAAAAATGTATGAAGGATTTTCATTTCTTAAAAAAAAAGGTTTAAATTAGAAAGGAACACTTACTAAATGTATAGATGGACCTCCTCCCAATTGTTCAATACATACCAATGCATCTTATTCATCTCATTCACCCTAGCATATGTACAATTTCCCATTGGGCAAAAGTTGCATTGCCAGCAATAAGGAATTGGACAAAAGTTAAACTAGCTTCTAGTTTCCCATTAAACAATGAACAAAATGCCCATACAAGTTGTGACAAGAGAATATCACCTAGAAACTCAATTAAACCATGAATGAAACACCCTTCTACAAATGCACTATGCCAATTAAATTGTACAATATAAGAAAGGAAATCATTTAGTTCAAGAACATGATGTAAGATACAATTTTCAACAACATAAATAAAAAAGGAAAGAATCATGAATCAGAGAAAAGGAAGGTAATTAATTACTAAAAGTGGAAGACTATACTCTACAACTTCAAAACGAATAATCATCTTCGAAGCAATATGAATAGTCAGCACCGTAAATTTCTTTATAAAGATCCATATGATACACTTCCTAAGGATCTACATCCACCTAGTGATTTACATCACCATCCTCATTCGCATCTCCATCTCCATCTCCATCTCCATCTCCATCTCCATCTCCATCTTCGTCTTCATATTCAATTGTATCTAGAACAATATCATATCCATCAATAATCAACTCTTTCAAACTTTTAGAACTCACTTGGATATAATCCACACCTTAACAATTTGTGAATTTTAGTGATTCAAGAACGGGAAAGCTTCCAAAATAACACTAATTTTGACGTCACTCAGAGTAAGTAGACTACCTCTTCCCATGAGTACTCCCTTTCCATTAACCTAATCCACTTTAAGATCTCAACTAGTGCTAATCCTTTGCATCATGACCATAAGTTAAAGTAGGGGACGACGGAGCTAGTAGGGTATGTAAATGAGGACAAGGGAGTATTGTTTGATGTGTGATCTTTTATTGCATCCTCCTAATGTACTTATGGTAGAATAATCTTTCTTTCTTTTATTTTTCCATCGCGACAAGCTTCTTTGTCCCTAATCTTAACCTAGAATTTTGGCCCATTATGATTGGCCTTACCGTGGCTAGATGACCCTTTGCTCTCTTTCCCTTTGATCACCGACCCTGACTTGCAATCTTGGCCCTATGATCCTTTTGGTTGAGAACCCTTGCCTAAAACTGTGTGAGAGTAGGAAGAACAAACCCTTAATTCATTTACCCAACAAAACACCCCAAATTCTACACAAAAGCAAAACAACAACACGTTTACCAGAAAAATCAAGGGAGAGAGTAAGAGAATGCCTACCTTCATGAGATAACCGAACCACACACATGACACACTAAAAGCCAAGAACTTCTTAAGCTTCAAATCCTTTGCAGGCAATAAAGTGTCGCAAAAAATACCTTCGACTTCTAGGAAAACAAGTAGGGGAAGTGTGAGGGAGGGGAAGAGGGATTTAGACACACCTTACAAGCTACAATGTAGGTGAATGAGAGTGAAATGAACAAGCCATTGACATAGAGCATCCACGAGTGTATTTTGGGGCTAGGCTTTTATTTTTAGGGAAAAAAATGGTAGAACTGTGGAACTGAAATGTGGGAAAATGACGGTGAGGGAAATTGACAAGGGAAAATATAACAAGCATGATATTTAGCTTACATAGCATGGAAGTGACAATTACTTTATCATAAATAAGCAATTGCGAAAATTTGCTTCTCATAGGTGGCAGATGTGGTAACCACATTCTCATTGATAATATTTGCGAGAATTATTTTTCAGGAAAAGCACATTTTCCATTTCCAACAATTGACTTCTTGCAAATAAGCAATTCCAGCGATTTACTTCTCACAGGTGATAGATGTGGCAATCACTTTCTCACATATACTATTTATGAGAACTATTTTCCCTTAAAAACACAATTCCCCTTTTTGGCAATTAGCTTCTTACAATATAATTCCTCACATTTGCTCATTTATGTTGTAGTGTACATATTAATTCCTTGCTAAATTTTTTGTGTTATGATCTAACCTTAATTTTATATTATATATATATGTGTTGTTATGAAGTATTTTGAAACTTTTAGATAAAGAATTTTTGGCCATTTAGAGCATTGATTCTCTCAAGACTTGATCTAGTGATGCTGAGTCCCCGGGTTGGGTTGTATAGCAATTGATGAATTCATCATCGCAATTCCAGAAGGATGGAATTGAACGGATGAGACTAAACAAATTACTACAACGTAAATGGTAATAGTTCAATAACAATATCCTCGTAATCATAGCACAACCTTTTTCCTTAATCGAGTCCATAAAATTTTATGCTTCCTCCTACATTACTCAATATATACCTACATAATGTTTATTTGTAGAAGTCCAAACTCTATGTATATAAAAAGGAAATAACTTTAAGTAATAAAAAAAAATACATTGAGTGAAAAGTTGGTAAGGGACATTATTGGTCTACCACATCCCTCGAGGAAACATGGATGGCAAACTACGGTTGCAAGGTTGGTTGCCCACTTGTTATTCACTAAAAAGGTACTCAATTTCATTAGGAAAATCATGTAAACTTATTCTCACCATATTCATAGACATTAATACTATGTAATCTAAATATTTTGCTACACAATTCCACTTATTTTGCTCAAAGATGAAACCAAACATCATTAAATTCCTTCTTCGCTATCAACTTACACTTAAATAAAATCAACATCACTCAATCCATGTCTTCGTCACTTCCTCCATTGCTACCACTATTGAACCAATCCCTTAAAAATCATAGGTGAGATCATAGCAAATTCTAATGTACACACTTGGTTTGATAATTTATGTCAAAAAACTAACAAAGTGTATAAGAGACTTCTTTTACCGTATGAATAAGTTGACTTAGTCACAAGATTATGAATATCTAATGCGCGGTGAAGGAGTGTGGTTTTCAGAAAGAGGCTACATTAATTTACGCAATTATGGTACATCAAATCAATTAACGAAATAGATATGGAATCACATTGATTTTTTTCTTTTTGGTTACAAAAGAGAGAAAAGGATGATCTATAGAGTGAAAAATAAAAAGGAAAAGGGATGTAGATGACTTTATGCATGTAAAAACATATGTATACTAAATTTAAAGTTACTACAGTAGGAAGGTTCACATGCTTCTGTTAATACCATATCCATTCAAGACCATCCGTAATTAGACTCTAACTTTGATAGGCTTGTTATGATTTTTTAAACAAGTTAAGGAATCACGAATGTGAAGTTCAATGCTCTTTACATATTTGTTATCGATATATCCATTTATGACTTGGTAACAAGGATAAGACTCTAGAAAGGTAAGTGAAGAGTGATTGATATTGTACATGATCATTGGGACACTTTATGGGGAAATACCAAATACACTAAGAGCATGTTTACTAGATGTGCTTAACATTGGAAAATTTACAAAAGATATTTATTGCAGGATTATTTGGAAAGTTATGCTTTTTTTTTTTTATCCTTTTTTTTTCCTACATTGTTTAGAAGAATATAAGTATTGTCTATTTTCTTCCTTTGTAATACCATATATTGGTAGATAAAGGAGAAAGGGTAATCACAGAATTTTCTATCATTTTTAAAATCAACACCAACTTCTATGAACATTTAATATAAGCTCTTAAAGCTAAAATCAAGAATAGTTAAAAGGATTCACTTAAAAGCCTAGATTGCATGAGTCTATTAAATGTTGGCAATTATAATAAACTGAACATGTCAAAATTTTGGAAAAAAAAGGGTAAATATAAGACTGACTATTAAATATTTAAGATGAGTGGAATGAGGTGGCATATGAAGCACGGTCATACTCCCCTAGAGTAGATGAAAAGGGTATAAATTTTTCTTGAGGTAACTCTGCAAATTTGTAGGGATTCAGATGGGTTTATCCAATGTCCTCGTTGAGATTGTCTTAATCATGAACGGTTACCAATAGAGATCATTGAGGTTCATCTCTTCCATAGAGGAATGACATGGTCTTTCACTAATTAGATATTTTATGGGGTGACATCACATATTAAGAGGTGGGAGTGTAAATCTCTGGGTTTAAACGACTTTAGGATTATTAACAATGAGGAAGATGTGCAAGCCCCACTAATATTAGATGATTTGGCTTATTACAGTAGTGATTTTGAAGATGATACGTTAGGGGATGATGGAGGACATGAGATCGACATGGATTAGTGGAGTGGTTTGCTCAAAGAAGCCAAACATGAGGTATATCTAGGATGTAATAGATTTTCATTGTTATTGGTTTTAATATGGATGATGCACTTTAAGGTTGGTGGTTGACAATCTATAAAGTGTTTTAATGATTGATTTAGTTTTGTAAAGAGCATAATACTAGAAGGCGAAAGACTCCTAGGTTCTTATTATGAATGTCAAAAAGATGTTTTGCTAGTTGGGAATTGATACAAATCTAATTCATGCATATAAAAATGACTACGTCTTATTTAGGAAAGCATTTAATGACTTAGATAATTGTCCATGTTGCAATCATTTGAGGTAGGTGGCTAGGACCAATTAGAAGAACCATAAAAAAAAAAAAAACAGAAAAGAAAACTCATGTGAAGGTTCTATAGTATTTTCCACTATTACTATGTCTTCAACAATTGTTTATGTGAAAAAAAAGGCACCTCTAATGAGGTGATAAAAGGAAGAGTGTATCATTGAAGAAAATGGGACTCAGCATAATGAAGAGCATGTCATTGCCGGAAATATGCTAAGGTAGCATTTAGATTTAGAAGCGTGGGAGGACTTGAACCAAAAGCTCCTTAATTTTGGATTTGATCCTAGAAATATACAATTGGATTTTATGACTTATAGATTTAATCCATTTGGTAATTTGAGTACCACATGTAGTAACTCTTTGTACTTATGCATTGTGGGATAGGAATAGGATATCATTGCTATGAGTAGAGGCCTGACAAGCCTTAAAACTAGAGGACGTATAGGTTGTAAATGTGTTTGCAGACATTTTCCTAGAAAATATACCAGGTTTGCCACTAGTCAAGGAAATAGAATTCTGTATTGATTTGATGTCGGGAAAAGCGCCAATATCTAATGAGCCCTATGGAATGGCACTCACAAAATTGTTAGAGTTGAAGACCTAACTTCTAGAGTTATAAAATAAAAGGTTTATCAGATCAAGTGTGTCACCATGGGGTGCATTGACACTCTTTGTTTAGAAGAAAGATGGGACCATAGGGTTATATATTGATTATAGGGAGTTAAATTGAGTTACAATTGAGAACAACTATCCGCTCCCTAAAATAGATGACTTATTTGACTTGTCATAAGGAGCTTAGGTTTTCTCTAAAGTAAACATGAGATTGGGATATCACCAACTAAGGATTAAAGAAGAAAACATTTAGAATACTGCATTTAGAATACGGTACGAGCATTAAATGTTCTTAGTGATGCCTTTTAGGTCAACAAATGTTCTATTTACTTTCATAGACCTTATGAACAAAGTATTTAGGGATATTCAAAATCAATTTGTGGTGGCGTCCATAAATGATGTACTCTTATGTTCTAAGGGTAGAAAGGAACATGAAGAACATCTAAAGTTAGTTTTGGAGAGATTATAAGATGAGAGACTATACACAAAATTTAATAATTGTAAATTTTGGCTAGAGCAGATCTCCTTTTTAACACATGTGGCAAATAAGGATGGCATCTTAGTAAATCCTGAGAAGATTAAAGTTGCGGTTGAATGGCTAAGAATAAGAACATTGATGGAGGTCGGAGGCTTTTTGTGACAAATTGATTACTACAGGCATTTTGTTAAAGGGTTCTCTCATTTACCAACTCTTTTGATCAACTTAATATAGAAGAGAGTGAAATTCATATGGGATGATAAGTGTGAAAACAACTTTATGACATTAAAGGTGAGATTGGTTACAACTCCAGTGTTAATGCTACCTAAAATAGGGGAAGATTTTGAGATTTTTAGTAGTGACGTGTCAACTCAAGGGTTAGGAAGTGTTCTCATGCAAAGTAGGAGAGTCTTTATAGATGCCTTTTATTAGTTGAAATCTTATGAGAAGAATTACGTCACATAGGACATAGAGTTAGCAGTAGTGATTTTAGCATTGAAATTGTAGAGACAATACCTATCTGGTGAGAGGTACAAAATTTTCATAGATCACATAAGTTTGAAATACTTATTCACCTAGAAGGAGCTGAATATGAGGTAGAGAAGGTCACTAAAGTTGATTAATGACTATGATGTTGAGATCCACTACCATCTTGGGAAGGCAAATGTTGTAGTAGATGCCTTTAGTCGAAAGAAGCGGGTTAATATAGCAACTTTAATCACTTCATAGAGATAGATACTAAATGACATGCCCAGGCTAAAGTTAGAGATGTTGACACATGAAGTGGGCATAGGATTGGCTAGTTTCCATATTTAGCCAACCTTTCTTGATCGAATTCAGGTAGCATAGATAGGAGACATTGGATTTCAAGGGATTAGGAACAAAATAGATCATGGGGGGAACAATTGAGTTTAAGGTAGATGTTAGAGGTGTAGTGAAATAAGGTATGAGGTTATGTGTACCAAATAATACTAAATTAAAGGACAAAAATTTGAAGGAAGCTCATTATTTAGGGTATACAGTACATCCTGAAAGCACTAAGATGTACAAAGATCTGAAAAATCATCATTGGTAGAGGAATAAGAAACAAGAGGTAGCAAAATTTATATCTAGAAGCTTGACTTGTCAAAATATTAGAATTGAGCGTTATAAACCATGAGTTACAACCACTTGCTGTACCTAAATGGAAGTAAGAACATGTAACTAAGGATTTTGTTATAAGTCTCTTAAGAACTAAGGGAAAACATAACACAATTTGGGTAATTGTGGACATGTGAGCTAAATTAGCTCATTTTATACCATTTAAGGTAAAATATAACTTAGAGAGGCTTGCTTAGTTATATATGAAGGAGATTGTTAGATTACATGGTGTACCAATCACTATTTCTTTTGATAGGGATATACAATTTATTAAAAGATTCTAGAGAAGCTTACATAAGGCTTTGGATACCGAATTGCAGTTTAGCACTGCCTTCCATCTTTAGACAGTTAGATAGTCTAAGAGGACTATAAAAATCTTAGAGGACTTGTTGTGAGTGTTTGCTTTAGATTGTGAAGGTAATTGGAGCAATCACTTGAACTTGGTAGAATTACATACAATAACAACTATTAGAAAACTATTAAGATGGCTCTATATAAAGCACTTTATGGCAAAAAGTGCTTATCTCCCTTATACTAGGGTGAGGTTGGTGAGAGATAGATAATAGGAAAAGAGATAATGTCGGAAGTTGTAGAAAAAGTAAAAGTGGTTAGATAGAGAATTCTTTCTACTCAGAGTCACCATAAAAGTTATGCAAATAAAAGGTGATGCTTCTTTGAGTTCTAAGTAAGAGATAAGGTGTTGTTGAAGATTTCCCCAATCAAGGGGATAATTAGATTTGATCTAAGAGGAAAGCTAAACTCAGGATGTGGGTCTATTTGAAATTTTGGAAGGAATTCACAATGTAGCTTACATGTTAGATCTACCACCAAGTTTGGAAGGGGCATATGATGCATCTAACATGCCTATGCTAAGGAAATTTATGCCAAATCTAGATTAAGTAGTTGCTTAGGAACCCTATAATGTACAACCAGATTTATCCTTTATTGAAAGACTTGTAAGAATTGTGAACACTAAAGAACAAATATTGAGGAAAAGAGTAATTCTCAACGTTAAAGTGTAATGGACCAATTAAATGGAACGTGAAGTAACTTGGGAATTAAAAGAAGAAATGTGAAGGTAGTATCTAAAGCTTTCCCCAAACATAGGTAACTTTTGAGAACAAAACTTTTTAGAGGGGGGAGGATGTAATATATGCAATATTAGTAAAATTAAAATAAGAGTAAGAAATATAATAAGGTTTTAAGTATGGGGATAGTTTAGTCTTTTTACGGTCAAGGCATTTAAACCCTTAATTGACCTATTGCCTCATCTTTTCCCATTTTGTGCAATTGATATCTTAAGAATGTAATCAAACATCCATAGTGTAACTAACCTAATGGATTTCTACAAGGTCGACATGTTTTCACTAGGTAAAGGCCTTGATTGTTGCTATAGAATTTATTGATCACAATTTCCTTAGTTTGAGTTTTTGGTAGGTGATGTATTATTTGACTTGGGAACAAAGGGTGTAAAGCAAGCAAAAATGTGGGATTAAGTGATCTTGGGATTCTAGCCGTAAATTGAAGCACGTATTTATATTTTGTGTAAAAGTACAGAATTAGTGCTTAAATCGAACAAATTTTGTTTGGATACATTAAAATTAGGATTAGGATCTTGATTGGAGAGGAATAAGAGGGAACTTTTCTAAATAGAGAGAGATATACGGTTAGGTATAAGGGTATGTACTTTCCTACATTGAGTTGGAGATGGTTTTATGTGGTAATAGGGAACATGGCAAGGTATACAGGTGTGTACTTACCCGTGTTAAAGTACACGGCCAAGTATGCGACCTATGTACTTGGCTGTGTTGGGATGGCTTCGCGTATAGTAAGGTACATGGCCGTTTACATGGTTGTGTTCCTTCTCATGGTCTTTTAGTTGATCACATATATGGCCATGTTGTTTTGGAACACTTCGTTACTTTTATTTTGTTTTTCTTTAGTTATAAGCTTATTTCATCTACAATAGCACAATAGGGGGAAGGGAAATATGCAACTAATATATAAGTAAGAACTTAGTGAACATAGATTATGTTATACCTTTAATGGCACACAAAAGCTAACTATAGGAGCTCTTCTAAGTATGTGTTTATTGTATTTGCTGCTTGTGATTGTTAACTTAATAATCTAAATGAACTTAATTGGATATTTGATTTAAATGTGTGTATTGTTTATGGTTGGCTTGACCTAGGGGTTTGCAGTGGTAGATCATTATGGAGCACTATAATGATCGGTATATGACGTTATCCTTAATGGAGTCTTATATTGAAATGATATAGGATAGATTTACGGTTAGATAGGACTTGCAGTAGGAGTTCTCAACCTGGAACTTACAATATTATAATATATATATATATATATATATATATATATATATATATATATATATATGTCTCACATGATTACACATGGAATAGAAATTATTGAAATATTAATTTTCTGTGATCGACACATGTTTGATCAATGATTTGAAATAATGACCCATCTAACATATGGTCGCTCAAGATAGTAGCAATGCTGTAATGAGAATATTTAATTGAGTAATAAATGTGAGATGTTTGAATTTACATATAATAAAAACTATCAGACAACTATTAGGATGGCTCTATATAAAGCATTTTATGGTAAAAAGTGCAAATCTCCCTAATATTAGGACAAGGTTAGTGAGAGATAGATAATAGGAAAAGAGATAGTGCCAGAAACTATAGACAAAGTAAAAGTGATAAGATAGAGAATTCTTTCTACTAAGAGTCACCATAAAAGTTATGTAGATAAAAGGTGACGCCTCTTTAAGTTCTAAGTAGGAGATAAGGTGTTGTTGAAGATTTCCCCAATCAAGGGGATTATTAGATTTGATCTAAGAGGAAAGCTAAACCTAGGATGTGGGTCTATTTGAAATTTTGGAAGGAATTTGCAATGTAGCTTACATGTTAGATCTACCACCAAGTTTAGAAGGGGCATATGAGGCATCTCACATATCTATGTTAAGGAAATTTGTGCCAAATTTGGATTAAGTAGTTACTTTAGAACCCCATAATGTGCAACCAGATTTATCCTTTAATGAAAGACTTGTAAGAATTATGGACTTTAAAGAACAAATATTGAGGAAAAGAGTAATTCTCGACGTTAAAGTGCAATGGACCAATTAAATGGAACGTGAAGCAACTTGGGAATTAAAAGAAGAAATGTGAAGGCAGTATCTAAAGCTTTTCCCAAACATAGGTAACTTTTGAGAACAAAAGTTTTTATAGGGGGGGAGGATGTAATATATGCAATATTAGTAAAATAAAAATAAGAGTAAGAAATATAATAAGGTTTTAAGTATGGGGATAGTTTAGTCTTTTTACGGTCAAGGCATTTAGACCCTTAATTGGCCTATTGCCTCATCTTTTTCGATTTTATGTAATTGATATCCTAGGAATGTAATCAAACATCCATAGTGTAAGTAACCTAATGAATTTCCACAAGGTCGACATGTTTTCACTAGGTAAGGGCCTTGATTGGTGCTATATAATTTATTGATCGCAATTTCCTTGGTTTGAGTTTTTGGTAGGTGTTGTATTATTAGAATTTAGAACAAAGGGTGTAAAGCAAGCAAAAACGTAGGATTAAGTGATCTTGGGATTCCAACCGAAATTAAAGTAAGTATTTATATTTCGTGTTAAAGTGTAGAATTAGTGCTTAAATTGAAGAAATTTTGTTTGGATACATTGAAATTAGGATTGGGATGTTGATTGGAGAGGAAAAAGACGGAACTTTTCCAAATAGAGAGATATAAGGTTAGGTACATGGGCATGCACTTTCCTACATTGAGTTGGAGATGGTTTTATGTGGTAATGGGGAACATGGAAAGATCTACGGGTGTGTACTTACCCATGTTGAAGTACACGGCCAAGTATGTGACCCATGTACTTGGGTGTGTTGGGAAGGCTTCGCGTATAGTAAGGTACATAGCCATTTGGTCTTTTGGTTGATCACATATATGGTCATGTTGTTCTGGAACACTTTGTTAATTCTATTTTGTTTTACTTTAGTTATAAGCTTATTTCATCTACAATAGCACAATGGGGGAAGGGAAATATGCAACTAGTATATGGGTAAGAACTTAGTGAACATAGATTATGTTATAGGGTCCTACTAAACTTAGTTTCTGAAACTGGATAGGAGTGTGGTTTTTAGAAGGAGGCTACATTAATTTACACAGTTATGGTATATCACATGAATTAACGAAATAGATATGGAATTATGTTCATTTTTTTTTTTTGGGTACAAAAGAGAGAAAGGGATGATCTATAGAGTGAAAAATAAGAAGGAAAAGGGATTTAGATGATGACTTTATGCATGTAAAAACACATGTATACTAAATTTAAAGTTACTATAGTAAGAAGGTTCACAATCTTCTGTTAATACCATATCAATTAAAGACCATTCATAATTAGACTCTAACTTTGATAGGCTTGTTATGATTTTTTAATAAAGTTAAGGAATCACGAATGTGAAGTTCAACACTCTTTGCAAATTTGTTGTTGATATATCCATTTATGACTTGGTAACAAGGATAAGACTCTAGAATGGTAAGTGAAGAGTGATTGATATTGTACATGATCATGACACTTTATGGGGAAATACCAAATATATTAAGAACAAGTTTACTAGATGTGCATAACATTGGAAAATTTACAAAAAATATTTATTACAAGATTATTTGGAAACTTATGCTTTTTTTTTCCTTTTTTTTTTTCTACCTTGTTTAGAAGAATATAAGTATTGTTTATTTTCTTCCTTTGTAATACCACATATTGGTAGATGAAGGAGAAACGGTAATCGCAAATCATTGGTGGGGGAATATGAAATCAGAGATAGCAGAATTATATCTAGAAGCTTGACTTGCCAATAGATTAGAATTGAGCATTGGAGGCCGGCTGGTGAGTTACAACCACTTCCTATACTTGAATGGAAGTAGGAACATGTAACTATAGATTTGTTACATCTTCGAGGAACTAAGGAAAAATATAACACAATCTACGTTATTGTGGACATGTTAGCAAAATTAGCTCATTTTATATAGAGTAAAGTAAAATATAACTTAGAGGGGCTTGCTAAGCTATATATTAAGGAGATCATTAGATTACATGGTGTGTCAATCGCTATAGCTTTTGATAGGGATATATGATTTATCAATAGATTCTAGAGAAGCTTACATAAGGCTTTAGGTATCAAATTGCAGTTTAGCACTGCCTTCTATCGTTAGACAGATAGTTTAGAGGACTATAAAAATATTCGAAGACTTATTGTGAGTGTTTGCTTTGGACTATGAAGGTAATTGGAACAATCACCAGGCCTTGGTAGAATTTACATACAATAACAACTATTAGACAACTATTAAGGTGGCTCTATATAAAGCACTTGATGGTAAAAAGTGCAGATCTCCCTTATACTAGGATAAGGTTGGTGAGAGACAAATAATAGGACTAGAGATAGTGCTGGAAGTTGTAGACAAAGAATTCTTTTCACTCAGTCACCATAAAAGCTATGCAGATTGATGGTAATGTCCCTTTGAGTTCTAAGTCGGAGATAAAGTGCTGTTGAAGATTTCTCCAAGTAAGGGGATAGTTACATTTGGTCTAAGAGGGAAGCTAAACCCAGTATGTGGATTTATTTGAAATTTTGGAAAGAATTCACAATGTAGCTCTCATATTAGATCTACCACCAAGTTTGGAAGGGGCATATGAGGAATTTCACATATCTATGCTAAGGAAATTTATGCCAAATCTGAATTAAGTAGTTGCTTTAGAACCCCATAATGTACAACCGGATTTATCCTTTATTGAAAGACTTGTAAGAATTGTGAACACTAAAGAACAAATATTAAGGAAAAGAGTGATTCTCTAAGTTAAGGCACAATGGACCAATTAAATGGAGCATGGAGGGACTTGGGAATTAAAAGAAGAAATCTGAAGGCAGTACCTATAGCCTTTCTGAAACACAGGTAACTTTTGAGAATGAAAGTTTCTACATGGGTGGAGGATGTAATATAAGCAATATTAGTAAAGTAAAAATAAGAGTAAGAAAAATAATAAGGTTTTAAGTATGGGGATAGTTTAGTCTTTTTATGGTCAAGAAAATTAAACCTTTAGTTGACCCATTGCCTCATCTTTTCCCATTTTGCACCGTTGATATCTCAAGAATGTAATCGGACATCCATAGTTTAACCTAATGGAATTCTACAAGGTTGACATGTTTTAACTGTGGGATCGCTTTTCTAAGTACATTTTTACTATGTTTGCTACTTGTGATTATTAACATAGTAATTTAAATGAACTTAATTGGATATTCGATTTAAATGTGTATGTTGTTTGTGGTTGGCTTGACCTAAGGGTTTGTAGTGACAAATCCTTATGGAGCACTATAATGATCGGTATACGACGTTGTCCCTAATGGAGTCTTATATTGAAATGATATAGGATAGATTAACAGTTAGATGGGACTTGCAGTGGGAGTTCTTAACCTGGAACTTACTATATTATAATATATATATGTGTATTATATATATATATATATATATATATATATATGTCTCACACGATTACACATAGAATAGAAATTATTGAAATATTAATTTTCTGTGATCGACACATGTTTGATTAATGATTCGAAATAATGACCCATCTAACATATGGTCGCTCAAGATAGTAGCAATGCTGTAATGAGAATATTTAATTGAGTAATAAATGTGAGATGTTCGATAAATTCAAGTGGGACGTTGCAAATCAGGCCACTTTTAACAATCCATATTTCACCACAAATGAATATCGTATGTATCCTATCCATATGCTTTCTTCAGCCTCTCCTCCTTGTCTGTAAATCTATGTATGTTTGGATGTATTGACATAGAATAGGTTATATAATATTGGTACACAAAAATGTGGAAGGAAATAGTAGAGATTTCTGCGAATCAACGTAGGAAAATTTCATATGCATAGAAATTTTTCTATGTCCATAATCTTCCTTCTACGATTTTTTATTTTCAATATACACCTTTGAAAACCCAGCGCACAAATTAGAAAAAGAAAAGAAGAAAAAATGATTTGGTAAAAGAGTGATGAGAAAAGATCAAAGATAACCAGCGAAACCGTATGTTTAGGGTTGCATAAACCAAAGCGGTCAAAGTCGTAAAGGTTTCTGGGCGCTTACAAGCTGCGGTCTAAGACAATGTATGTTAGATTTTCCGTGACCCTGACCCTTGACGTCGTCCGATGTATGCAAAATTACATTTGATCCCGAATTGCCAAATGCAAGACTTGAAATATTCATCACTATCTATCCAAAAAGCAGGGAAAAAAAATAGAAATAGTCATTGTTAAGGAATAAATATTATTGGAATAAAAACAAATGGAGGAAGTACTAATATTCTTAGAGGTTTGAAAAGTTATCATGAGATTATTTCAAATGCACGAAACTATACTATACTGGTTTTAACATTAGCTTTTAGCATTTTAGGTCATTTTACGATACGTATCCATAAAGCTTATGAAAAGAGAAAGAAGGACAATGTAAAAACCACCATTAGTGCCAATCTCGCTCCTCAGGGCAGCCACCTATCATCAGGTTTAGAAGGGGTACATAAGGTATTTTACTCATCTATGCAAAGGAAATTTGTGCCAAATCTAAATCAATTAGTTGCTTCGGAACCCTGAATGTACATCCAGATTTATCCTTCACTGAAAGACTTGTAAAAATTGTGGACACTGAAGAACAAATATTGAGGAAAATAATGATTCTCTATGTCAAGGTGCAATAGACTAATCAAACAAAATGAGAAGTGACTTAAGAATTAGAAGAAGAAACGCGAAGGAAGTATCTAGAGCTTTTTTTCAAATACAGATAACTTTCGAGAAAAACGTTTCTATAAGGGGTGGAGGATGTAATGTAAGCAATATTAGTTAAATAAAAATAAGAGCAAGAAAAATAATAAGGTTTTAAGTATGGGGATAGTTTAGCCTTTTTATGGTTAGGGCATTTAAACCTTTAATTGATTGGTTCCCACCATTTTTCCCATTTTACGCAGTTGATATCCCATGAATGTAATCAAACATCTATAGTGCAACATAATGGAATTCTACAAGGTCGACATGTTTTCACCAATTAAAGACCTTGATTGTTACTATATAATTCATTGATTGCAATTTCTTAAGTTTAAGTATTTGGTAGGTGATGTATTATTAGAATTCGAAATAAGGGGTAAGAAGCAAGCACAAACCTGGAATTAAGCGATCTTGGGATTCCAACCGCAAATTAAAGCAAGTAAGTATTTATATTTTGCTTAAAATTGCAGAATTAGTGATTGGATCAAAGAAATTTTGTTTGGATAAATGGAAATTAGGATTGGGATGTTCATTTGAGAAGAAGATGGAACTTTTTGAAATAGAGGGAGATATGGTTAGGCACATGGGTGTGTAACTTCTTGTGTTGAGTTGGAGAGGGTTTTATGTACTAATGGGGAACATGGCAAGGTACATGGGCACGCACCTACTCATGTTGAAGTACATGGTCAGGTATACGACTTGTGTAATTAGGCGTGTTAGGAAGGTTTCACGCATAGTACGGTACACAACCATTTAGATGGTTGTGTTCCTTTCCGTGGTCTTTTGAACAATTATATACATGGCTATGTTATTTTGGAATGCTTCTACTTTACTTTATTTCATTTTTCTTAAGTTATAAACATATTTCACCTATAATAACACAATGGGTGGAAGGGAAATATGCAACTAGTATACAACTAACAACTTAATGAACTTAGATTATGTCATAGGGTAGTACTAAACTTAGTATTTGAAACTTAATAGGTTGTTATACCTTTAATAGTACACAAAAGATAATCGTGGGGCCACTTTTCTAAGTATGTGTTTAGTATGTTTGCTACTTATGGTTGTTAACTAAGTTATCTAAATGAACTTAATTGCATATTGGATTTAAATGTGTGTGTTGTTTGTGGTTGGCTCGACCTAAGGGTTCGCAGTAGCAAATCCCTATGGGGCACCTTGATGATAGATATACGACATTGTCCTTAATAGTCCTATATCGAAATGATCTCGGATAGATGATGCTTGTAGTGATAGTTCTCAAACTAGAACTTTTACTATATATATATATGCAATGTGGTAGGTTCTTTGAGTACCCTTATGATGGTTGATGGATCAATCAAAGAAATGGATTATTTGTGATATTGATATTGCATCTTTATGTGTCTATGATGTGATTTTTTGACACATGCATGTGCTCATGGTATTCACATAGGTTCAGGCTCAATCATTTTTCCTTTTTAGCTGCAGATAGGTACGATGAATATGTTGAGTATGACAAATATGGAAATGAGGGAGGCTATTATTATCACTATGGGGATGACTAGTGAGAGAATATCTAAAAGACTATTGAAGAACTTGGAGATGTTTGAGTTTGGGAGCCTAGAGACTATTTAGATACTTTTATCCATGACTACTTTTTTTTTTTTATGATAATAAGAGTTTGAAAATGTAATTGAACTAGAAATTGTTGTTCACTGGTAATTAAATTTGTGGTTGGAATGACTTGCTTGTGAGTCATTCATTTTTATTTATTCCAGCAATAAATGATAAATTGAAATTGTAAGTTGAATAGGTTTGAAATTACTAAGGTTAAAGGGAGTCTTAGTGTATTGCTATATCGTGAGGACACATGGCAGGTTATAGCATTTTTGGTTTTGGGGTGTTACATATTATCTAATGCTATACGTACATGCGCTCCTTGCTACTTAGTGAAATGCGCTAAGGTGGTCTCCACTCTTGCAATTGCTATTCAATGTTTGCCATCTTCCCGTCCACCTTATTCCTAGGGTTGCTTTGATGGTCTCACTAAGTTGTGCAAATGGGTTATGATCCATGGGTCGGTCCATTTAACTTGCTTAAAAAAGGGTTAGGATGAAATTTTTTAATTCATTAAAAAAGTGGGTCAAATGAGTTCGGCTTGTTTAACCCCCAGTGAATTTATCTGTTTAACCCGTAGGTTGATTCACCAACCTGAAGAAACAAAAATAAAAAAGTAAAAAACAAAAATTCGACATAGCTTAACCTAATCACATATCACATTCACAACATAATATTAAGTCACCAATTCACTTTATTTTTAAATTTAATATAATAAACTTAAAATATCTATGTCACTTATCATCATTCATCATCATCTCTCTTATCCTTCTTTCTTCAACCTCTTCTGCTCCTTGATTGTAAATATACATATGTATGTATGTGTGTATGTATGTATTGATATGGAATAGGCTAGATAATATTGGTACACAAAAATGTGGAAGGAAATAGTAGAGATTTCCGCGAATCAACGTAGGAAAATTTCCTGTGTATAGAAAATTTTCTATGCTCATAATCTTCCTTCTACGATTTTTTGTTTTCAAAATACACACCCCCGCCCACAAATTAGAAAAAGAAAAAAATGGTTTGGTAAAAGAGTGATGAGAAAAGATCAAAGATAACCAGCGAAACCGTATGTTTAGGGTTGTATAAACCAAAGCGGTCAAAGTCGTAAGGGTTTCTCGGCGCTTACAAGCTGCGTTCTAAGACAAGCTGTGTTAGATTTTCCGTGACCCTTGACGTCGTCCGATATTTCGTGGTGGATTGCAACCCTCCCCTACGGTAGTCACCAACTACTCTTGGTGTTAGGGTAGTCGGAAACCTCTTTTTTATTTTATTTTTTTTTTGGTTTTCTTCTTTTTGTTTTTAATTTTTTTATTATTTTAATCTGTCCATGTATATATTTAGTAAGAGTAAACAGCACGGCTATCTGAATATTATGTCGAACTCCAAATTTCAAGCAGTCAAAGAAGCCGAACGCTATATGCATATATATATATATATATATATTTATATACCCTAAAATGTATCACAACCCACAGACATATTCTTGTTTACAAAATAAACCAACTAACAATATTTCATACTCTCTCTTATTGGCTCAACCATCGTGAAGATCATGAACTCGTCCTTCAAGCCTGCAAATGGGATAGCTATAACCCTAGTGGCTCTGCTCTTTCTCACCACCAGTCTGCAGCTAAACGAGGCTTCAAGGGTCCTGGACGAAGAAAAAGATGACTGGCTCAAGGAAGCACATCTATTCCACTCCCTTCAAAAGGGTCCTGAACGACCACCAGGCTCAGGCTGCACTTTCACACCAAATCAAGGTGGAGCTCCATGCACAGGATCAAAAGCTTTTGCAATGGCTCCTCCTAATACATACCCTGGAAGCAGCATGCCTCGGTTGGGTGTAGCAGCTGAAATGAAGTAGGTGAACCACTCTCATCAACACAGAGTTCAATAATGAACGAAAAGCCAAAAAGATAATTAACAGCGACAAATAATAACATTTTGTCTTCCTTTGTAAAAGAAAAAAAAAGAAGAAGAAATAGTGTAGGAGAAACAGATCTGATTTCTTTTAATTTTTTTTTTCTTAAGATGATTCATAATTAGTTTAATATCCAAAGCGGAAGTGCAAAATTCCGTCCAATGATACTGATGATATAACGAAATGTAATTTTTTGATCACGGAAGTTAAATAAAAAGATCACCGAAATGGTAAGATTATTATTATAATCGTTGTTCCCCGATTGAAGTTTTTATTGTTATTTGTTGTAGCACTTCCAGACATTTTGCATGCATGGTTTGTTTTTCAAGTATCACTACAAGAATTATCACAAAATGTGAGAATTTTTTTTTTCATATAAAAGCATAAAAAATTGTCTCATTAGGTTGTTACAAGAATTCATATTCACGTAAGGAAATTGTCGCAATAGCCTCGTCATCTTTGTGATATTATAAGGAACGATTTCTCACAAGCCATTTTATGAGATTTTAAAAAATTGCTAGAATAGATATAGTATTTGTGAGAAATATAACTCTTGCTAAGTGATTGACAGATGTTAGAGGATACGCATTTGCGAAAAAAGTAATGTCAAATGAGTCTGACACACATTGGGACTACTCGAGAATCAAATTCTCGCAATAAGGCATTTTACGAGGAGTCAAATTGTCGTAATATATTTACGAGAAATTAATTCTCGCAAAATGTGGGCATTTGTGATGAAAAAATTGTCACAATACATATTTACGAGAAATGAATTATGAAAATTGTCAATACATTTCTCGCAATAGTCAATATTTACAAGAAATGAATTCTTGCAAAATGTAATTTTTTTCCCCACACAATTGGTGTTGCACATTTATTATAAGAACCTACAATACAGTTTATAGTCATTCTTCATTAGCCCAAAGCAAAAGAGAAAATTTACGAGGAATGAGAAAAAAATTCTTGCAATACTCAATATTTACGAGAAATGAATTCTTGCAAAATGTAATTTTTTCTTCCCAAGCTGTTACATAGATTATAAGAACCTATGAGATACAATTTACAACAACAAGAGAACATTCTTAATCAACCAAGAAAAAAAAAAACAGAAAAAGAAAATCTATCCAAACTTGCCATAAGATCAACTAAAAAAAAGAAGAAATCTATTCCAATTTGCCACAAATATTTTAATGCACTGCCATCCCAAAACAATCGATCAAACATCCTATCATAAATATCCATCAAAATTTCACAAATATACAAATCGCAAAATATCTAACAAAAAAAAAAGAGTGACGTGATACTTGGCCAACAAAAAAAAAAAAAAAGCGACATGATATCTAGCTAAGAAAAAAACGAAGTTACTTGATAAACACAAAAAAACAACTAATATAGTCTACATTGATCATGAACTACCCAGATAATTGAATCAATTATTGATGTCCATCTACTAGAGGTTATGGTTGCTATTGTTGGACATTAAGGAAACTATAGAATGAAGCTAGAAAGAAAGACTATGGATGCTTGACCTGTGGCTGCATCGGGGATTAGGGGTGTGATGGTTGCTGTGAGGATCCACCTAATGGTGTAATCAATGAAGCTAATGGTATATTCCCAATGCCAAACCCACTAAGAAAGGGTGATGATTACAATGATGGTTGGGTTGGTTGTATTGTTGGTGAGGTGGTCCATATATGTGACAACCACTTGATATGATTCCAAGAGCGAAAATACGAGCACCAAAAAAAGGAGGACATAGGTGTCGGGAGGACCTAAGGCGAAGTCCGGCCAGCCTCAAGCTAGCTTTGAATAAAAGCCGGCCGAGTTCACTTCAAGGCCGCTGGCCTTGGAGCCGGCCTAAATGAAGGCCGCCGTCCTTGGAGCCAGCCTAAATGAAGACCGCCGGCTTTTTGTGCCGGCCTAAGTGAAGGCCGCTGGCCTTGAATGTTTTCGCACAAATTTTTTAGATGATATAAATAGGCATCCTTAGGGTTTTTCGAGGGAGATTATCATTTTGGTTATAAAACACAGACACATTGAATGGTGTGAATCCTCTTTGGATTTCTTTGAATATTGGGGATTGATTTTTCTCTTTATTCTTGTTGTTCTTATCAAATTCTTGGTTCTATAGAATTTGTGGCGAGCATCGTTATTAAATTCTTAGAATTCTTTAACCATAGTGTTTGATTTATAGAACGTGGTCTCTATCGTTCTATGATTTGATTGCAAAACAGTTTAATTTTATCAATCTTGGCATCTATAGATTGATAATTTTATCCATATCTTTGATTTTATTCGTTAGTACCAAAATAAAAAAAAAAACCTAGAAATTTGTGTTATTTGATTGTTGTTGACGATTTGGTGTGTTTGAAGGAATTCAAATCCGTTTTCTAATCCTTTGGTTTTAGAGCATATCCGAATCCGCATCTTTTGGTATTAGAGCGAAGGTTGGATTCGTAAGGATTCAAAGCGAAGGGTTCGATCAGATCGTAGGTTAAATCGGTAAGGCTGTTGATTCTCAATTCAATTGTAGTTTTAATTCAATACTGTTGTTGGTTGGGAAATTTGGAAATTTGTTTTGTGAATTGTATTGCTGTGGATTGGTGATTGGGCTGTAATTGAGAATTGGGGATTTTGTTGAATTTAGTTGTTGGGTGTTGAATTGTTGTGAAATTGGTGTTTAGGGCTGTTGTTGAGAATTGGGTTGTTGGTGAATTTCTATTGCTGACTATTGAAGGGTAGAGATGTCGTCGCAAGGAAGTGTTCAAAACAATAACAATAGGAATGATGCTGATAATGGGGGTGAGGTTGTGACTAGGGCTGAGTTCAATCAAATCTAAGAAAATCTTAGATTGATTATGGAGAGATTAGATGTTAGGGATAGAAGAAGCTATAGTGGTGCAAGAATTAGGAGGAGACACTCTAGTAGTGAATCTGATGCTAGTAGTGGAAGGAATAGGAGAGGAAACAATGTTGACAGGCATAAGGGGATTGAAAGCATTAAGCTGAAAATTCCACCTTTCACTGGTAGTAGTAAACCAGAGGAATTCCTAGACTGGGTGCCACGGGTTGAGAAAGTGTTTGACTGTTATGAGTGGGATGAGCGCATGAAGGTGAAGATGGCATCTTTAGCATTTTCTGATTATGTTAGTTTTTGGTGGGATACATTACAAACTAAGAGACGTAGGGTTGATGAGGAGAAAGTGCGTTCATGGGCTTTGATGAAAAGGTTGATGAGACACAGATTTGTGCTAGACTACTATAAATAGGAGATGCTGATGGAGTTGCAATCCTTGAGGCAGGGTAAGAAGAGCATAGAAGACCATGTGAAGAAGTTTGAGACATTAGTGGCAAAATGTGATATTAGGGAAACATCAGATGAATCCATAGCTCATTTCATCAATGGGTTGAAGATGGACATTGCCAGTGTAGTGGAACTCCAGCATTATCAGACTCTTGAGGATGTGATTAAATTAGCCAGTCGGGTAGAGCGGCATTAGCGCAGGCGGGATCAGAAATCATATCAACACCATAAATCAAATGATGGCGAGAGGGAGAAGGAAAGGAAAGAAAAGGGAAAAGCAGTCGTTAGTGAGGTTGTTGACCAAACACAACAAAAGAGGAGCAGAGATATAAAATGTTTTAAGTGTTTAGGACTTGGCCATATTGCTTCTCAATGTCCTAATAAAAGGGTTATGGTCATCAAGGGGGACAAAGTTGAGAGTGAGGAAGAAGAACAGAAGAGTACTGAGGCAGAAGAGGAAGATGAAGACATTATAACAAGTCCAGTACAGGGAGATATGCTAATGGTTCAGCAGGATGAAACTGTTTCTAATCAGAGGGCCAATTTATTCCATATCCAGGGCATGGTGCAGGGAAAGACTTGTTTGATTGTGGTAGATACAAGCAATTGCACTAATGTTGCTTCAGCAAACTGGGTTACTAAGTTGGGTTTGCAGGTGGAGCAGCATCCAAGACCTTATGCACTTCATTGGTTGAGTCCACAGGGAGTTTTTCATGTACACAAACAGGTTCGTGTTCCATTGCTTATTGGTGATTATACTAACGAAATTGTTTGTGATGTAGCTCCCATGGAAGCTACACATTTGATCCTTGGAAGACCTTGGCAGTATGACCTCAGAGCCAAGTATGATGGATACACCAATGAGTATACCATTCAGCAACAGGACAAGACATACAAGCTTCTTCCTATGAGTCCAACTGAAGTACAACACACAAGACTGATTTACCTTAAGAAGCCCAAGGGAAAAAGGAGTCTGTTTATGTAGCCTAGCAGGATGGACGATACAGATTCAAGATCGAATCATTTTCAACATGGAGGGAATGATACAATTCTAAGAGTGAAAATACGAGCACTAAAAAAAAGGAGGACATAGGCATCGGGAGGACCTAAGGTGAAGTCCGGCCAGCTTTAAGCCGACCTTGAATAAAGTCCGACCGAGTTCACTTCAAGGCCGCCAGCCTTGGAGCTAGCCTAAATGAAGGCTGCCGGTTTTTAGCGCCGGTCTAAGTGAAGGCCGCCAGCTTTTTGTGCCAGCCTAAGTGAAGGCCACCGGCCTTTGGCAGACCTTGAGCCGACCTTAAATGTTTTCGCACAAATTTTTTAGATGATATAAATAGGCATCCTTAGGGTTTTTCGAGGGAGATTATCATTTTGGTTGTAAAACACAGACACTTTGAGCGGTGTGAATCCTCTTTAGATTTCTTTGAATATTGGGGATTGATTTTTCTCTTTATTCTTGTTGTTCTTATCAAATTCTTGGTTCTATAGAATTTGTGGCGAGCATCGTTATTGAATTCTTAGAATTCTTTAACCATAGTGATTGATTTATAGAATGTGGTCTCTATCGTTCTATGATTTGATTGTGAAACAGTTTAATTTTATCAATCTTGGCATCTATAGATTGATAATTTTATCCATATCTTTGATTTTATTCATTAGTACCAAAATCCAGAAAAAAACCTAGAAATTTGTGTTATTTGATTATTGTTGACGATTTGGTGTGTTTGAAGGAATTCAAATCCGTTTTCTAATCATTTGGTTTTAGAGCATATCCGAATCCGCATCACCACTACTGTTGCAAAGCAAAAAATTGTTGTTGTTGTGTCATAAAATGATCAAGTAGTTGTTTCTATTGACCAACGGTATCTTCCAAAGTAGATATTTTGTTCTCCAATCTTGTCACTTGTTTGTTGAATGCCATTAGTGTAGAATGGTAGAGAAAAGGGAACAGGATGATGGTGGTTTAGGGCCATTGTAGCCCAAACCACGACTATATCTAGGCTTATGCCAAGGACGTCTCTCATGATCTCATCTTGTGCCTTTGGTATTTGATTAGATGATTGAGATTATTGCAAATTTTGCTCGTATGATTCTACCATAGCTCTCTAGATCATGTGAAATATAGTGACAAGACAAATAATGGGAAAGAAAAAAAAAAGAAGAAGAAAGAATCTTTATTAAATTACAATGGTTTAAAAAAGAACTTGAAGTAATTGTTGGCATATAACTTACATGTTTATCTTGTTAATAGAATTTACCCATTCACTTGATTCACCTTTTCTTTTATTATGGGTGTGTTCAAATGTTCCAATCTTTGATAATCCCTAATATACTTTAGTAAAACAAGTTGATACCAAGATATAAGTTGTATCAATTACTAGTCATAAATAATAATCTTTGAAACAAATGATCATACCATCCTAAATAATGACAAGCAAGTAGGGATTTTTTTTTCATACCTTACTAAGTTGAATATTCATGAATGATTTTGTGTCAGCAGCATGGTTATATTGCAACTTTTCTCAATTGATAGTGTTAACTAAAGAACGCTTCTAAATGAAAATGAAAATGACTATATGATTATGTATAAGCACATGTAATAGGTATTAAGTAGGCTTACCTTATGATGGGGGTCATTGTCGAAAAATTCAATAAAGCAACCCAATCAGTTGGTTGGTGAAGTAAACCCTCAGTACTTTTTGACGTGCTCTCTCACCTTCAACATATTCCTTATACTTTCATTTCAGTCGATATTGCAACTCACTATATGTTCTACTAGAGATCATGTGAAACATGAATGGTCACCTTGGATTATTTTTTGGTCTAAGATCAATCTTTTCCTACAAATGACAAAAATTTGATGGGAATAGATCAACCTTTATTTTACATCATAATATAAAATAAGATAAAGAGTAATAGGGAAACAACTAATCACAACTGTGTAAGTTAACCTTTGTTGAATCTCCAATAGCACTTTTGACCACGCTTTTCCTTCAGCTTTAAGGATAACACAATGGAGAAGAGTGACAAAGTGCTAAAGTGAGCTCCTTGGATCACATTTGTGCATTGTCTCCTTGTGGAGCATTATAAATGTTATGTAATTCTAAAATAGGATTACGATCTATGCTCCATTTAAATTGCTTGTAATGGGTGCCTTTATAGATACCCCTACACCTAGGCCCTTTGTTGTGCTCTGATGTATTATCCTCTAAAGCATTCTCATCAAAGGGATCTTCATGTTTCTTATTGGAAGAATCATCACTTTGCTCATTACTTGCTTCATCCTTCAATGTATCTGATGACTTTAGAGGATCTTAATAATTGAGGTTCTCTTAAATAGCTTTATCCCTAGACCAATCAATAAGATCATCTCCCACACGACTAGGCCTTAGAACATCCATATTGCATAAAACAACATTGATAGCATCAATAAAAGAAAAATAGTGTAAAGGGATTTTTCTTTTTTAGTGTATAGAAATCTAATAAGAAAAGAATTCACAAGATCAAAGAATGAATATTACAAAAATATTTAATAACATAACCTTACAGCATCTACTCTTCTTCATTGCTATTACCAATGGAATACTCATCACTACTATTCGTATTAACTAAAGGTAGACTTTCTTCTATTACTGGAACATATGTTAATTGCCCAAGATGAACAAAAAATTTGATTTATTGGGATCATTCTACCACTTCTCTATTGCCATAGTGACTCGTCTAATTGTGGTTGGTTAATAATCTCATGATCAACATCATCATTTGGTTGAAATAATTCTCAATGGAATAAATAGAAATGATGAACCTTTTGGACCTCCCTTGAATCACTAGTAGACTTCTTTGGATCTTTTAGATAGAAAACTTATTGAGCTTGATCAATGAGAATGTAAGGACCATTTTAATACCATGTTCAACTATTATTAATTGTAACCATACCGTCAATTAACCTAGGATTATCGCAATACATGTCATACCATTTGCACTAAAAGAGGAACGCATGCCTACTATGAGTGTAGTTCAGTCGTATGATGCAGGTTATCGTTCCATAAAATGTAATGGTGTTTCCATAATGCCCACCTTAGACAACAACACCACTATTTTGTGATTAAAGACATGCCTCTCGATCATCTATAATGAACCTCACTCTATTTACCACACAACCTTGATAAACTTAAACATGCTTTTGTGGGCTACATGAAAGGGCATCTAAGTCATCAGATTTTTGAAATGTACCTATAGATTTAGCAAATACAATATGTGTAGAAATAAACAAAGTTAACTTAGATTTTGAAATCTACAAGTGTGGAGTCATACTTTAATTGGTTGATCAGATGCACATACTTTAGTTTTAAACCATGCTGGAAATTACTCCATAACAAGTTAATGTACATTGATTCGTCTATAACATTCTTGTAACTCTTGCTCAAATTCCCTAATTATTTAAAAAATGTATGATGGATTTTCGTTTCTTTTGAAAAAACAAAAGGTTTAAATTAGAAAAGAATGCTTACTAAATGTATAAATGAACCTCCTCCCAAATGTTTAATACATATCAACGCATCTTATTCATCTCCTCATTCACCCAGCATATGTACAATTACCCATCGAGCAAAAGTTGCATTGTCAACAACAAGGAATTGGAAAAAAAGTTAAAACATCTTCTAGTTTCACATTAAACAATGAACAAAATGCCTAGTACAAGTTGTGATAAGAGAATATCACCTGGAAACTCAATTAAACCATCAATGAAACACCATTCTACAAATGTGCTCTACCGACTAAATTGTATAATGTAAGAAAGGAACTCATTTAGTTCAAGAACATGATGAAATAAAAAAATTTAATTTTTTGATCCTGGAAGTTAAATAAAAAGATCACCGAAATGGTAAGAATATTTTTATAATCGTTGTTCCTCGATAGAAGTATTTATTGTTATTTGTTGTTGCACTTCCATACATTTTGCATGCATGGTTTGTTTTCCAAGTATCACTACAAGAATTATCACAAAATGTGAGAATTTGTTTTCCATATAAAAGCATAAAAATTGTCTCATTAGGCCTGTTACAAGAATTCATATTCACGTAAGGAAATTGTCGCAATAGCCTCGTCATCTTTGTGATATTATTAGGAACGATTTCTCACAAGCCATTTTACGAGAATTGAAAAAATTGCTAGAATAGATATAGTATTTGCAAGAAATATAATTCTTGCTAAGTGATTGACTGATGTTAGAGGATATGCATTTGCCAAAAAAAACAATGTCTCATGAGTCTGACACACAATGAGATTGCAAGAATCAAATTCTTGCAATAATGAGCATTTGCTAGGAATCAAATTTTTGCAATAAGGCATTTGTGGGAAAACAAATTGTCACAATATATTTACCAGAAATTAATTCTCGCAAAATGTAGGCATTTGTGAGAAAAAAAAATTCTCACAATACATATTTACAAGAAATGAATTATGGAAAATGTCAATACATTTCTCATAATACTTAATATTTACCTCGCAAAATGTAATCTTTTTTCCCCATACAATTGGTGTTACACATCTATTATAAGAACCTATGATACAATTTATAAACATTCTTCATCAGCCCAGTTTATAGGCATTCTTCATTAGCCTAAAGTAAAAGAGAAAATTTACAAGGAATGAGAAAAAAATTCTTGCAATACCCAATATTTGCAAGACATGAATTCTCACAAAATGTAATTTTTTCTTCCCAAGCCGTTACATAGATTATAAGAAACTATGAGATAGAATTTACAACAACAAGAGAACATTCTTGATCAACCAAGAAAAAAAAAAGAAAAAGAAAATCTATCTGAACTTGCCATAAGATCAGCTAAAAAAAAAAAAAGAAATCTATTCCAATTTACCACAAATATTTTAATGCACTACCAGCACTATTTATTCCTAAAACAACCGATCAAATATCCTACCATAAGTATCCATCAAAATTTCAAAAATATACAAATCACATAATATCTAACAAACAAAAAAAGAGTGACGTGATACTTGGCTAACAAAAAAAGAGCGACATGATATCTAGCTAAGCAAAAAAAGAAGTTACTTGATACCACATTAATCATGTAGTACACACATGATTGAATCGATTATTGATGTCCATCTACTAGAGGTTGTGGTTGCTGTTTTGTACATTAAGGAAACTATAGAATGATGTTAGAGAGAAACACTATGGATGCCTGACCTATGGCTGCATCAGGGATTGGGGGTGTGATGGTTGTTGTGAGGATCCACCTAATGGTGTAATCAATGGAGCCAATGGCATATTCCTAATGCCAAGCCCACCAAGAAAGGGTAATGATTGCAATGATGGTTAGGTTAGTTGTACTATCGGTGAGGTAGTTGGTATATGTGAAAACCAATGCTACTGCAAAGCAAAAAATTGTTGTTGTTGTGTCATAAAATGATCAAGTAGTTATTTCTATTGAGCAATAGTATCTTCTGAAGTAGATATTTTGTTCTCTTATCTTGTCATTTGTTTGTTAAATGCCATTGATGTAGAATGGTAGAGAAAAGGGGTTTGAGGATAGGATGAAGGTGGTTTAGAAACACCATAGCCCAACCCAAGGTTATAACTAGGCTTATGATCAACTTGTGTCTTTGGTGCTTGATCAGATGATTGAGAATGTTCCAAATTTTGCTCATATGATTCCACCATAACTCTCTAGATCATGTCAAATATAGTTACAAGATAAATAATGGAAAAAGAAAAAGAAAAAAGAAAGAATCTTTACCAAATTATAATGGTATAAAAAGAATTCAAAGGGTTGATATATAACTTACATATTTGTCTTGTGCTATGGAATTTATCCATTCAATTGATTCACCTTTTCTTCTCTTATAGGTGTGTTCAAATTTTATCTAATAGCCCTTTTGACGATGCTTTTCCTCTAACTTTGGGGATAACACAATGGAGAAGAGTGACGATGTGCTAAAGTGAACTCTTTGGATAACATTTGTGCATTGTCTCCTTGTGGAGCATTATAAATGTCATGCAATTCTAAAATAGGATTATGACTTGTGCTCTACTTAATTTGCTCATAATGGGTGCCTTCATAGATACCGTTATGCCTAGGCTCTTTGTCGTGTTCTGATGTATTATCCTCTCATGCATTCTCATCAAAAGGATCTTCCTGCTGCTCATAAAAAAAATATCACTCTGCTCATCACTTGCTTTGTCCTTCAATGTAACTTATGACTCTAGAGGATCCCGATAATTGAGGTGCTTCTGAATAGCACCAGCCCCAAACCAATCAACAAGATCATATCTCGCATGATTAGTCCTTAGAATATCCATATTGCACAAAACAACATTAGTAGAATTAATAAAAGATAAACAACGTAAAGGGAATTTTTTTTTTTTGGGTGTATAGAGATCTAATAAGAAAAAAATTCACAAGATCAAAGAATGAATATTACATAAATATTTAATAACATAACCTTATAGTATATACTCTTCTTCATCGCTATTACTAGTGGAATACTCATCACTACTATTTGTATTAACTATAGGTAAACTTTCTTTTATTACCGGAACACAAGTTAATTGCCCAAGATAAACAAAAAATTGATGTATTAGGATCATTCTATCACTTCTCTATTGCCACAGTGGTTCGTCTAATTGTGGTTGGTTAGTAATCTCGATCAACATCATCATTTGGTTGAAATAATTATTGATGGAATAAATAGCAATGATGAACCTTCTAGACCTCCTTTGAATCACCAATAGACTTCTTCAGATCATTTTGATAGAAAACCTATAGAGCCTGATCAACAAGATTGTAAGGATCGCTTCATACCATGTTTGACTAGTATTAATTGATTCCATATCACTATCAATTAACTTAGGTTTATCTCGACATGTGTCATACCATTTGCACTTAAAGAGGAACACACGCTTACCATGAGTGTAGTTCAATTGTATGATTCCGGTTATTGTTCCATACAATGCAATGGTGTTTCCATCTTACCCACCTAAGACAACAACACCAATATTTTGTGATTGAAGACATGCCTCTCGATCTTCTATAATGAACCTCACTATATTTACCACATAACCCTGATGAACCTGGACATGCTTCTGTGGGCTCCATGAAAGGGCATCTAAGTCATCAAAGTTTTGAAATGTACCTGTAGATTTAGCAAACATAATCTGTGTAGAAATAAACAAAGTTAACTTAGATTTTGAAATCTACAAGTTTAGAGTCATGCTTTAATTGGTTGATTAGATGCACTTACTTTAGTTTTAAACCATGCTAGAAATTACTTCATAACAAGTTGTTGTACATTGGTTCATCTATAACATTCTTGTAACTCTCGCTCAAATTCCCTAATTATTTAAAAAATGCATGAAAGATTTTCATTTCTTATAAAAAAATAGGTTTAAATTAAAAAGGAACGCTTACTAAATGTATAGATGAACCTCCTCCCAATTGTTCAATACATACTAATGCATCTTATTCATCTCCACATTCACCCCAACATATGTACAATTGCCCATCGGGCAAAAGTTGCATTGTCAACAACAAGGAATTGGACAAAAGTTAAAACAGCTTCTAGTTTCCCATTAAACAATGAACAAAATGCCTAGTACAAGTTGGGACAAGAGAATATCACTTGAAAACTCAATTAAACCATAAATGAAATACCATTCTACAAATGCACTATGCCAACTAAATTGTACAATATAAGAAAGGAACTCATTTAGTTCAAGAATATGATGTAAGATACAATTTTCAATAACACAAATAAAAAAGGAAAGAATCATGATTCAAAGTAAATTAAGGTAATTAATTACTAAAAGTGGAAGAATATACTCTACAACTTCAAAAGGAATAAGCATCTTCGGAGCTATATGATTAGTCATCACTATAAATTTCTTTATAATGATCCATACAATGCACTTCATAAGGATCCACATCCACTTAGTTATTAATGTCGCCATCCTCATTCGTGTCTCCATCTCCATCTTCATCTTCATATTCAATTGTATCCAAAAAAATATCATATCCTTTTATAATGAACTCTTTCAAACTTTTAGAACTCACTTAGATACAATCCACACCCCAATAATTAGTGAATTTTAATGATTCAAGAACGAGAAAGCTGCCAAAATAGGACTAATTTTGACGTCACTCAAAGTAAGTAGAACTACCTCTTCCCATGAGTACTCCCTTTCCATTAGCCTAATCCGCTTTATGATCTCAGTTAGTGCCAATCCTTTGCATCACGACCATAAGTTAAGGTAGGGTACGACGAAGCCAATGGGGTATGTAAATGAGGACAAGGGAGTATTGTTTAATGTGTGCTATTACATCCTCCTAATGTACCTAAGCTAGAATAATCTTTCTTTCTTTCTTTCCATCTATACGATGCTTCTTTTCCCCTAATCTTAACCTAGAATTTCGGCCATTATGATTGGCCTTAGCAAAGCTAGATGACCTTTTGCACTCTTTCCCTTTGATCATTGACCCTGACTTGCAATCTTAGCCCTATGATCCTTTTGGTTGAGAACCTATGCCTAAAATTGTGTGAGAGTAGGAAGAACAAACCCTTAATTCGTTTACCCAACAAAAAACCCCAAATTCTGCACAAAAGCAAAACAACAACACATTTACTAGAGAAATCGAGGGAGGGAGTAAGAGAATGCATACCTTCATGAGATAACCAAACCACATACATGACACACCAAAAGCTTGGAACTTCTATAGCTTCAAATCCTCTACAAGCAATAGAGTGCCCAAAAAATTACCTTCAACTTCTAGGAAAACAAGTAGGGGAAGTGTAAGGGAGGAGAAGAGGGATTTAGACACACCTTATAAGCTACGGATATAGGTGAATGAGAGTGAAATGAACAAGCTAATGACATAGAGCATCCACGAGTGTATTTTGGGGCTAGGCTTTTATTTTAGGGGGAAAAAAAGGTAGAACAATGGAATTGGAATGTAGGAAAGTGATGAAGAGGGAAATTGACAAGGGAAAATACAGCAGGCTTGAAATTTAGCTTACATAGCATAGAGTAGCAATTACTTTATCACAAATAAGCAATTGCGACTATTTACTTTGCATATGTGGTAGATGCGACAATCACATTCTCATTGATACTATTTATGAGAATTATTTTTAAAGAAAAGCACATTTTCCCTTTCTAGCAATTGACTTCTTACAAACAAGAAATTTTGACTATTTACTTCTCACAAGTGATAAACGTGGCAATCACTTTCTCACATATACTATTTGTGAGAACAATTTTCCTGGAAAAGCACATTTCCCCTTTTTGGCAATTTGCTAGTTACAATATAATTCCTCACATTTGCTCATTTATGTTGTAGTGTATATATTACTTCCCTACTAAATTTCTCGTGTTGTGATCTATCCTCAATTTTATGTCATATATATATGTTGTTGTAAAATATTCTGAAACTTTTAGATAAAGAATTTTTTGCCATTTAGAACATTGATTCTCTCATGACTTGATCTAGTGTTGCTAAGTCCTCGAGTTGGGTTGTATAGCAACTAATGAATTCATCATTGCAATTCCAGAAAGATGGAATTGAATGGATGAGACTAAACACATTAATACAATGTAAGTAGTAATAGTACAATAACAATATCCATGTAATCATAACATAACCTTTTTCCTTAATCAAGTCCAAAAAATTTTATGCTTCCTCCTACACTACTCAATATATACCTACATATTGTTAATTTGTAGAAGTCCAAACTCTATGTTTATAAAAAGGAAATAACCTTAAGTAACCAAAAAAATACACTGAATGAAAAATTCGCAAGTGACATTATTGGTCCACCACATCCCTCGAGGAAACATGGAAGGCAAACTACGGTTGCAAGGTTAGTTGCCCACTTGTTATTCACTAGAAAGGTACTCAATTTCATTAGGAAAATCATATAAACTTATTCTCACCATATTCATAGACACTAATACTATGTAATCTAAATATTTTGCTACATAATTCCACTTATTTTGCTCAAAGATGAAACCAAACATCATTAAATTCCTTCTTCACTATTAACTTAATCTTAAATAAATGTCAACATCACTCAATCCATGTCATTGTCACTTCCCCTATTGCTGCCTCTATTGAACCAATCCCATAAAAATCATGGGTGAGATCATAGCAAATTCCAACGTAGACACTTGGTTTGATAATTTACGTGAAAAAACTAATAAAGTCTATAAGAGACTTCTTTTACCATTTGAATAAGTTGACTTAGTCACAAGATTATGAATATCTAATGTGTGGTGAAGTAGTTTAGCTTTCAGAAAGAGGCTACATTAATTTATGCAATTATGGTACATCACATCAATTAACAAAATAGATATGGAATTACATTCATTTTTTTTTTTGGTACAAAAGAGAGAAAGGGATGATCTATAGAGAGAAAAATAAAAAGGAAAATAGATGTAGATGATGACTTTATGCATGTAAAAACACATGTATACTAAATTTATAGTTACTACAGTAGGAAGGTTCACATGCTTCTATTAATACCATATCCACTCAAGACCATCTGTAATTAGACTTTAACTATGATAGGCTTGTTATGATTTTTTAATCAAGGTAAGGAATCATGAATGTGAAGTTCAATGCGCTTTGCAAATTTGTTGTCGATATATCCATTTATGACTTGGTAACTAGGATAAGACTCTAGAACAGTAAGTGAAGGGTGATTGGTATTGTACATGATCATTGGGACACTTTATGGGGGAAATACCAAATTGGTTAACGATCTGATCGTTCTAACAAGTCAAATCCTATACTCAATCCTAGCTTACGATCAGTTCTCAGGAAAGTATACCTATCAATTAGCAATATAGCATTGCAGTACCGGAATCGATCCCACGAAGACTTATAAGTACTGGTACTAACGATTATCCTACTATTTAACTTCTCACTATTGATGAACTCAATTACCCTAATTACTGATTAAATCTGAAAGGAACGAATTAAATGATCAGATTAAAGATATTCAAATACTCCTTTAGTTAATTCAATTATCTAAACATACCCTACCCAAGTTCCACCACTAATTATCATGCAACTTTTATTCAATTATGAAGTTTCCAATGATTAATACACAACATCTTTGATCTACGGAGTTTCTTACACTAGATTAAGGTCTTTCTCAAGATCAATAATCCCTAATCCTAATTAAGTCAATTAAGATCTCTCTTTAATTAACATAATTAAGATTGCAATAAAATCCTAGGACTCTCAATTGAACCAGACCACCATGACCTCATTCAATACAGAAAACCTCCTATAACCTATCTCCAAGATTACAAGTAGTCTTTTTATTCATGCCAGATCTACTCTATTAAGTGATTTCTCAATCTTATTAACAAAGATCTAATTCGATCCTAATACTGCGCACATATCAAGATAAACAAACTATGATTGCAACATGAATAAACTCAAAGATCAGGATTAATCATTGAAACATCAACAAATCCTTTACATGACAATTAGGGGTTTCTTGAGGGATCAGGTATAAAACAATTAACTACTCATGGATCTAATAAAGAGAACAAAAGGGAAAATATTAGAATCCATAAGTAAACCCATGAGAAAAACACAAAGATCTTGGCTTCGATTCTGGAAACTCTTCTAACTTCTCTTCTCTAGGGTTGTTCTCGTGCCTCCTCCTCCCCCTCTCTCTCTAATTGGTTCTATTTATATTCTTTAGGGAATGGCAGAGGATCTTCAGCTAGAAAGATACGAATATATCTTTAATTTTCCAAGTAAATCTCGAAAAGTTAATAACATACACCTGACACGCCCACCAACACGGCCAGATTTCAAACCGTGTCTCCCTCTGGTCGATAATTCGCAATTCCTCATCCTTGTTTAGTGTGTGGCACGACTAGAAACACGGCTAGATTACAAATCGTGCTAGGCTCTGGACTCTTCCATTTCTCCTCAGCGTCTGCCACGGCTTCAAGCACACGTATATCACAAGCCGTACTTCCTTTCCAAGTGACAAATTTCATCCTCAAGCGTGCACACGACTCATGACACGGGCGTGGCTTTCCCTATGTTGTCCATAAGTAGCTTTAACTTGATCTTTTGAGCTCCAATCATGCTCTTTTTGTTATCTTTCCACTTCCCTTTAGTATTATACCCTGAAACTGATATATTTATCTGTTAAGTACCGAATCCGCATTGATTTTATTGAAAAAATTACACAAATTCATCATTAACGCCCATGATTTATAAGGATTAATTTACTCTTATCAAATTTCCCCACACTTAAGCTTTTGCTTGTCCTCAAGCAAACACGGATTAAAAAAAAAACAAAGGACAAGTTCTCATAAGTTCCAACAATCGAGAAGATATTCCAGCATCATCGATTTCATGCTACACCCCAATTATTGATAATCTTCACTCAATCTTACCATTAGTTGTATACAAAATACAAATACTAAAATTCCCAAAGCTAATCCAAGTAAATTAAACTATTACCCTTATCATTTAAACTAAAATTCCCAAAGTCAAAATTGCCACAAGATCGAGACTAGTAAAATAAAGTATACAATCCTTTTAACCACTATTATAAGCAACACAACAGGGACTAAAGGCATGTTGTATCCACTCATCCCCTAGCTCTTCCTTTTCTGTTTCATCCAATTCTTAAGTAAAGCTTGGGAGTTTACCATTAAAGCACTTAATTAAGTTAATCGACCCATGTAACGAACTTTCGATCAATAATCTCGAGTTCATCACTCAAGTTAATAGACGTTATTCCCTCAGCGTAGAAGGTGTCCCTAGGATTTACTTATTCGAGTCCAATTAACTCATTTAATTAATTAATTAATTAAGAAGGTTTCCTTGGTCAGTAAGTCCCAGACCAGATGATCTTAGGCTACTAGGTTTTAAGATTCCCCTTCGAACCTCTACCATCTCAATCAATCAACTATCATTCATAAAAGCTCATTTAAGTTTAGTTTTCTCAAACTTTTCTCACGACCCTTATAGCGAGCTTTCAGCCATTGATCCCAAGTTCGTCACCTGAGTCAATAGATGTTATTCCCTAAAAAGGGCATCTCTCAAGCTTAATTACTCGAGTCTATGAGGCCCACTTCTGAACTATTTACATATTATTATATTCTTCAATTACTCCCAACAAATTTTTTTTTTCAGAAACTTCTTCGAAAAGGAATCACCAAGTTACAAGTATCATTTACTCCTTCACTCCAAGTTACATAGCTCACCTACTAAGTAAAAAGAAGAGCATACTAAACTCACTAGTGACCTTAATCCAATCTCAACTCCTGAAAGTAAAGATTAAACAACAAGTAAGTTCACTTCACTTGGATTTCATCTTGTAATTTTAGCAACATATCTCTAATACAAAATAAGAGAATAAAATTTTTTAAAATTTTCCACGGGGGCATGAATAAATCTCAGTAGTCCTTGATTGTCAAAAGTCATCATCGAATATACCTTAAATAAGAGGAATTTACATTTTTGATTGCATAACCCTTATATCCTAGTTTCGTTTAATTAACCCCCCCACACTTACAATAAACATTGTCCCTAATGTCCTCATGAAACGCATAAAGGGAAGCAAAGAATAAAAGCAAAAAAGAAAACAAAAGGAAAACGAAAACTCCCCTGAACTCTCCTACGACGTGGATCTTTAACAGAAAGTCATGCAACGCACAAGTAAAGTCACGAGAACCCCTGCTAAACGTAACGGTTTGGTATACTTTGAAAGCCTGTATCTCACACAAACAAAAGAAAATAATAATTAACTAAAAATAAAACTAACCATCATCAGCAATTTCTGTTTCAAACATTAGTAGTTGGTTAGTCTTCTAGAATCAAACAAATTAGGACAGTTAAAACAAAAGTAAAAGCAAGATTTCTTAAAACGGTTGTTCTGCACAACAGTCCAAATCTCCAGTGGAACCAACAAAGAGGAGAAAAACGAAAATGTAGAGAGGAGTGGTGTGTGAATGAGGAAATAAGTGTAGGGGAAAGCATCTTATATATGAAAATCTCGAACTCTAGGAGCTATTGATGACACGGGTGCAAACCTGGGAGTGTTTGAAGCTGTGTCAGGCACTGCTCCTATACAAAAACTTGTGAAAAATCTTACCTTGTGGCACGGCTAGTAACTTGGTTGTGCTTGTACCCGTGTCATCCCCTGGAATGAGACACCTTTCACAAATGCCCACACACTTGGGTGTAGCTTAGACTATGTCTTGTCCTCTTCGTTAAAATCTCACATGCAAAACCACAAATCACAAATATATTGATGATGCTAGTAAAAGGAAAATTAACCTAGTAGATGCATGGGTTGCCTCCTAGCCAGCACTTTTGTTTACCGTTGTTGGCTCGACCGAGTGAATAAAGGGAGATCAGTTATGGATTTGAATGAGGGTCAGCTCTGCTCTTTCTTCAAAGACCTTCTTGTCTCCTAAGTAATGTTTAAGTCTCTGTCCATTGACCTTGAAAATACCCTTTTCAGGGTGTTTTAACTCTATCGTTCCATAAGGGAAAACGTTCTTGACTCGAAAAGGACCTGACCATTTTGATTTGAGTTTCCCTGGAAAAAGTTTCAACCTGGAGTTAAACAACAGTACCATATTAAAAAAAAAAATTGAATGGAAGCACGAATGAAACTAAGAGAAATAATTTAAAACAAAAAAAAATTATAGTTAAAGTAGTAGGCGTCAAGTTTTCCTAATATTAAAAGTCCTCGGCAATGGCGCCAAAAACTTGGTTAACGATTTGATCGTTCTAACAAGTTAAATCCTATACTCAATCCTAGCTTACGATCAGTTCTCAGGCAAGTATACCTATCAATTAGCAATATAGCATTACAGTACAGGTATCGATCCCACGAAGGCTTATAAGTACTAGTACTAACGATTATCCTACCATTTAACTTCTCACTATTGATGAACTCAATTACCCTAATTACTGATTAAATCTGAAAGGAATGAATTAAATGATTAAATTAAAGATATTCAAATACTCCTTTAGTTAATTCAATTATCTAAACATATCCTACCTAAGTTCCACCACTAATTATCATGCAACTTTTATTCAATTACGAACTTTCCAATGATTAATACACAACATCTCTGATCTACGGAGTTTCTTACACTAGATTAAGGTCTTTCTCAAGATCAATAATCCCTAATCCTAATTAAGTCAATTAATATCTCTCTTTAATTAACATAATTAAGATTGCAATAAAATCCTAAGACTCTCAATTGAACCAGACCACCATGACCTCATTCAATACAGAAAACCTCCTATAACCTATCTCTAGGATTACAAGTAGTCTTTTTATTCATGCCAGATCTACTCTATTAAGCGATTTCTCAATCTTATTAACAGAGATCTAATTCGATCCTAATGCTGCGCACATATCAAGATAAACAAACCATGATTGCAACATGAATAAACTCAAAGATCAGGATTAATCATTGAAACATCAACAAATCCGTTACATGACAATTAGGGGCTTCTCGAGGGATCAGGTATAAAACAATAAACTACTCATGGATCTAATAAAGAGAACAAAAGGGAAAATATTAGAATCCATAAATAAATCCATGAGAAAAACACAAAGATCTTGGCTTCGATTCTAGAAACTCTTCTAACTTCTCTTCTCTAGGGTTGTTCTCGTGCCTCCTCATCCCCCTCTCTCTCTGATTGGTTCTATATATACTCTTCAGGGAATGGCAGAGGATCTTCAGCTAGAAAGATACGAATATATCTTTAATTTTCCAAGTAAATCTTGAAAAGTGAATAACATACGCCTGACACGCCCACAAACACGGCCAGATTTCAAACCGTGTCTCCCTCTGGTCGATAATCCGCAATTCCTCATCCTTGTTCAGTGTGTGGCACGGCTAGAAACGCGACTAGATTACAAATCGTGCTAGGCTCTGGACTCTTCCATTTCTCCTCAGCGTCTACCATGGCTTCAAGCACACCCATATCACAAGTCGTGCTTCCTTTCCAAGTGACAAATTTCATCCTTAGGTGTGCACACGGCTCATGACACGGGCATGGATTTCCCTATGTTGTCCATAAGTAGCTTTAACTTGATCTTTTGAGCTCCAATCATGCTCCTTTTGTTATCTTTCCACTTCTCTTTAGTATTATACCCTGAAACTGATATATTTATTTGTTAAGTACCGAATCCGCATTGATTTTATTCAAAAAATTACACAAATTCATCATTAACGCCCATGATTTATAAGGATTAATTTACTCTTATCACAAATATACTAAGAGCATGTTTACTAGATGTGCTTAACATTGGAAAATGTTTAAAAAAATAATTATTGCAAGATTATTTGGAAAGTTATGTTTTTTTTTTTCCTTTTTTTTTTCTACCTTATTTAGGAGAATATAAGTATTGTCTATTTTCTTCCTTTGTAATACCACATATTGGTATATGAAGGAAAAAATGTAATCACAAAATTTTCTATCATTTTTAAAATCACCACCAACTTCTATGATTATTTGATATAGGCTCTTAAAGTTATATAGGATGTAATAAATTTTCATTGTTTTTGGTTTTAATATGGTTGATGCACTTAAAGGTATAAAAAGTTTTAGTGATTGATTTATTTTTGTAAAGAGTATAATACCGAAAGGAGAAAGACTCCTAGGTTCCTATTAAAATGTCAAAAAGATGTTATGCTAGTTGGGAATTGATACAAATCTATTTCATGCATATAAAAATGGCTACGTCTTATTTCTGAAAGCATTTAATGACTTAAATAATTGTCCATGTTGCAACCATTTGAGGTAGGTAGGTAGGACCAATTAGAAGAACCAGAAAAACGAAAAAGAAAACTCATGTGAAGGCTTTCTAGTATTTTCCACTCTTACTATTTCCTCAACAATTGTTTGTGTGAAAAACAATGGCACCTCTAATGAGGTGATAAAAGGAAGGGTGTATCACTAAGGAAAATGGGACTCGGCATAATGAAGGGCATGTCATTGATAGAAATATGCTAAGGTAGCATTTGGATTTAGAAACATGGGAGGACATGAACCAAAAGCTCCTTAATTTTGGATTTGGTCCTAGAAATATACAATTAGATTTTATGATTTGTGGATTTAATCCATTTGGTAATTTGAGTACCACATATAGGAACTCTTTATACTTATGCATTGTAGGATAGGAATAGGATATTGATGCTATCAACAAAGGCTAGAAAAGCCTTGAAACTAGAGGATGTATAGGTTGTAAATGAGTTTGCAAACATTTTCCTAGAAAACATATCGAGTTTGCCACTAGTCAGGGAAATAGAATTCTATATTGATTTGATGTCGGGAAAAGCACCAATATTTAAAGTGCCCTGTAGAATGGTACCTACAAAATTGTTAAAGTTGAAGACCTAGCTTCAAGAGTTATAAGATAAAAGGTTTATCAGACCAAGTGTGTCGCTATAGTGTGCATTGGTACTCTTTGTTTAGAAGAAAGATGGGACCATGGGGTTATGTATTGATTATAGGGAGTTAAATTGAGTTATAATCAAGAACAACTATCCTCTCCCTAAAATAGATGACTTACTTGACTAGTCATAAAGAGCAAAGGTTTTCTCCAAAATAGACCTAAGATTAGGATATCACCAACTAAGGATCAAAGATGAAGACATTCATAAGACTGCGTTTAGAACATGGCAGGAGCATTACTTGTTCTTAATGATGCCTTTTGAGTTAACAAATGTTCTAGTTGCTTTCATAGACCTTATGAACAAAGTATTTAGGGATATTCATAACCAACTTGTGGTAGCATCCATAAATGATGCACTCTTATATTCTAAGGGTAGAGAGGAACTTGAAGAATATCTAAAGTTAGTTTTGGAGAGATTACAAGATGAGAGGCTATATGAAAAACTTAGTAAGTGTGAATTTTGGCTAGAGCAGATATCCTTTTGAAGAGATGTGCCAAATAAAGATGGCATTTTAGTAAATCCTGAGAAGATTAAAGCTGCGATTGAATGGCTAAGACCAAGAATAATGATAGAGGTTAAAGGCTTTTTTGTGATAAACTAGTTACTATAGGCATTTTGTTGAAGGTTTCTCTCATTTACCAACTGTTTTGATCAACATAATATGGGAGAGAGTGAAACTCACATGGGATGATAACTGTGAAAACAACTTTATGACATTAAAGGTGAAATTGGTTACAACTCCAATGTTAGAACTACCTAAAATAGGGGAAGATTTTGAGATTTTTAGTAATGTTTCAACTCAAGGATTAGGATGTGTTCTCATGCAAAGTAGGAGAGTCTTTACATATGCCTCTTATTGATTAAAATCTTATGAGAGAAATTACCTCACACATGATTTAGAGTTAGCAACAGTGATTTTAGCATTGAAACTATGGAGACAATACCTATGTGATGAGAAGTGCAAAATTTTCACAGATCACACAAGTTTGAAATACCTATTCACCTAAAAAGAGCTGAATACAAGGTAGAGAAAGTCACTAGAGTTGATTAATGACTATGATGTGGAGATCCACTACCATCTTAGGAAGGCAAATGTTATAGCAGATGCCTTTTGTTAAAAGAAGTAGGTTAATATTGTGGCTTTAATCACCTCATAGAGATAGATACAAAATGAGATGAACAGGTTAGAGTTAGAGATAGTGAGACATGAAGTGGGCACTAGATTGGCTAGTTTTCGCATTTAGCCAACCTTTCTTGATCGAATTAAGGTAGCATAGATAGGAGACATTAGAATTCAAGGGATTATGAACAAAATAGAACAGAGGGAAACAATTGAGTTTAAGGTAGATGCTAGAGGTGTAGTGAAATAAGGTATGAGGTTATGTGTACTAGATAATACTGAGCTAAAGAAAGAAATTTTGAAGGAAGCACATTACTTAGGGCATACAGTACATCCTGAAAGCATTAAGATGTACAAAGATCTGAAAAATCATCATTGGTGGAGGGATATGAAACAGGAGGTAGTAGAATTTATATCTAGAAGCTTGACTTGGCTATAGATTAGAATTGAGCATCATTGATGTACTTTAAAGTAATTCAAATACCAATTAAAGAAACAAGCACAATTGGTTCCAATTTCTAACTTAATGGCATGAACCTTAGATTGAAAAATGGACCCTAATTACGTGAACAAAAGATATAAAATAAGAACTAATTCCTTACCAGATATTACGCAATAGTTAGAATTAGGTTTGATCTTGATGTTGTTCATATTACACACAACAAAATGCAAAATCCACTCGTTACAATTATAAGAGAATTGATAAGAGTATTTTTGTGAAGAGGAAATACCCTTTCACGTGAACAAAGGAAGTTGCAAAATATTCTCCAAAAGTCCTTTACAAAACCTAATAAACAAGTATTTATACCTTACTTTAGACAAGGAAAATTACAATAATGCCAAATAACCAAAACCGGTCTTATGAGTCACTTGAAGAATCGATTCTCCATGTGAAAGAGAGTGAACATGGCCGGTTCTTTTCAAAATAAAATGCAAATGAAATGAAGGTGGGTTCCACTTGTCTTTGTAGGTTCAATTTGGTTCATAATGGACCATGATCCATTCACAAACTAATTGCCATTGTGCTTGGTTGTCTTCTTGTAAAACCGGCAAAATGTTCCTACTAAAATGTAAAGACAATTATTATGAGATAAATAAAGAAAACATTAAAATGTCTTAACACCATTTGATCAAGTTGGTTTATCAATGTTGGATCCAGAAGGTTGATTCCCATCAATCATAAGCCAATAGGTGAGTTACAACCACTTCCTATACTTGAATGGAAGTAGGAACATGTAACTATGGATTTTGTTACAAGTCTCCTAAGAACTAAGGAAAAACATAACACAATCTAGGAAATTGTGGACATGTTAGCCAAATTTGCTCTTTTTATACCATTTAAAGTAAAATATAACTTAGAGAGGCTTGCTCAGCTATATATCAAGGAGATCATTAGATTACATGGCATGGCAAGCCCTATAGCTTTTGAAAAGATACAATTTATCAATAGATTCTAGAGATGCTTACATAAGGCTTTGGGTGCCAAATTGTAGTTTAGTACTGCCTTCCATCATTCGATAGATAGATAGTCTTAGAGGACTATAAAAATCTTAGAGGACTTGTTGTGAGTATGTGCTTTGGACTACGGTAATTGGAACAATCACTTGGCCTTAGTAGAATTTACATACAATAACAACTATTAAAAGGGCTCTATATAAAGCACTTTATGGCAAAAAGTATAGATCTCCCTTATATTAAGAAGAGGTTAGTGAAAGATAGATAATAGGACTAGACATAGTGCTAGAAGCCATAGACAAAGAAGAAGTGATAAGACAAAGAGTTCTTTTCACTCAAAGTCACAATAAAAGCTATGCAGATAGAAGGTGATGCCCCTTTGAGTTCTAAGTAGGACATAAGTTGTTGTTGGAGATTTCTCTAAGCAAACAGATAGTTACAATTGGTCTAAGAAGGAAGGTAAACCTAGTATGTGGGTCTATTTGAAATTTTGAAAAGAATTCGCAATGTAGCTTACATGTTAGATCTACCACTAAGTTTGGAAGGGGTATATAAGGTATTTCACATATCTATGCTAAGGAAATTTGTGCCAAATCCGAATTAAGTAGTTTCTTTAGAACCCCATAATGAACAACCCGATTTATCCTTTATTGAAAGACTTGTAAGAATTGTGAACACTAAAGAACAAATATTAAGGAAAAGAGTGATTCTCTACATCAAGGTGCAATGGACCGTGAAGCGACTTGGGAATTAAAAAGAGAAATTTAAAGGCAGTATCAACAGCTTTTCCTAAACACAGGTAACTTTCGAGAACAAAAGTTTTTGCAAGGGGGGGGGGGGTGATGTATTATATGCAATATTAGTAAAGTAATAATGAGAGTAAGAAAAATAATAAGGTTTTAAGTATAGGGATAGTTTAGTCTTTTTATGGTCAAGGTAACTAAACCTTTAGTTAACCCATTGCCTCATCTTTTCCCATTTTATGCTATTGATATCTCAAGAATGTAATCAAACATCCATAGTGTAAGTAACCCAATGGAATTTTACAAGGTCAACATGTTTTCACTAGGTAAGGGCCTTGATTGTTGCTATATAATTTATTGATCACAATTTCCTTGGTTTGAGTTTTTAGTAGGTGATGCATTATTAGAATTTAGAATAAAGGGTGTAAAGCAAGCAAAAACATGGGATTAAGCGATCTTGGGATTCCAGCCGTAAATTGAAGTAAGTATTTATATTTCGCATAAAAGTGCAGAATTAGTGCTTAAATCGAAGAAATTTTGTTTAAATACATTGAAATTTTGATTGGGGTATTGATTGGAGAGGAAGAAGAGGGAACTTTTCTAAATACAGAGATATACAGTTAGGTGCATGGGCATGTACTTTCCTATGTTAAGTTAGAGATGGTTTTATGTATTGATGGGGAATATGGCTAGGTATACTGGTCTGTACTTTCCCGTGTTAAAGTACACGACCAAGTATATGACCCACGTACTTAGGTGTATTGGGAAGGCTTCACGTATAGTAACGTATACGGCCATTTACATGGTTGTGTTCCTTTTCGTGGTCTTTTGGTTGATCATAAATGATGTACTCTTATATTCTAAGGGTAGAGAGGAACATGAAGAACATCTACAGTTAGTTTTGGAGAGATTACAAGATGAGAGACTATATGCAAAATTTAGTAAGTGTGAATTTTAACTAGATCAAATATCCTTTTTTAGACATATAGCAAATAAAGATGGCATCTTGGTAAATCTTGAGAAGATTAAAGCTGCAGTTGAATTGCTAAAACTAAGAATAGTGATAGGGGTCAGAGGCTTTTTGTGTCAAATTGGTTACTACAGGCATTTCGTTAAAGGGTTCTCTCATTTACCAACTCTTTTGATCGACTTAATGTTGAAGAGAGTGAAATTCATGTGGGATGATAAGTGTGAAAGCAACTTTATGACATCAAAGGTGAAATTGGTTACAACTCCAGTGTTAGTGCTAGCTAAAATAGGGGAAGATTTTGAGATTTTTTGTGACATGTCAACTCATGGGTTAGGATGTGCTCTCATGCAAAGTAGGAGAGTCTTTATATATGCCTCTTATCAGTTGAAATCTTATGAGAAGAGTTAACTCACATGGGATTTAGAGTTAGCAATAGTGATTTTAGCATTGAAATTGTAGAGACAATACTTATGTGGTGGGAAGTGCAAACTTTTCATGGATCACACAAGTTTGAAATACCTATTCACCTAGAAGGAGTTGAATATGAGGTAGAAGGTCACTAAAGTTGATTAATGACTATGATGTGGAGATCCAATACCATCTCGAGAAGGTAAATGTTGTAGTAGATGCCTTTAATTCAAAGAAGTGGGTTATAATAGAAACTTTAATCATCTCCTAGAGATAGATACTAAATGACATGTGCAAGCTAAAGTTAGAGATGGTCACACATGAAGTGGGCATAAGACTAGCTAGTTTTCGTATTTAGCTAACCTTTCTTGATCAAATTTAGGAAACATAGATAGGAGACATTGGAATTCAAGGGATTAGGAACAAAATAGATCAAGGGGGAACAATTGAGTTTATGGTAGATGCTAGAGGTGTAGTGAAACAAGGTATAAAGTTATGTGCTGATAGGAATTAGATTCCCATAGGACTAATCACTAGGGCCAGAGCTAAGGGCTTACAAAACTTAGTTTTCAGAATCTTTCATGAGCAACCTAATCCTAAGGATGCTAACTTGATTTCTATCTTTTCATCATATAATTGTTGTGCATTCAGACAGGTATACTTATCGGTTCTACAGGGTGCCAAATCAGCTACACTATTGAGTGATTCGGGAACCTCAACAGGACTCATATCCAGTGACCTTGAAGAACCGGCATGTTGAAGACTATTTTTATTTGTTTTTTATTTCTTTGGATTATTTATTTTGTAATTTTTTGGGACATTTTATTTGGTTGTAATTTGTGTTTTAGGACCAGCCACCTTATAGTGGCATAGTTGTAATTTTCTAGTCATTTTAACGAGTAAGTATAAATACTTGGTTAAGTAGGGTTTTGAGTAAGGAGAATACACTTACCTTTGCTGCAAATTTTTGTGAGAGATGAGGGTTTGTCCTAAGATATTATAAGAGTCTTATCAATTTCAATCCAATTAGAATTGTGGTAAGTTTGCAATATAGAGAATTGTGAGTAATATCAATTCCTTAAGTTGATTTCCTTTTCATAACTAGTGTTGATTATGGTGGTTCTTGTTCTGATTTTTTTGCATCAAGTAAAGGTCTAATTTCATTCATATATTTTTTATCAATTTGATTAGATTTGTATCTTGATATTGCCTTATATTTATCTTTCATTATTTGCATGGAGTTCCTTTGTCAATGAGGAGTTCACGGTCATTTTGTGTGTTAGTGATTAGGATCTCATTGGATATTGTGTTAAGTACTTGATTCATTTAAGCAACATCATCATTTTAGTATTAATCTTCATTGATTTTACAAATTAGATCACAATCAATTTTAGGGTTCACGTCTAATTAGAGGAGGATTGATCCGGTTTTTGGCTTTGCTTGTGAAGTTGTTAAGTATTGTTTGATTACATATGCTTTCACTTGGTTTTAGGTGCATCATCTTTTGGTATCAAAGCTTGTGGTTTTTGAAAAGGGATCTTTGTAATTGTAAATTCGGAAATTAAGGTTCTTAAGTTTAGCAACTTGATCCGAATTGTTAAAGTGAAGTTGAGTTATTTGATTGTGTTGTTGAAGTGATATAATTGTTGCTTGTTGCTGAAGACATGGATTGCGTGTAATATTCCTTGACTCCTTGAGATTGGCCGTGAGTGAGTAATCTCCTTGAGTTGGCCATGAGTGAGTAAGGAGTAGTGATCCTTGTGATCATTTGGAAAAGAGTGAATTATTGTGTGTTTTTTTTCGGAAATGGAGGAGTGGCATTTGTGATTTTCAGACTTGTAATTTTGAGAATTGAGTGTGTGGGTTTAAGGAAGCTATTTGAATTTCAAAACACACATTAAGTGATAGAGTAATTGTGTGTTCATTTGAATTTGAAAATGGCTTCTTACCATTTGTGGAATATTGCAATTAGTAAACTCATTTTTGAATTTAAATTTGAGCTACTTTGTTGTTGTAAGTTGTGGTTTGATAACTTGTGTAGAAGTGGGGAAGTGCACCGTGACTTGAAGGTGTGTATGTGTGCTGTTGTGTTTTGTAAAGTTAGTGAAGGGTGTGTGTATATGTGGCGTTACATTGTGTATGTTATTTAGAGAAGTGTTGTTAGTGGCGTGAGTGGTGGTGGAAATTTTTTTACCGTAAGCAAGGGAAGTTATGTGGCGATATGAAGTTGTGCATTTGTGTTTGTGTTGAGGTGCTGCATATTGTGAATTTAAGTAGTGTGAAACTAAGGCAAGAAAAGGAAAGTTAAGTAGTAGAATTTGAATTGAAACAAGCAATTAAAGTGTGAAAGTAATTGAACTCATTACTTAAAACACTTGTGGTAGAATCTAATTCTTAGCTAATTGAAAGTGATTGTGTGTACTTCATTTGTGACTTGGTTAATTACTTGAACCGTGGAGTTTAGGGATATTATTGTGTTGTTGGATTTAAATATAATCATGTCAAGTGAAATGTTTTTTTCTACTAATGTATTGCGTCGGACATTGACTACTTTTATTACTAAGGATGATGAACAAAGGAAAATTTGTTCCATACTTCTTGTAGGGTTCAAGGAAACCTATATGTCCTTATAGTTGATGGTGGTAGTTGTATAAATGTGGTAGCAGCATCGTTAGTATTGAAATTAAAACTTGCCACTACTCCACATCTTAAGCCTTATAAATTACATTGGCTTAGTAATAAAGGAAGTTTACATGTGACCTAAAGAGCTAGGGTACCTTTCAATGTTGGGTATAAATACTGTGATGAAATTGAATTTGATATTCTACCTATGTGTGCATCTCATATATTGTTTAGCAAGCCTTGGTTATATGATAGGAGGGTCTTACATGATGGCTTCAAGAATACCTATGTTTTCCAAAAAATGGGAAAACGCATTATTCTAAATCTGATGTTGCCTTCAAAGGTTTAAAGGGTTCAGCAATAGATCTGTAGACCATCAAAGGTAAAAGGGATTCCAGTGCAGACTAATAAATCTGGAGAAAAGAAGGTATTATTGATGGGATAAGGTGAGTTGGAGAGAGTTATGATAGAAGAGACTCCAGTATACTTGCTATAGTTGAGATATGCCCTAAGGGTGCAGGAACATCAGTCTTTACCCTGTGCAGTATCTCAGGTATTAAATGAGTACAATGATATTTTTACTGATGATTTACCAGCAGGTTTACCACCTCTGAGAGGAATAGAGCATGCCATCGACCTCATGCCAAGGTCAGTATTACCAAATCGACCAGCATATCGTATGAATCCCGAGGAGACTAGAGAATTGAATCGGCAAGTGGATGAGTTGGTTGAGCGGGGATTTGTTACAGAGAGTGTCAATCTTTGTGTTGTTCCAACCCTTCTTGTTCCTAAAAAGGATGGTACTTGGAGAATGTGTATCGATAGTAGGGCCATCAACAAAATCATTATCAAATATAGGTATCCCATTCCTAGACTTGATGATATGTTAGATGAGTTACACGGTGCATAGGTTTTCTCCAAGGTGGATCTTAAAAGTGGATATCACCAAATTCGAATGAGAGAGGAAGACGAATGGAAAACCGCTTTTAAAATACGCCATGGACTATATGAGTGGATGGTTATGCTATTTGGCTTGAATAATGCTCTTAGTACATTTATGAGATTGATGAATTATGTATTGAAGGAGTTTCTAGATAAATTTGTTATTGTTTATTTTGATAATTTTTTTATATATAGCAAAAACCTAGAGCATCATGTGGAGCATCTTTAGGTAGTATTTTCGGTGTTGAGGCCATAGCAGCTATTTGTAAATCTCTAGAAGTGTTCCTTTTACCAAACTCAAGTAACACTTTTGGGTTTTATTGTATCTGGCTCAGGTGTTAGGGTGGATGAGGAGAAAGTGAAGGCAATCAAGGAATAGCCAACACCCACCTTAGTCACTAAGGTAAGGAGTTTCCATGGACTAGCATCCTTTTATAGGCACTTTGTCCTAATTTCAGTAGCATTGTCAGTCCTCTCACAAAACTAACTAAGAAAAATGTTCCTTTTGTCTAGAGTGAAAGGGCCTAGAGGAGTTTTGAAGAGATAAAGGAAAAACTTACTTGTGCTCCATTATTGGCTTTACCTGACTTTGAAAAAGTTTTTGAGCTAGAATGTGATGCTACTGGGATAGGGATTAGTGTTGTATTAATGCAGGAAAAGAGGCCCATAGCATATTTTAGCGAAAAGTTGAGTGGTGTAACTTTGAACTATTCTATTTATGATAAGGAATTTTATTCCTTAGTGAGGGCTCTAATGACATGGTAGCATTATCTTCTCCTAAGAGAGTTTATCATCTATACAGATCATGAGTCACTGAAGCATTTCAAGGGTCGGTAGAATCTGTCTAAGTGATAAGTTAAGTGGGTGGAGTTTTTGGGAAGTTTTGCATATGTGATAAAGTATAAGAAGGGTAATCAGAATATGGTTGGTGACGCTTTGCCATGCATGTATGTACTTATCACTTCTCTTCAGTCAAAACTACTGGGTTTTGAATTATTAAAGGAACAATATGTACATGATGATGAGTTTAGAGCAGTTATGGAGAAATGTTCTGAAGGCAAAATGTGTGAGGGATATTACATAATTGAGGGGTTTTTATATAAATCTGGGAAATTATGTAAACCTTCTGGATTTGTAAGGGAACTATTAGTTTGGGAAACAAATGCAGGTGGATTGTCTGGGTACTTTGGCGAAAAGAGAACCCTAACTATGTTGAGAGGAAATTTTTATTGGAAGGGTATGATAAATGATGTCCATAGGATGTTAGAAAGATGTGGAGTTTGCAAGAGGGCTAAAGGAAAGAAAGGTATATAGGGTGAATATATGCCTTTACCTATACTTGCTAAACCTTAGACTAATATTAGTATGGATTTTGTGTTAGAATTGCCTAGGACGCAAAGGGGAAAGGATTATATCATGGTGGTTGTTGATAGATTTAGCAAAATGTGCCATTTTGTGCCCTGTCACAAAACGGATGATGCCCTTTTTATTGCTAACATTTTTGTGCAGGAAATTATCAAATTGCATGGAGTTCCACACAACATAGTGTCAGACAGAGACACTAAGTTTCTTAGTTTCTTTTGGAAGATGCTATGGAGAAGACTGGGTACTAAGCTTATATATAGTACCTCCTGCCATCCACAAACTGACGGCCATACAGTGGTTGTCAACCGCACGCTTGGCAACTTAGTTAGAGCAACGGTTGGTAAGAATCTTACTTATTAAGACTTATGTCTTCCTATTGTTGAGTTCGCTTATAATAGGTCCACTCATAGTTCAACCAGTAAGTCTCCCTTTGAAGTTGTGTATGGTTATAATCCTATTGTTCCATTGGATTTTATAGTAGGACTAGCGACAAAAGAAGAGAGTTTTAGTGGAGTGGAACGAGCCAAGGAGATCCAGCAGATTCATGAAAAAACAGCTGAAAGGCTTCAGAAGACTCAGGAACAGCAGAAAATTTAAGGAAGCAAACATAAGAAAACCCACATTTATATTCCATGTGACTTAGTATAGATTAATCTTAGTAGGGACAGGTTTCCACATAAGAAGTCACAAAAGCTGTCACCCAGATCAGATAGACCATTCAGAGTTGTCAAGCGCATCAACAACAATGCCTATCGGATAGAGCTATCGGGAGAGTATGGTGTATCAGCAACCTTTAATGTTGCAAATTTGTCACCAAATTTACCAAACGACATGTAAGACGACCTATCAGATTTGAAGGCAAATCTTCCTGAGGCCTAAGGAGATGATAGGAATCGGATTCCTATAGGACCAATCACTAGGACCTAAGCTAAGGGCTTACAAAACTTAGTTTTGAGAATCTTTCATGAGCAACCTAATCCTGAGGATGCTAACTTGATTTCTACCATTTCATCATATAATTGTTGTGCATTCAGACAGGTACACTTATTGGTTCTACAGGGTGCTAAATCACCTACACTATTGAGTGATTCGGGAACCTCAACAGGACTCATATCCAGTAACCTTGAAGAACCGGCATATTGAAGACTATTTTTATTTGTTTGCTATTTCTTTGGACTATTTATTTTATAAGTTTTTAGGACATTTTATTTGGTTGTAATTTGTGTTTTAGGACCGGCGACCCTATAGTCGCATAGTTGTAATTTTCTAGTCATTTTAACCCTAAAGAGAGTAAGTATAAATACTTGCTTAAGTAGGGTTTTGAGGAAGGAGAATACACTTATCTTTGTTGCAAATTTTCGTGAGAGATTAGGGCTTATCTTAAGATTTCATAGGACTCTTATCAATTTCAATCCAATTAGAATTGTAGCGAGTTTGCAATCTAGTGAATTGTGAGTAATATCAATTCCCTAAGTTGATTTGCTTCTCATAACTAATGTGTCATATCTAGTGTTGATTAGGGTGGTTTTTGTTTTGATTTTTGGCATCAAGTAAAGGTCCAATTTCATTCATATAATGTTATTAATTTGATTGGATTTGTATCTTGATATTGCCTTATATTTATCTTTCATTATTTGCATGGAGTTCCTTTGTTGAAGAGGAGTTCACGATCATTTTATGTGTTAGTGATTGGGATCTCATTGGATATTGTACATTTTGGTATTAATCTTCATTGATTTTGCAAATTAGATCACAAAAAATTTTAGGGTTCATGTCTAATTGGAGGAGGATTGATCCGGTTTTTGGCTTTGCTTGTAGAGTTGTTAAGTATTGTTTGACTGCATGTGCTTTCACTTGGTTTTAGGCACATCATGTGTACCAGATAATACTGAATTGAAGGACGAAATTTTGAAGGAAGCTCATTACTTAGGGTATATAGTACATCCTGAAAGCATTAAGATGTACAAAGATCTGAAAAATAATCATTAGTGGAGGAATATGAAACTAGAGGTAGCAGAATTTATATCTAGAAGCTTGACTTGTCAACATATTAGAATTGAGCATCATAGACCATGAGTTACAACCACTTGCTATACCTAAATGGAAGTAAGAACTTGTAACTATGGATTTTGTTATAAGTCTCCTAAGAACTAAGGAAAAACATAACACGATTTGGGTAATTGTGGACATGTTAGCCAAATTAGCCCATTTTATACTATTTAAAGTAAAATATAACTTAGAGAGGCTTACTTAGTTATATACGAAGGAGATCGTTAGATTACATAGTATGCCAAACACTGTTGTTTTTGATAGGGATATACGATTTATTAATAGATTCTAGAGAAACTTACATAAGGCTATGGATACCAAATTGTAGTTTAGCACTACCATCCATCGTTAGACAGATAGACAGTCTGAGAGGACTATAAAAATCTTAAAGGAGTTGTTGTGAATGCTTGCTTTGGACTATGAAGGTAATTTGAACAATCACTTGGCCTTGGTTGAATTTACATACAATAACAACTATTAGAAAACTATTAAGATGGCTTTATATAAAGCACTTTATGGCAAAAAGTGTAAATCTCCCTTATACTTTGGTGAGGTTAGTGAGAGATAGATAATAAGAAAAGAGATAGTGTCAGAAGCTGTAGACAAAGTAAAAGTGATAAGACAGAGAATTCTTTCTACTCAGAGTCACCATAAAAGTTATGCAGATAAAAGGCGACGCCTCTTTGAGTTCTAAGTAAGAGATAAGGTGTTATTGAAGATTTCCCCAATCAAGGGGATAATTAGATTTGATCTAAGAGGAGGGCTAAACTTAGGTTATGGGTCTATTTGAAATTTTGGAAGGAATTCACAATGCAGCTTACATGTTAGATCTACCACCAAGTTTGGAAGGGGCATATGAGGCATCTCACATGTCTATGCTAAGGAAATTTGTGCTAAATCTTGATTAAGTAGTTGCTTTGGAACCCCATAATGCGCAACTAGATTTATTCTTCATTGAAAGACTTGTAAGAAGTGTGAACACTAAAGAACAAATATTGAGGAAAAGAGTAATTCTCGACATTAAAGTGCAATGGACAAATTAAATGGAACATGAAGCAACTTGGGAATTAAAAGAAGAAATGTGAAGGTAGTATCTAAAGCTTTCCCCAAACATAGGTAACTTTCGAGAACAAAAGTTTTTAGAGGGGGGGGGGGTGGGGGGGAGGAAGGGAGGATGTAATATATGCAATATTTGTAAAATAAAAATAAGAGTAAGAAATATAACAAGGTTTTAAGTATGGGGATAGTTTAGTCTTTTCACAATCAAGGCATTTAAACCCTTAACTGACCTATTGCCTCATCTTTTCCCATTTTGTGCAATTGATATCTTAAGAATGTAATTAGACATCCATAGTGTATCTAACCTAATGGATTTCTACAAGATTGACATGTTTTCACTAGGTAAGGGCCTTGATTGTTGCAATAGAATTTATTGGTCACAATTTCCTTAGTTTAAGTTTTTGGTAAGTGATGTATTATTTGACTTTGGAACAAAGGGTATGAAGCAAGAAAAAATGTGGGATTAAGTGATCTTGGGATTCTTGCCGCAAATTGAAGCAAGTATTTATATTTCGCATAAAAGTGCAAAATTAGTGCTTAAATCGAATAAATTTTGTTTAGATGCATTGAAATTAGGATTGGGACGTTGATTGGAGAGGAAGAAGAGGGAACTTTTCAAAATAGAGAGATATACGGTTAGGTACATGGGCGTGTACTTTCCTACATTGAGTTGGAGATGGTTTTATCTGCTAATGGGGAACACGGTAAGTTGTATAGGTGTGTACTTACCTTTATTGAAGAACACAACCAAGTATACGACCTATGTACTTGGGTGTGTTAGGAAGGCTTTATGTATAGTAAGGTATATGGCCATTTACATGGTTGTGTTCCTTCTTGTGGTCTTATGGTTGATCACATATATGGTTGTGTTGCTCCGGAATACTTTGTTACTATTATTTTGTTTTTCTTCACTTATAAGCTTATTTCATCTGCAATAGCACAATAGGAGGAAGAGAAATATGCAACTAGTATACAAGTAAGAACTTAGTGAACATAGATTTTGTTATACCATTAATGGTACACAAAAGCTAATTGTGGGACTGCTCTTCTTAGTACGTCTTTACTGTGTTTGTTGCTTTCGATTGTTAACTTAGTTCTCTAAATGAACTTAATTGAATATTGGATTTAAATGTATGTGTTGTTTGTGGTTGGCTTGACTTAGGGGTTTATAGTGACAGATCCTTATGGAGCACTATAATGATCGGTATATGACATTATTTCTAATGGGGTCTTATATTGAAATGATATAGGATGGATTTATGGTTAAATGGGACTTGTAGTGGTAGTTCTCAACCCGAAACTTACTATATTATAATATATATATATATATATATTATATATATATCCCACACAATTACACATGGTAACACAGGTAACTTTCAAGAATGAAAGTTTTTACACGGGTGGAGGATGTAATATAAGCAATATTAGTAAAGTAAAAATAAGAGTAAGAAAAATAATAAGGTTTTAAGTATGGGGATAGTTTAGTCTTTTTACGGTCAAGACAATTAAATCTTTAGTTGGCCTGTTGCCTCATCTTTTCCCATTTTGCACCATTGATATCTCAAGAATGTAATCAGACATCCATTGTTTAACCTAATGGAATTCTACAAGGTCGACATGTTTTAACTGTGGGATCACTTTTCTAAGTACGTTTTTACTGTGTTTGCTGCTTGTGATTATTAACATAGTAATCTAAATGAACTTAATTGGATATTCGATTTAAATGTGTATGTTGTTTGTGGTTGGCTTGACCTAAGGGTTTGTAGTGACAGATTCTTATGGAGCACTATAATGATCGGTATACGACGTTGTCCCTAGTGGAGTCTTATATTGAAATGATATAGAATAGATTTACGGTTAGATGGAACTTGCAGTAGGAGTTCTCAACCTGGAACTTACTATATTAGAATATATATATGTATATTATATATATATATATATATATATATATATATATGTCTCACACGATTACACATGGAATAGAAATTATTGAAATATTAATTTTCTTTGATCGATACATATTTGATTAATGATTCGAAATAATGACCCATCTAACATATGGTCGCTCAAGATAGTAGCAATGCTGTAATGAGAATATTTAATTGAGTAATAAATGTGAGATGTTCGATAAATTCAAGTGGGATGTTGCAAATCAGGCCACTTTTAACAATCCATATTTCACCACAAATGAATATCGTATGTATCCTATCCATATGCTTTCTTCAGCCTCTCCTCCTTGTCTGTAAATCTATGTATGTATGGATGTATTGACATAGAATAGGTTATATAATATTGGTACACAAAAATGTGGAAGGAAATAGTAGAGATTTCTGCGAATCAACGTAGGAAAATTTCATATGCATAGAAATTTTTCTATGTCCATAATCTTCCTTCTACGATTTTTTATTTTCAATATACACCTTTGAAACCCCAGTGCACAAATTAGAAAAAGAAAAGAAGAAAAAATGATTTGGTAAAGGAGTGATGAGAAAAGATCAAAGATAACCAGCGAAACCGTATGTTTAGGGTTGTATAAACCAAAGCGGTCAAAGTCGTAAGGGTTTCTGGGCGCTTACAGGCTGCGGTCTAAGACAATGTATGTTAGATTTTCCGTGACCCTTGACGTCGTCCGATGTCAGAATTCATCACTTCATGTTCATCGAATCCATTGGCATAGGCTCAAAAGTGTATTAATACCTACGATAAGACTCGTGTTCAACAAAAAGTGAGACCACCAAGCAAACGAGATTTTACACATGTCGAATATTTTTACATAAAAGTATCATAATTAGGCCTGTGGGGGTGGCTGCTCCCATCGGTTGGACGCAGAAAAATTAAAAAAAATATATTGATATTAATATGCTATTTTTTTTTAATAAGTGATTGATAAACAAATATTAATGGTTTTTAAATACATAATATTTATAATGTAGTTTTTTAAAAAATTATTATTCATATTTTCATATGTTAAAATTTTATTGATATTTATATGTTATTAATTAAATTATGTAGTATGTTAATAGAATTGTAATGGGCCTAACTGCAGTAACGAATTGACAAACAATTTTTTTTTTTTGTTGAAATAGGATGCATACTGCGTACTTCAATCTGAGTGGGGTTAAATATGCAAAATTACATTTGATCCCGAATTGCCAAATGCAAGACTTGAAATATTCATCACTATCTATCCAAAAAGCAGGGAAAAAAAATAGAAATAGTCATTGTTAAGGAATAAATATTATTGGAATAAAAACAAATGGAGGAAGTACTAATATTCTTAGAGGTTTGAAAAGTTATCATGAGATTATTTCAAATGGACGAAACTATACTATACTGGTTTTAACATTAGCTTTTAGCATTTTAGGTCATTTTACAATACGTATCCATAAAGTTTATGAAAAGAGAAAGAAGGACAATGTAAAAACCACCTTTAGTGCCAATCTCGCTCCTTAGGGCAGCCACCTATCATCAAGTATAAATATTATGGGAATAAAATTAAATGGAGGAAGTACCACCTTCCATCCTTAGACTGATGGACAATCCAAGAGGACTATAAAATCTTGGAGGACCTATTGTGAGTGTGTGCTTTGGACTATGGAGCGATTTAGAATAGTCACCTGTCCCTGATAGAATTTACATAAAATAATAGCTATTAGACAACTATTAAGATGGCTCCATATGAAACATTTTATTGCAAAGTGTGCAAATCTCCCTTATACTAGGATGAGGTTGGTGAGAGACAAATAATAGGACCAGAGATAGTGCAGGAAGCCTTAAACAAAGTAAAAGTGATAAGATAGAGAATCCTTTTTGCTTAGAGTCACTAGAAAAGCTATGTAAATAGAAGGCAATGCCTGTTGGAGTTCTGTATAGGAGATGAGGTGTTGTTGAAGATTTCTCCAACCAAAGAGGTAATTAGATTTGGTCTAAGAGAAAAGCTAAACCCAAAGTATGTGGGTCCATTTGAAATTTTGAAAAGAATTGGCAATGTAGCTTAACGATTAGCTCTAGCACCAAGTTTAGAAGGGGTACATAAGGTATTTCACGCATCTATGCCATGGAAATTTGTTCCAAATCTAAATCAATTAGTTGCTTTGGAACCCCCTGAATGTACATCCAGATTTATTCTTCATTGAAATACTTGTAAAAATTGTGGACACTAAAGAACAAATATTGAGGAAAAGAGTGATTCTCTATGTCAAGGTGCAATAGACTAATTAAACAGAACATGAAGTGACTTAGGAATTAGAAGAATAAATGCAAAGGAAGTATCTAGAGCTTTTTTCAAATATAGACAACTTTCGAGAAAAATGTTTCTATAAGGGGTGGAGGATGTAATGTATGCAATATTAGTAAAATAAAAATAAGAGCAAGAAAAATAATAAGGTTTTAAGTATAGGGGTAGTTTAGTCTTTTTTATGGTCAGGGCATTTAAACCTTTAATTGATCAGTTGCCACCATTTTTCCCATTTTGTGCAGTTGATATCCCATGAATGTAATCAAACATCTATAGTGCAACATAATGGAATTCTATAGGGTCAACAGGTTTTCACCAAGTAAGGGCCTTGACTGTTACTATGTAATTCATTGATTGCAATTTCTTAGGTTTGAGTATTTGATGGGTGATGTATTATTAGAATTCGAAATAAGGGGTAAGAAGCAAGCACAAACTTGGAATTAAGCGATCTTGGGATTCCGACAGCAAATTAAAGCAAGTAAGTATTTATATTTTGCTTAAAATTGCAGAATTAGTGATTGGATCAAAGAAATTTTGTTTGGATACATGGAAATTAGGATTGAGATGTTGATTTGAGAAGAAGATGGAACTTTTTGAAATAGAGGGAGATATGGTTAGGTACATGGATGTGTAACATTTTGTGTTAAGTTGTAGAGGGTTTTATGTACTAATGGGGAACATGGCAAGGTACATGGGCATGTACCTACTCATGTTGAAGTACACAGCCAGGTACACAAGTCATGTAATTAGGCGTGTTAGGATGGTTTCACGCATAGTATGATATACAACCATTTAGATGGTTATGTTCCTTTTCGTGGTCTTTTGCATAATTACATACATGGCTGTGTTATTTTGGAATGCTTCTATTTTACTTTTATTTCATTTTGCTTCAGTTATAAACATATTTCACCTATAATAACACAATGGGTAGAAGGGAAATATGCAACTAGTAACAACTAACAACTTAATGAACTTAGATTATGTCATAGGGTAGTACTAAACTTAGTATTTGAAACTTAATAGGTTGTTATACCTTTAATAGTGCACGAAAGATAACTGTGGGGCCACTTTTCTAAGTATGTGTTTACTGTGTTTGCTACTTATGATTGTTAACTAAGTTATCTAAATGAACTTAATTAGATATTAGATTTAAATGTGTGTGTTGTTTATGGTTGGCTCGACCTAGGGGTTCGTAGTAGCAAATCCTTATGGGGCACCTTGATGATTGATATACGACATTGTCCTTAATAGTCCTATATAGAAATGATCTAGGATAGATGAGGCATGTAGTGATAGTTCTCAAACTAGAACTTTTACTATATTATATATATATATATATATATATATATATATATATATATATATATATACAATGTGGCAAGGTCTTTGAGTACCCTTATGATGGTTGATGGATCAATCAAAGAAATGGATTGTTTGTGATATTGATGTTGCATCCTTACGTGTCTATGATGTGATTTTTTGACACATGCATGTGCTCGTGGTATTCACATAGGTTCAAGCTCAATCATTTTTCCTTTTTAGCTATAGATAGGTATGATGAATATGTTGAGTATGATAAATATGGAAATGAGGGAGACTATTATTATCACTATGGGGATGACTAGTGAGAGAATATCTAAAAGACTATTGAAGAACTTGGAAATGCTTGAGTTTAAGAGCCTAGAGACTATTTAGATACTCTTATCCATGACTACTTTTTTTTTTATGATAATGAGAGTTTGAAAATGTAATTGAACTAGAGATTGTTGTTCACTGGTAATTAAATTTGTGGTTGGAATGACTTGTTTGTGAGTAATTCATTTTTATTTATTGGAGCAATAATTGATAAATTGAAATTGGAAGTTGAATAGGTTTGAAATTACTAGGGTTAAAGAGAGTCTTAGTGTGTCATTATATTGTGACAATACATGGCAGGTTGTAGCATTTTTGGTTTTGGGGTGTTACATATTATCTAATGCAATACATACATGCGCTCCTTGTTACTTAGTGAAATGCGCTAAGGTGGTCTCCACTCTTGCAATTGCTATTCGATGTTTGCCATCTTCCCTTTCACCTTATTCCTAGGGTTGCTTTGATGGTATCATTAAGTTGTGCAAATGGGTTATGATTCATGGGTCAGTCCATTTAACTTACTTAAAAAAAGGGTTAGGATGAAATTTTTTAATTCATTTAAAAAGTTGGTCAAATGAGTTCGGCTTATTTAACCACTGAGGAATTTATCCATTTAACTATTTAACCTGCAGGTTGATTCACAAATCTAAAGAAACAAAAATAAAAAAGTAAAAAACAAAAATTCGACATAGCTTAACCTAATCACATATCACATTCACAAATTAGAAAACGAAAGAATGATTTGGTAAAAGAGTGATGAGAAAAGATCAAAGATAACCAGCGAAACCGAATGTTTTGGGTTGTATAAACCCAAGCGGTCAAAGTCGTAAGGGTTTCTCGGCGCTTACAAGCTGCGGTCTAAGACAATGTATGTTAGATTTTCCGTGACCCTTGACGTTGTCCGATATTTAGTTGTGGATTCCAAACCTCCCCTAAGGTAGTCATCGACTACTCTTGGTGTTAGGGCAGTCGGAAACCTCTTTTTTATTTTTTATTTTTTGGTTTTCTTCTTCTTTTTTTTTAATTTTTTTTATTATTTTAATCTGTCCATGTATATATTTAGTCAGAGTAAACAGCACGGCTATCTGAAAATTATGTGAACTCCAAATTTTAAGCAGTCAAAGAAGCCGAACGCTATATGCATATATATATATATATATATATTTATATACCCTAAAATGTATCACAACCAACAGACATATTCTTGTTTACAAAATAAACTAACAATATTTCGTACTCTCTCTTATTGGCTCAACCATCGTGAAGATCATGAACTCGTCCTTCAAGCCTGCAAATGGGATAGCTATAACCCTAGCGGCTCTGCTCTTTCTCACCACCAGTCTGCAGCTAAACGAGGCTTCAAGAGTCCTGGACGAAGAAAAAGATGACTGGCTCAAGGAAGCACATCTATTCCAGTCCCTTCAAAAGGGTCCTGAACGATCACCAGGCTCAGGCTGCACTTTCACACCAAATCAAGGTGGAGCTCCATGCACAGGATCAAAAGCTTTTGCAATGGCTCCTCCTAATACATACCCTGGAAGCAGCATGCCTTGGTTGGGTGTAGCAGCTGAAATGAAGTAGGTGAACCACTCTCATCAACACAGAGTTCAATAATGAACGAAAAGCCAAAAAGATAATTAACAGCGACAAAATAATAACATTTTGTCTTCCTTTGTAAGAGAAAAAAAAAAGAAGAAATAGTGTAGGAGAAACAGAACTGATTTCTTTTAATCTTTTTTTTCTTAAGATGATTCATAATTAGTTGTATATCCAAAGCAGAAGTGCAAAATTCCGTCAAGGATACTGATGAAATAACAAAATGTAATTTTTTGATCTTGGAAGTTAAATAAAAAGATCACCGAAATGGTAAGATTATTATTATAATCGTTGTTCCCCGATTGAAGTATTTATTGTTATTTGTTGTTGCACTTCCAGACATTTTGCATGCATGGTTTGTTTTCCAAGTATCACTACAAGAATTATCACAAAATGTGAGAATTTTGTTCTATATAAAAGCATAAAAAATTATCTCATTAGGCCTGTTACAAGAATTCATATTGACTTAAGGAAATTGTCGCAATAGCCTTATCATCTTTGTGATATTACGAGGAACAATTTCTCTCTAGCCATTTTATGAGAATTGAAAAAATTGCTAGAATAGATATTGTATTTGCAAGAAACATAATTCTTGGTAAGTGATTGACAGATGTTAGAGGATATGCATTTGCGAAAAAAGCAATGTCACATGAGTCTGACACACAACGAGACTATGCAAGAATCAAATTCTCACAATAATGAGCATTTGCTAGGAATCAAATTTTTGCAATAAGGCATTTGTGAGAAAAAAAATTGTCACAATATATTTACGAGAAATTAATTCTTGCAAAATGTAGGTATTTATGAGGAAAAAATTCTTGCAATACATATTTACAAGAAATGAATTATGGAAAATGTCAATACATTTCTCGTGATACTCAATATTTAGCTCGCAAAAATGTAATCTTTTTTCCCATACAATTGGTGTTACACATTTATTATAAGAACCTATGATACAATTTACAAACATTCTTCATCAGCCCAGTTTATAGGCATTCTTCATTAGCCCAAAGCAAAAGAGAAAATTTACGAGGAATGAGAAAAAAATTCTTGCAATACCTAATATTTGCAAGACATGAATTCTCACAAAATGTAATTTTTTTCTTCCCAAGCCGTTACATAGATTATAAGAACCTGTGAGATAGAATTTACAACAACAGGAGGACATTCTTGCTCAACCAAGAAAAAGACAAAGAAAAAGAAAATGTATCTGAACTTGCCATAAGATTGGCTAAAAAAAAAAAAACAAGAAATCTATTCCAATTTGCCACAAATATTTTAATGTAGTACCAGCACTATTTATTCCCAAAACAACCAATCAAACATCCTACCATAAGTATCCATCAAATTTTAAAAAATATACAAATCACATAATATCTAACAAATAGAAAAAGAGTGACGTGATACTTGACCAACAAAAAAAGAGAGACATGATATCTGGCCAAGAGAGACATGATATCTTGCAAATACCACATTAATCATGTACTACACAAATAATTGAATCGATTATTGATGTCCATCTACTAGAGGTTGTGGTTGCTGTTTTGTACATTAAGGAAACTATAGAATGAAGCTGGAAAGAAACACTATGGATGCTTGACCTATGGCTGCATCAAGGATTGGGGGTGTGATGGTTGTTGTGAGGATTCACCCAATGGTGTAATCAATGGTGCCAATGGCATATTCCTAATGCCAAACCCGCTAAGAAAGGGTGATGATTGCAATGATGCTACTATAAAGTAAAAAATTGTTGTTGTTGTGTCATAAAATGATTAAGTAGTTGTTTCAATCGAGCAACGATATCTTCTAAAGTAGATATTTTGTTCTCTTATCTTGTCATTTGTTTGTCGGATGCCATTGCTGCAGAATGGTAGAGAAAAGTGATTTGAAGATAGGATGAAGGTGGTTTAGAACCACCATAGCCCAACCCATGGCTATAACTAGGCTTATGATCAACTTGTGTCTTTGGCCCCTGATCAAACGATTGAGAATGTTCCAAATTTTGCTCATATGATTCCGCCATAGCTCTCTAGATCATGTCAAATATAGTTACAAGACAAATAATGGAAAAAAAAAGAAGAAAGAATCTTTACCAAATTATAATGGTATAAAAAGAACTCAAAGAAAGAATCTTTACCAAATTATAATGGTATAAAAAGAACTCAAAGTGTTGATATATAATTTACATGTTTGTCTTGTGCTATGGAATTTACCCATTTAGTTAATTCACCTTTTCTTCTCTTATGGGTGTGTTCAAATGTTTATCTAATAGAACTTTTGACGATGCTTTTCCTCTAGCTTTGGGGATAACACAATGGAGAAGAGTGATGATGTGCTGAAGTGAACTCTTTGGATAACATTTGTGCATTGTCTCCTTGTAGAGCATTGTAAATGTCATATAATTCTAAAATAGGATTATGACTTGTGCTCTACTTAATTTGGTCGTAACGGGTGCCTTCATAGATACCACTACGCCTAGGCTCTTTGTCGTGTTCTGATGTATTATCCTCTCGTGCATTCTCATCAAAAGGATCTTCATGTTGCTCATAAAAAAAAATCATCACTCTGCTCATCACTTGCTTCATCCTTTAATGTAACTTATGACTCTAGAGGATCTCGATAATTGAGGTGCTCCTAAATAGCATTAGTCCCAAATCAATCAACAAGATCATCTCTCACACAACTAGGCCTTAGAACATCCATATTGCACAAAACAACATTGGTAGAATTAATAAAAGATAAACAACGTAGAGGGAATTTTTTTTTTTTGATGTATAGAGATCTAATAAGAAAAGAATTCACAAGATCACGTAATGAATATTACATAAATATTTAATAACATAACCTTACAGCATCTACTCTTCTTCATCGCTATTACCAGTGGAATACACATCACTACTATTTGTATTAACTATAGGTAAACTTTCTTTTATTACTGGAACACAAGCTAATTGCCTAAGATGAATAAAAATTTGATTTATTGGGATCATTCTACCACTTCTCCATTGCCATAGTGGCTCGTCTAATTGTGGTTAGTTAGTAATCTCATGATCAACATCATTAATTGGTTGAAATAATTCTTGATGGAATAAATAGCAATGATGAACCTTCTGGACCTCATTCGAATCACCAATAGACTTCTTTAGATCTTTTAGATAGAAAACCTATTGAGTTTGATCAATGAGATTGTAAGGATCGCTTCATACCGTGCCTGACTGGTATTAATTGATAATTAACTTAGGTTTATCTTGATATGTGTCATACCATTTGAACTTAAGGAAGAACACACACCTACCATGAGTGTAGTTCAATTGTATGATGTCGATTATCATTCCATACAATGTAATGGTGTTTCCATCTTGCCCACCTAAGACAACAACACCACTATTTGGTGATTGAAGACATGCCTCTCGATCTTCTATAACGAACCTCACTATATTTACCACACAACACTAATGAACCTGGACATGCTTTTGTAGGCTCCATGAAAGGGCATCTAAGTCATCAAATTTTTGAAATGTACTTGTAGATTTAGCAAACACAATCTGTGTAGAAATAAACAAAGTTAACTTAGATTTTGAAATCTACAAGTATGGAGTCATGCTTTAATTGGTCGATTAGCTGCACTTACTTTAGTTTTAAACCATGCAAATTACTTCATAACAAGTTGTTGTACATTGGTTCGTCTATAACATTCTTGTAACTTTTGCTCAAATTCCCTAATTATTTAAAAAATGTATGAAAGATTTTCATTTCTTTAAAAAAAGAATAGGTTTAAATTAGAAAGGAACGCTTACTGAATGTATAGATGAACCTCCTCCCAATTGTTCAATACATACCAATGCATCTTATTCATCTCCTCATCACTTGAAAACTCAATTAAACCATAAATGAAATACCATTCTACAAATGCACTATGCCAACTAAATTGAACAATGTAAGAAAGGAACTCATTTAGTTCAAGAACATGATGTAAGATACAATTTTCAACAACACAAATAAAAAAGGATAGAATCATGATTCAAAGAAAAGCAAGGTAATTAATTACTAAAAGTGGAAGAATATACTCTATAACTTTAAAAGTAATAAACATCTTCGGAGCTATATGATTAGTCATCACTATAAATTTCTTTATAATGATCCATACAATGCACTTCATAAGGCTCCATCCACCTAGTTATTAATGTCGCCATCCTCATTCGTGTTTCCCTCTCCATCTTCATCTTCATATTCAATTGTATCTAAAATAATATCATATCCTTTGATAATGAACTCTTTCAAAATTTTAGAACTCACTTGGATATAATCTACACCCCAATAATTAGTGTATTTTAGTGATTCAAGAACGAGAAAGCTGCCAAAACAAGACTAACTTTGACGTCACTCAAAGTAAGTAGAACTACCTCTTCCCATGAGTACTCCCTTTCCATTAGCATAGTCCGCTTTATGATCTCAATTAGTGCCAATCCTTTGCATCACGACCATAAGTTAAGGTGGGGTACAATGAAGCTAGTGGGGTATGTAAATGAGGACAAGGGAGTATTGTCTAATGTCTACTATTGCATCCTCCTAATGTACCTAAGCTAGAATAATCCTTCTTTCTTTCTTTCCATCTATACGATGCTTCTTTGTCCCTAATCTTAACCTAGAATTTCGGTCCATTATGATTGGCCTTAGCATGGCTAGATGACCCTTTGCACTCTTTCCCTTTTATCACTGACCCTGACTTGCAATCTTGGCCCTATGATCCTTTTGGTTGACAACCTATGCCTAAAATTGTGTGCGAGTAGGAAGAACAAACCCTTAATTTGTTTACCCAACAAAAAACCCCAATTTCTACACAAAAGCAAAACAACACATTTACTAGAGAAATCGAGGGGGTAGAGTAAGAGAATGCATACCTTCATGAGATAACCAAACCACATACATGACACACCAAAAGCTTGGAACTTCTTTAGCTTCAAATCCTCTACATGCAATACAGTGCCCAAAAAATTACCTTCAACTTCTAGGAAAACAAGTAAGGGAAGTGTGAGGGAGGGGAAGAGGGATTTGAACACACCTTATAAGCTACGAATGTAGGTGAATGAGAGTGAAATGAACAAGCTAATGACATAGAGCATCCACGAGTGTATTTTGGGGCTAAGCTTTTATTTTTAGGGGAAAAAAAAGGTAAAACTGTGGAACTGGAATGTGGAAAAGTGATGACGAGGGAAATTGACAAGGGAAAATATAGCAGGCTTGAAATTTAGCTTACATAGCATGGAGTGGCAATTACTTTATCACAAATAAGCAATTGCAACGATTTACTTCTCATAGGTGGCAGATGCGGCAATCACATTCTCATTGATACTATTTATGAGAATTATTTTTTAGGAAAAGCACATTTTCCCTTTCCAGCAATTGACTTCTAGCAAATAAGAAATTCCGATGATTTACTTCTCACAAGTGATAGGTGTGGCAATCAATTCTCACATATACTATTTATGGGAACAATTTTCCCGAAAAAGCACATTTCCCCTTTTTGGCAATTGGCTTGTTACAATATAATTCCTCACATTTGCTTATTTATGTTGTAGTGTATATATTAATTCCTTGCTAAATTTCTCGTGTTGTGATCTAACCTCAATTTTATACCATATATGTTGTAAAATATTTTGAAACTTTTAGATAAAGAAGTTTTGGCCATTTAGAACATTGATTCTCTCTTGACTTGATCTAGTGATGCTAAGTCCTTGAGTTGGGTTGTATAGCAACTAATGAATTCATCATTGCAATTCCAGAAAGATGGAATTGAACGGATGAGACTAAACACATTAATATAATGTAAGTAGTAATAATACAATAACAATATCCTCGTAATCATAACATAACCTTTTTCCATAATCAAGTCCATAAAATTTTATGCTTCCTCCTACACTACTCAATATATACCTACATATTGTTTATTTGTAGAAGTCTAAACTCTATGTATATAAAAAGGAAATAACCTTAAGTAACAAAAAAATAAAAAATACATTGAATGAAAAATTGGCAAGTGACATTATGAGTTCACCACACCCCTTAAGGAAACATGGATAACAAACCATGGTTGCAAGGTTAGTTGCCTACTTGTTATTCACTAAAAAGGTACTCAATTGCATTAGGAAAATCATGTAAACTTATTCTCACCATATTCATAGACACTAATACTATGTAATCTAAATATTTTGCTACATAATTCCACTTATTTTGCTCAAAGATGAAACCAAACATCATTAAATTCCTTGTCCACTATCAACTTAATCTTAAATAACGTCAACATCACTCAATCCATGTCATTGTCACTTCCCCTATTGTTGCCTCTATTGAACTAATCCCATAAAAATCATAGGTGAGATCATAGCAAATTCCAACATAGACACTTGGTTTGATAATTTAAGTGAAAAAACTAATAAAGTCTATAAGAGACTTCTTTTACCATTTTAACAAGTTGACTTAGTCACAAGATTATGAATATCTAATGTGTGGTGAAGCAGTGTAGTTTTCAGAAAGAGGCTACATTAATTTATGCAATTATGGTACATCACATCAATTAACAAAATAGATGATGACTTTATGCATGCAAAAACACATGTATACTAAATTTACAGTTACTACAGTAGGAAGGATCACATGCTACTATTAATACCATATCAATTCAAGACCATCTCTAATTAGACTCTAACTTTGATAGGCTTGTTATGATTTTTTAATCAAGTTAAGGAATCATGAATGTGAAGTTCAACGCTCTTTGCAAATTTGTTGTCGATATATCCATTTATGACTTGGTAATAGGGATAAGACTCTAGAATGGTATGTCAAGGGTCATTGATATTGTACATGATCATTGGGACACTTTATGGGGAAATACCAAATATACTAAGAGCATGTTTACTAGATGTGCTTAACATTGGAAAATGTACAAAAAAATAATTATTGCAAGATTATTTGGAAAGTTATAATTTTTTTTCTACCTTATTTAGAAGAATATAAGTATCGTCTATTTTCTTCCTTTATAATACCACATATTAGTATATGAAGGAAAAAGGGTAATCACTAAATTTTCTATCATTTTTTAAATCACCACTAACTTCTATGAATATTTGATATAAGCTCTTAAAGCTAAAATCAAGAATAGTTAAAAGGATTCACTTAGAAGCCTAGATTAGATGAGACTATTAAACATTGGCAATTATAATAAAAAGAACATGTCGAAATTTTCAAAAAAAAAAAAAAGGTAAATATAAGAATGTGTATTAAATGTTTAGGATGAGTGGAAGGAGGTGGCATATAAAGCATGGTTGTACTTCCCCAAAGTAGATGAAAGGGTATAAAGTTTTCTTGAAGAAGCCCTACAAAGTCGGAGGGATTCAGATGGGTTTATCCATTGTCTTCGTCGAGGTTGTCTTAATCATGAATGGTTACCAATAGAGATCGTTGAGGTTCATATATTCCATAGGGGACTGACATGGTCTTTCACTACTTGGATATTTTATGTGGAGACATCACATATTAAGAGGTGGGAGTGTATAACTCTAGGTTTAAATGACCTTAAGATTATTAACAATGAGGAAGATCTGCAAGACCTACCAATATTGGATGATTTGGCTTATTATGGTAGTGATTTTGAAGATGACACGTTGAGGGATAATGGAGGACATGAGATCAACATAGATAAGTGGAGTGGTTTACTTGAAGAAGCCAAACATGAGGCCTATCTAAGATGTAATAAATTTTCATTGTTTTTGGTTTTAATATGGATGATGCACTTTAAGGTTGATGGTTGACAATCTATAAAAATTTTTAGTGATTGATTTAGCTTTGTAAAGAGTATAATACCGGAAGGAGAAAGACTCGTAGGTACCTATTATGAATGTCAAAAAGATCTTATGCTAGTTGGGAATTGATACAAATCTATTTCATGCATATAAAAATGACTACGTCTTATTTTAGAAAGCATTTAATGACCTAGATAATTGTCCATGTTGCAACCATTTGAGGTAGGTAGCTAGGACCAATTAGAAGAACCAGTAAAACAAAAAAACAAAAAAGAAAACTCATGTGAAGGCTTTATAGTATTTTCCACTCTTACTATTTCCTCAACAATTGTTTATGTGAAAAAAAATGGCACCTCTAATGAGGTGATAAAAGGAAGGGTGTATCACTAAGGGAAATGGGACTCATCATAATGAAGGGCATGTCATTGATAGAAATATGCTAAGGTAGCATTTGGATTTAGAAACATGGGAGGACATGAACCAAAAGCTCCTTAATTTTGGATTTGGTCCTAGAAATATACAATTAGATTTTATGATTTGTGGATTTAATCCATTTGGTAATTTGAGTACCACATATAGTAACTCTTTGTACTTATGCATTGTAGGATAGGAATAGGATATCGATGCTATCAACAAAGGTAAGAAAAGCCTTGAAACTAGAGGATGTATAGGTTGTAAAATAGGACCAATCACTAAGACTCGAGCTAAGGGCTTATAAAACTTAGTTTTGAGAATCTTTCATGAGTAGCCTAATCCTGAGGATGCTATGCATTCGGACCGGTACACTTATTGGTTCTATAGGGTGCCAAATCACCTACACTATTGAGTGATTCGGTAACCTTAGCAGAACTCATATCCAGTGACCTTGAAGAACTGGCATGTTGAAGACTATTTTTATTTGTTTGTTATTTCTTTAGACTATTTATTTTGTAAGTTTTTGGGACATTTTATTTGGTTGTAATTTGTGTTTAGGACCAGCCACCCTATAGTGGCATAGTTGTAATTTTCTAGTTATTTTAACCCTAAAGGGAACAAGCATAAATATTTGCTTAAGTAAGGTTTTGAGGAAGGAGAATACACTTATCTTTGCTGCAAATTTTCGTGAGAGATTAGGGTTTGTCTTAAGATTTCATTAGACTTTTATCAATTTCAATCCAATTAGAATTGTGGCGAGTTTGCAATCTAGTGAATTGTGACTAATATCAATTCCCTAAGTTGATTTCTGTTTTATAACTAGTGTGTTACATCTAGTGTTGATTAGGGTGGTTCTTGTTCTGATTTTTGGTGTCAATTAAAGGTCCAATTTCATTCATATATTGTTATCAATTTGATTGGATTTGTATATTGATATTGCCTTATATTTATCTTTCATTATTTACGTGGAGTTCCTTTGTTGAAGTGGAGTTCACAGTCATTTTATATGTTAGTGATTAGGATCTCATTGGATATTGTGTTAAGTACTTGATTCATTTGAGCAACATCATCATTTTGGTATTAATCTTCATTGATTTTGCAATTTGGATCACAATCAATTTTAGGGTTCACGTCCAATTGGAGGAGATTGATCCGGTTTTTGGCTTTGCTTGTTGAGTTGTTAAGTATTGTTTGATTGCATGTGCTTTCACTTGGTTTTAAGCACATTATGTGTATCAGATAATACTGAATTGAAGGAGAAAATTTTGAAGGAAGCTCATTACTTAAGGTATATAGTATATCCTAAAAGCACTAAGATGAAAAAGATCTAAAAAATGATCATTGGTGGAGGAATATGAAACTAGAGGTAGCAGATTTTATATCTAGAAGCTTGACTTGTCAACATATTAGAGTTAAGCATCATAGACCATGAGTTACAACCACTTGCTATACCTAAATGGAAGTAAGAACATGTAACTATGGATTTTGTTATAAGTCTCCTAAGAACTAAGGACAAACATAACACAATATGGGTAATTGTGGACATGTTAGCCAAATTAGCTCATTTCATACCATTTAAAGTAAAATATAACTTAGAAAGGCTTACTTAGCTATATATGAAGGAGATTGTTAGATTACATAGTGTGCCAATCACTATTGTTTTTTATAGGGATATACGATTGATTAATAGATTCTAGAGAAGCTTACATAAGGCTATGTGATGGGAAAATTTCTAGCACTGTCGACTTTTTCAAAACCCGATTTGGATGATAATCCAAATCGCTCATATTTTACCTTATGTCTTTTATTCTAATAAATATTTGAGAATAATCTTACAGGTACAATGATAATTCTCCATGGGATGCTAATATGTCCTACAACAATTGATGGACATAGAACATATTCAGGATGACAATCAAAGAACCGCTGTGATTTTTTTCTATTCCGAGGCATTGGATCATGAAGACTTATGTTATTTGTATCTTGTAATTGTTTTAAGAACTATTTTGGTTGTATTTTGGTTTTGGGACACTTTTATGTCCTTGTAATTTTCATTTAGGACTAGCCACCTTAAAAGTGGCAAACTTGTAATTTTGACCACTTTTTAACCCTAGGAGTAGCAAGTATAAATACTTGCTTAAGAGAGGGTTTGAGGAGGCCATATTTTGCAAAATTGAGAGACACTTTCACAAGTGGAATTAGGGTTCATTCCTTAGTTCAAAACTCTTATCAATTTCAACCTAAGAATTGAAATTGTGGCGAGTGCGACAAAGGGGAATTGTGAGTCATATCGATTCCATCTTTGTTATATGTTCATTTCTTCTCCAGTGAGTCATATCTAGGGTAGATTTGAATCATTCTTTGACATATTTGTGGTTATGTTTCGTAGATAATCAATCTTGTAAGATTGATTCTTCCTTGAGCACTTGAATTACATATATCATTTTTGTGATTGGCGTGAATTTGGGGATTGAAGGGGGAAAGTGGATTTCACGGTTTTATTGCTTTCTTTGATTTGATTTCCACGTGGTTTTCAATCCTTATTGTGGTTACTTGGTGAATGTTACAAATAGAGATTATAATTACATCATTTGATCAACATTTTCCACCTAAATCTCCAAGGTGTTCACGTGAATTGTTTCCTTGGTGGACCGGTTTGTGATTGACTTGAGACTTGTTTTCTTTGAGTCAATTGATTGTGTTTCAAAGTGGTTTTAAGCACATCATCTTTTGGTATCAGAGCACAAGTTGAGAGAAGGAATTGATTGTTGTTTGATTTCGTGAATTATCATCTTCAATTAGGGTATTCAATTTGAACCGCAAATTGTGTTGTTGTGTGGCTTTGAGTTTGCGAAAATCACCTTGGTTGGAATTTTAATTTTCTGTTTGTTAGAGTTGGATTTGGAAGGTTTTTGTATCTTCTTGTGATTAATAATTTTCGTGGAAGGGAAGAAGCATAGAAGTGTTGTTTAATTTAACAATTAATGAACTTGAAAACTCACTAATTTCTTGCCGTGACTAGTTGTAGCATGACAGAGGTTGTGAAGTTTGTTGTTGTGATTTCCATTGTGTAATTCTGAATTGAAGAAGTGCAATTTACAGATTTGCATTGAGTTGAGTAGTAAGGAATCTATTTGAATTCAAACACATTCCATTAAGTTGTGGGAGTTAATGAGTGCCATTTGAATTTGAAGTTCATTACTTACCAATTGAGGAAGGCTTGCAATTAGTGAAGTGGTTTGAAATTCAAATTGGAGTTGTTGCCTATTGTGGATTTTCAGATTACATTTGTGGAAAGTGGCATATTTGTTTTGTTGTCATCCTTGCCATGGAAAGTGGAAGCATACTTGTTGTTATTGCCACTTGTGTTGTTGTTGTAGAAGTGAAGCATATTTATTGTTGTTGTCACTTGTGTGTTGCCGTGGGAGTGACTTGTGGAAATTAAAAATTTGTTGCACCGTGTTGTATTAACGTGTTGTGGAGAAGAGTACTACACGTGAGTTGTAATAACATACTTGTGAAGTAAGTGGGTTTGTTTGTTTTCTTTTTTGTAGTTGCTATTGTGTGGTGTTAAGGGAAGTGTAGTTGTGGGGTGAGTGTCCTTGCTTCAAATTGTTTTTAAAGATCAGTACACGGGGTCTAAAACTATGTCGAATGACAGCGTGAATGGGGGAATTGGTGATGAAGCCAATAGTCAGGTTGGTGGAGGTCAAGGTCGTAATGTGGCAGGTAAGAGAACTTTGGAAAAACAACTCCAGGATCTTACTACCATAGTCGCTACACCGGCAACTAGAATTGACAGAATGACATTACCACAACCACTAGTGGTAAACCAGCCGGCACCACCTCGAGTAGCTCCATAGAATCCTCATCGAGATAGAGTAATGGGAGATGGGAATTTGAATAGAAGGATGGGTGAGGAGCATCTTCCATACAGGGAAGAAAGGGATGATAATTTTGGGGCAAACCCAAATCAGAATAGGGATTTTAGGCTACGTCGGGGCTTAGAATATGTGAAACTGCAGATGCCATCTTATGATGGCAAGGGATCAGCTGATGAATATTTAGATTGGGAGGACAAGGTCGAAGGTCTCTTTGAATGTTATGAGATCGATGACAATACCAGGTCCGATTGGCTGCTATCGAGTTTGTAGGGTACGCTGCACTCTGGTGGAAGAATCTGATTATCAACAGGCATCGGGATGGAGAGGCTGAGGTTCAGACTTGAAGGGATATGAAAAGATTATTGAGGAAAAGGTTCATTCTTGAGAACTACAAACAAGAACTGCTTATGCGACTGCAGACATTGAGGCAAGGAGGCAAAATAGTGGATGATTATGTGCAGGAGTTTGAGACCCTTATGATTAGGTGTGGGTCCGTTGAGCCTCTAGAACAAACAGTAGCACGTTTTGTCTCAGGTCTAAAATATGAAATAACGTGTGTTGTTGAACTACAGCGCTATAGTACACTTGATGAGGCTATTCAGTTGGCCTTAAAGGTAGAGAGACAAAGGAGGTCCAACTTCTTTAGGGCTCCGAGCAGTAAGCCCAGTATTATTACTAGACCCATATTAGCTGACGGTCTATCAGGGGGAACAAAGGCAATAGGTGAGGTAGTGAAGGCAGTGGACAAGACTACCCTAACTATTATGAGAGAAAATTTACCCACTAGGAAGGGTAAAGAGGTAATGGCTCCAGATACGAAGCAGACTGTTCCCAGATCTACTAGTGGGAAGGCGCGACAGATAAAATGCTTTAAATGCATGAGATTTGGGCATATGGCAGCACAATGTCCAAATAAGAGGGTGATGACTGTTATGGAAGACACTGGGGAGGATAATGAGGATGATCATGACCAGATTGAACCTACAAATCTACCAACAGCACTGCAGGAATATTATGATGATCAGACTATAGACGCGCCTGAGGAGCATATAGGAGGGAAATATCTATCCCTTAATGTGTTATGTAGGGCTTTATCTATATCTCCTGATACTAGTGATATTAAGAGGGAGAACATATTTCACACCTCTTGCAGAATCAGAGGTAACCTTTGTGTACTCATCATCAATAGTGGTAGTTGCATGAATATTATATCTACTGCGCTGGTAGACAAATTACAACTATCTACTATCCCACATCCTAGTCCTTATCACTTACATTGGCTAGATAATAGAGGTAGTATGCATGTTACCCTTAGGGTAAAGGTTCCTATGAATGTCGGGCAGAATTATCATGATGAGATCCTATGTGATGTAGTCCCTATGCATGCATCCCATTTACTATTGGGTCGGCCTTGGTTGTATGATCGACAGGTGCTACATGATGGGTTTAAAAATACCTACATGTTTAGCATGGACGAGTCATGCATAATTCTATTACCGATGACTGCATCTGAGGTCTAGGGGTTTCGGGAACAGATCAGAAATCCATCCACTATCATTGTTAGCCGGAAGAGCAGAACAATAGAGATATTAGGGTTCAGTTCCACAACCGATCCTCTAGATTTGAGGGCAAATCTTTCAGAAGCCCAAGGAGATGATGGGAAAATTTCTAGCACTGTCGACTTTTTCAAAACCCGATTTGGATGATGATCCAAATCGCTCATATTTTACCTTATGTCTTTTATTCTAATAAATATTTGAGAATAAACTTATAGGTACAATGGTAATTCTCCATGGGATGCTAATATGTCCTACAACAGTTGATGGACACAGAACATATTCAGGATGACAATCGAAGAACCACTGTGATAAAAGTGACCATAAAAGTTTTGCAGATAAAAGTTTACACCTCTTTGAGTTGTGAGTATGAGATAAGGTGTTATTGAAGATTTCCCCAATCAAAGGGATAATTAGATTTGATCTAAGAGGAAAGCTAAACCTAGGTTGTGGGTCTATTTGAAATTTTTGAAGGAATTCACAATGTAGCTTACATGTTAGATCTATCACCAAGTTTGGAAGGGGCATATGAGGAATCTCACATGTCTATGCTAAGGAAATTTGTGCTAAATCTTGATTAAGTAGTTGCTTTAGAACCCCATAATGCGCAACTAGATTTATTCTTTATTGAAAGACTTGTAAGAAGTGTGAACACTAAAGAACAAATATTGAGGAAAAGAGTAATTCTCCATGTTAAAGTGCAATGGACCAATTAAATGGAACATGATAACTTGGGAATTAAAAGAAGAAATGTGAAGGTAGTATCTGAAGCTTTTCTCAAACATAGGTAACTTTCGAGAACGAAAGTTTTTAGAGGTGGGGAGGATGTAATATATGCAATATTAGTAAAACAAAAATAAGAGTAAGAAATATAATAAGGTTTTAAGTATGGGGATAGTTTAGTCTTTTTTGGTCAAGGCATTTAAACCCTTAATTGACCTATTGCCTCATCTTTTCCAATTTTATGCAATTGATATCTTAGGAATGTAATCAAACATCCATAGTGTAAGTAACCTAATGGATTTCTACAAGGTTGACATGTTTTCACTAGGTAAGGGCCTTGATTGTTGCTATAAAATTTATTGGTCACAATTTCCTTAGTTTAAGTTTTTGGTAGGTGATGTATTATTTGACTTTGGAACAAAGGGTATAAAGCAAGAAAAAACGTAGGATTAAGTGATCTTGGGATTCTAGCTGCAAATTGAAGCAAGTATTTATATTTTGCGTAAAAGTGCAAAATTAGTGCTTAAATCAAAGAAATTTTATTTGGATGCATTGAAATTAGGATTGGGATGTTGATTGGAGAGGAAGAAGACAAAACTTTTCCAAATAGAGAGATATACGGTTAGGTACATGAGCATGTACTTTCCTACATTGAGTTGGAGATGGTTTTATGTGCTAATGGGGAACATGGTAAGGTATATGGGTGTGTACTTACCCTTGTTGAAGTATACAGCCAAGTATGCGACCTATGTACTTGGGTGTGTTGGGAAGGCTTTACGTATAGTAAGGTACACGACCACTTACATGGTTGTGTTCCTTCTCGTGGTCTTATGGTTGATCACATATATGGTCGTGTTGTTCTAGAATACTTTGTTACTATTATTTTCTTTTTCTTCACTTATAAGCCTATTTCATCTGCAATAGCACAACAGGAGGAAGAGAAATATGCAACTAGTCTACAAGTAAGAACTTAGTGAACATAGATTATGTTATACCTTTAATGGTACACAAAAGCTAATTGTGGGACCGCTCTTCTTAGTACGTCTTTACTGTGTTTGTTGCTTTCGATTGTTAACTTAGTTCTTTAAATGAACTTAATTGAATATTGGATTTAAATGTGTGTGTTGTTTGTGGTTCGCTTGACTTAGGGGTTTATAGTGACAGATCCTTATGGAGCACTATAATGATTGATATATGACGTTGTTTCTAATGGAGTCTTATATTGAAATGATATAGGATAGATTTATGGTTAGATGGGACTTGTAGTGGTAATTCTCAACCTGAAACTTACTATATTATAATATACATATATATGTATATTATATATATATATTTATATAGATCCCACACAATTACACATGGTAACACAGGTAACTTTTAAGAACAAAAGTTTCTACACGGGTGGAGGATGTAATATAAGCAATATTAGTAAAGTAAAAATAAGAGTAAGAAAAATAATAAGGTTTTAAGTATGGGGATAGTTTAGTCTTTTTACGGTCAAGATAATTAAACCTTTAGTTGACCTGTTGCCTCATCTTTTCCCATTTTGCACCATTGATAACTCAAGAATGTAATCAGACATCCATAGTTTAACCTAATGGAATTCTATAAGGTTGACATGTTTTAACTATGGGATCGCTCTTCTAAGTACATTTTTATTGTGTTTGCTGCATGTGATTGTTAACTTAGTAATCTAAACGAACTTAATTGGATATTTGATTTAAATGTGTGTGTTGTTTGTTGTTGGCTTGACCTAGGGGTTTGTAGTGACAGATCCTTATGAAGCACTATAATGATCAGTATACAACGTTGTCCTTATTAGAGTCTTATATCGAAATGATATAGGATAGATTTACGGTTAGATGGGACTTGCAGTGAGTGTTCTCAACCTGGAACTTATTATAATATAATATATATATATATATGTCTCACACGATTACAAATGGAATTGAAATTATTGAATATTTAATTGAGTAATAAATGTGAGATGTTCGATAAACTCAAGTGGGACGTTGCAAATCAGGCCACTTTTAACAATCCATATTTCACCACAAATGAATACCGTATGTATCCTATCCATATGCTTTCTTCAGCCTCTCCTCCTTGTTTGTAAATCTATGTATGTATGGATGTATTGACATAGAATAGGTTAGATAATATTGGTACACAAAAATGTGGAAGGAAATAGTAGAGATTTTCGCGAATCAATGTAGGAAAATTTCATATGTATAGAAATTTTTCTATGCCCATAATCTTCCTTCTACGATTTTTTTTATTTTCAATATACACCTTTGAAACCCTCGCGCACAAATTAGAAAAAGAAAAGAAGAAAAAACGATTTGGTAAAAGAGTGATGAGAAGAGATCAAAGATAACCAGCGAAACCATACGTTTAGGGTTATATAAACCAAAGCGGTCAATGTTATGGTATATCATAGCTTTATGTCCTCATCACGATGTCAGAATTGATCACTTCATGTTCATCGAATCCATTGGCATAGGCTCAAAAGTGTATTAATACCTACGATAAGACTCGTGTTCAATAAAAAGTGAGACCACCAAGCAAACGAGATTTTACACATGTCGAATATTTTTACATAAAAGTATCATTAATGGTTTTTAAATACACAATATTAATAATACGTAGTTTTAAAAAAAAAACTATTATTCATATTTTGATATGTTAAAATTTTATTGGTATTTATATTTTACTAATTAAATTATGTAGTATGTTAATAGAATTGAAATGGGCTTAACCACAGTAACGGATTGACAAACAAAAAAATTTAGTTGAAATAGGATGCATACTGCGTACTTGAATTTGAGTGGGGTTAAATATGCAAAATTACATTTGATCCCGAATTGCCAAATGCAAGACTTGAAATATTCATCACTATCTATCCAAAAAGGGAAAAAAAATAGAAATACTCATCATTAAGGAATAAATATTATGGGAATAAAAACAAATGGAGGAAGTGATGAAGGCCATGATGGGAGTCAAGCTAGAAGATGGAATGTGGATCCTCTTGAAGTGCCACCTGGACCAATCACAAGAACTCGAGTGAAACGATTCAAGGAAGCACTTAATAGGTTGATAAAAAATGTCAAAGAAGCTAGAAAGGATTGGAGCAACCATGAGAATGAACTTACATTTGTACAAGTCATTCAAGGAGATCAAAGCTGCCAGTCTTGACAACGCTGGCTTAAACGCTGTAGGCCTTAAACCGGCGTTGCAATTAGCGCGCGATAGAGGGACTACACCGGCCTACTACGCCGCCGGCCTATATACCCGGTGTACATCCTACGCCGGCTACTACGCTGCCTCTTACACCACCATCGTACATTTCCTGTTTGTTATTTTTTCACAACTTTATTATGTTATGTCGTTTTGGGCTTTTTACTTACGAGCTGTAAACCCTATTAAGAGTTGCTAGGGTTGGAAAAACAGAAGATAGAATTTTCATACAACATTGAATAACACATTTTGAGAGAATTCCTCTCTTGGTTCTCCAAAGAACTTCTCTTGAACTTATCGGATTTCTTCCGTGGCATTCAAACCTGACTTATCAATCAGTCTTTCATCTCGATTGTGGTGTCAACAGAATATACCAAGGTTCTTGCCTCACCTATAGGCAATGGGTCGCGGTTCCACTTGATTGTGTTAGCATCTTGGGTTGCAATTCTAAACGTATTGGTATAGGGTTTCGTCACACGTGAGCGTGGTTCGTATTAGTTTGGTATCAGAGCCTAGGTTATTAAGCATCAGTTCGGTTTAAGAAAGGTAACATCAAAACCCTAACTCCAATCGTTCATACCAATTGTTCATATCGAGTTTCGTATTACCGTCGCTTCAAACTCAAGTCCATAGTGTTAATTGTCTCTTGAGTAGTGTAGTTTCATTCTAGTAATCTTGTTACAAAAAAAAAAAAAAAGAAGAAGAAGAAAAAGGAAAATTCAAGCCCTAGAGTTGTTCTTGAATTCTACGGAAGAATTTGGTATAGTTTGGATTAGTTCCAGGAGAATTGAGAAGAGGGATTGGTGAGTTGATATCATCTTTGCTTGTGAGAATACACAAGCGAATGTGGAATATCATTCTTTGAGTGAAACACGTAAGGGAATGAATCGTGAGGTTTAATCCTATACATATTTGTGTTAGTACTAACTTTTCATTATAGGAACTATGTCGAGGCAACATTCTCCTGAAGGTGAGAGGGGGAGGTTTGATGCTAGGTTATTGATTGAGGCGTTGAGGAGTGAGATGAAGAGGATGTTTCAGGAGGGAATGGAACAAATTCATGAGACGGTGGAGCAGAAACTAGAGCAATCTAAAAACGTCTTTTAAGGGCGTAAGAGGGAGAGTTATTCTAAGAGAGGACAAAGGGGTGGAGATGAAATTTCTGATGATGAATTTGATGAACCTTCTATCGGGAGTTATAAAGGTTATGGTGGTAGGAATAGATGAACTAGGGATTGGGAAGATAGAGGAGATAGGAATAGAGAGGATAATCAATTGAGTAGTATAAAGATGAAGATTCCTCCTTTCCAAGGGAAGAATGATCCCTAGGCATACTTAGAATGGGGGAAGAAGGTAGAGATGGTGTTTGATTATCACAATTATAGTGGGAGAAAGAAAGTGAAGCTTGCTGCCATTGAATTTTCAGATTATGCCATAGTGTGGTGGGATCAACTGATGCTGAATAGAAGAAGGAATGGCAAACCACCTATTGAGTCTTAGGAAGAGATAAAGAGGGTGATGAAGAAGCGGTTTGTTCCTACTTATTACTATTGTGAATTGCACAACAAATTGCAAACTCTTAAGTAGGGAAGCCGAAGTGTGGATGGGTATTTCAAGGAGATGGAGGTTACTATGATTAGAGCGAATGTTGAGGAGGATAGAAAGGCTACCATGGCTAGGTTTCTTGTAGGGTTGAATAGAGAGATTCAAAATGTAGTAGAATTGCAACATTATGTGGAATTGGAAGATATGGTTCACATGGCTATAAAGGTTGAGAACCAACACAGGAGGAAAGGTAGTAGTATTGCACGGTTTCAACAGGGTGCTGGTTCATCTAATTGAAAGACTAACCTTTGGAGGAAGGAATAAAAGTGATGGGGATCATGTAGCATCAAGAGTTCACGAGCTAAAGTCTAATGACCCACTACGTAGTATTAGAGGTCTAATGACAAGAGCTAGAGCTAAACGAGTGGGAGAATCCTTGCAAGGATTAGTTATGGAACTCCAAGAGCAAGAAGAAGGTTGACATAAGTCTAATTCAAGTCCTGAGTTAGTAAACATAATATATCAAAGCACGGATGAAGCGGAGGCCAACAATGATGGAACCATAGCCTTCAGCGTCAAGGGAAGGCCGCTGGCCTAGAGGCAAAGGAGAGCCGGCCTTCTTGGCCAGCCTTGAGGGAAGCAACGCCGGCGGGTTAAGGCTACCGGCCTTAGAATCTTCACCGCCGGCGTAGAGCCGGCCTAGACATCCGTAGAACGTTTTTTCTTTTTCTCTTTTCTTCCGTTATTTCAAAGCCGGCCATATATGCATTTAGGCCGCCAACTTATGTGATATTTCAAATATAACACCTTGTTTTATCATATGAAAGGATAAATTTATCAAGTTGAATGAAAAATTTTCTTGAGAGAATTCTCTCTTCTTTAGTTCTTGCAAATAGAACTTCCTTCGATTTCTTTATCCTAAACGCTTGGAGAAATATCTGGATAGCTTAGGTTCTAATCGACAGGTTCGATTGGGGTCGGGTTACATTTCGATTTTGATTCAATTTCGATTCTTAGGTTTTGAATCCTTATTGATCGTTAGGTCTTAGATCAATATCTAGGGTTCGCGTCATTTGGTATCAGAGCCAAGGCTCATTGAATCTGGTAATCTCTATCCTTGTTAATATTTTTGTTTAATTGATTGCACAAATTTTCTGTCGTAGTTTAAAAAAAAAAAGAAAAAAATATTCAGTTGCTGTTCTGTTTCAACGACAGCAAATTCCAATTGCCGAATCCCAAAGGCAATTCCATTGCCTTGAATTAGTTAATCGGTAAATTTCACCCCCCCTAAAAAAAAAAGAATAGAAAATTCGTATTAAACAAAAAAAATAAAAAATTTCCAGTTTATATTTTAGTTTGTTTGTTTAATTGTTCGAGTTCATTGTTTCCTATCAAATTCACTATATTCCATATTGGTCAATCATAGTTATTCATTGAATCGTCGTATTCTCATGTTGTTGGAATTCTGAGTTGTTGGTTGATTTATCTTAGTGGTTTATTTTGGAGAAAAACTCATTGAGTTAGTTCTTGAGCAAGGATTTACAAAGAAGAGTAGATTGGTGAGAATTTTATCGTGGAAAAATCAAATTGTAAGATACACAAGTGTATACATATCTTTGAGTGTAAACACGTGAGGGAGTGAATTGTGAGGCCTTGATATATTTTTTTTATTACTAACGTTCTTTGCTGCAGCAAACATGTCTGGCCAAAGTACACCTGAAAGGGAGAAGGGAGTAGGAGATAATAAGTTGATGTTTGATGCGTTGTTGAGTGAGATGAGAAAAATGATGAGGGCTGAGTTAGAGCCAGTCCAACAAAGGATAGATAGGATGGAGCAGAGTAGGAAGCCCATGGGTAGCACTACAATGGGTCGAAGATTTGAGAGGCTTCCAAGGAGGGAAGTGAGAATGGAATTAGAAGAAGATACTAAAGTGGGAGAGTATAATTTTGTGATGGGGAGAGATAATACCCAAAGGAGAGATAATAATTTGGGTAGCATAAAGATGAAAGTACCTTCTTTTCAAGGGAAGAATGACCCAGAATTATACTTGGAGTGGGAGCGAAAGGTTGATCACATATTTGAGTGCCATAACTATTCAAAGGATAAGAAGATTAAACTTGCAATAGTTGAGTTCACTGACTATGCAAGTGTATGGTGGGATCAACTGGTCAGGAATAGGAGACGGTATGGAGAGGAGCCTGTTAGCACTTGGGGGGAGATGAAAACTATTATGTAGAAGAGGTTCATTCCTAATCACTATTATAGGGATTGGCATAGGAAGTTGCAGGGTCTAACACAAGGGTCCAAAAGTGTAGAGGACTATTATAAGTAGATGGAAATAGCCATGATTAGAGCTAAGGTGGCGGAGGATGATGAAGCTACAATGGCTAGGTTCATTGGTGGATTGAATAGGGAGATCGCTGATATTGTTGATCTACAACATTATGTAGATATTGAGGAATTATTGCATAAGGCGATCAAGGTTGTGAAGCAGCTAAAGGGAAAGAGTACTTCAAGGTATCACCCAGTTTCAATTTCTTCCAGGTATAATTCAACTTCTAATTCTTCATGGAAGTCGAATTGGAAGAAAAACAAACCACCACCAAAAATTAAGGAGGAAGAGAAGGCTAAGGCACCGGCATCCTATTCGAAAGGTAACACTGAAACCAAATCTACTTCTAGATTGCGTGATATTAAGTGTATCAGGTGCCAGGGATTTAGGCATATTGCATTGCAGTGTCCAAACACTAAGGCGATGATCCTTTTGGAGAGTGGTGATGTGGAGAGTGTGAGCTCAGGGGATGATGATGACATGCCCCATTGGAAGATTGTAGTGATGTGGATTTAGAAGGGCCTGTAAAGGGAGAGATGCTTGTTACCAGGCGGGTTCTTAATACTCAGCTTAAGGATGAGGGTGATAAAGTGCAGCGAGAGCATATTTTTCATACTAGATGCCATATGAATAACAAGGCGTGTAGTTTGATTATTGATAGTGGTAGTTGTACAAATGTTGCTAGCACATTATTGGTTGATAAAATGAACCTAAAAACTGTGAAGCATGAACAGCCTTATAAGTTGCAGTGGTTGAGCGAATGTGGGGAGGTTAAATTGACCAAGAGGATACTGATTTCTTTCTCTATAGGGAAGTACCGTGATGAGGTATTATGTGATGTAGTACCTATGCAGGCTTGCCACATATTGTTGGGACGACCTTAGCAGTTTGATAGGAAGGTCACTCATGATGGTTATCACAATCAGTATTCCTTCATTTTAAACAAGAGACAGGTGATTTTGATACCCCTCAACCCTTGGGAGGCTAGTGAGGATCGGTTGAGAATTGCTAGAGAGTTCAGAGAGAGAGGGAAACACAAGAGTGAACAAGAAAAGAAAATTGAGACTGTGAAAGAGAGTGGCAAAAACACAATGGTGAGTTGTGAGAAGAAAGAATTAGAGGGAAACACGAGTGGCATTGGAGAGGCAAGCGAGATTAAAAGTGCTTTGAAGGCAAAACGACACTTACTTGTACTGATGTACAAGGATGTTTATCTTTCCACTAACCATCTTAACCCTTCTTTACCTGCAATTGTTGTTTCTCTTTTGTAGGAATTTTCTGACTTATTTCTTGAAGAAGTACCAAGGGGATTGCCTCCACTAAAAGGCATTGAACACCGGATTGATTTTATTCCAAGTGCTTCCATTCCTAATCGACCAGCTTATCGGGCCAATCCAAAGGAAACCAAGGAGATCCAGAGGCAAATTGATGATCTGGTAGAGAAGGGGTTTGTGAGAGAAAGCCTCAGTCCATGTTCAGTTCCTATCATCTTGGTTCCCAAGAAGGATGGAACATGGCGAATGTGTGTTGACTTTCAAGCAATCAACAAGATCACAGTTAAGTATAGACATCCTATCCCTAGACTTGATGATATGCTTGATGAGTTGCATGGTGCCTGTTTTTTTTCCAAAATTGATTTAAAGAACGGCTATTAGCAAATTCGCATGAAAGAGGGAGATGAGTGGAAAACGACTTTTAAAACTAAGCATGGTTTATATGAGTGGATGGTAATGCCTTTTGGATTAACAAATGCGCCTAGCACGTTTATGAGGTTAATGAATCGTGTTCTTTGTGCTTTCATTGGGAAGTTTATTGTTGTATACTTTGATGACATCTTAGTTTACAGCAAAACTCTAAGTGAACATGTTCGACATTTGCAAAGTGTGTTTACTGCTTTGAGGGGAAACAAATTGTATGCGAACTTGAAAAAGTGCACCTTTTGTATGGAAACTGTGGTTTTTCTTAGCTTTGTCGTAGGTGCAAAGGGGGTTGCTGTAGATGAAGGAAAGGTGAAGGCGATTCGGGAGTGGCCGACACCAAGGAATGCAAGTGAGGTCAGGAGCTTTCATGGGCTAGCAAGCTTTTACAGGAGATTTGTTAGGGACTTTAGTTCCGTAGCTGCTCCTCCAAATGATCTTGTTAAGAAGAACACCGAGTTCAAGTGGACTGAAGTGCATGAGCAAGCTTTTAAGACTTTGAAAGGTAAGTTGACTAACGCACCTTTACTTGTTTTACCTAATTTTCAAAAAGTTTTTGAGATTGAATGTGATGCTTCCGAGAAAGGTATTGGTGGTCTTTTGATGCAGGATTCCAAGCCAATCGCTTATTTTAGCGAAAAGCTCAGTGGTGCTACATTAAACTACCCAGTCTATGATAAGGAGCTATATGCTTTGGTGAGGACCTTGCAGACTTGGCAACATTACTTATGGCCTAAGGAGTTCATCATTCATTCTGATCGTGAGAGTTTGAAGTTCCTGAAAACTCAAGGTAAGTTGAACAGGAGGCATGCGAAATGGATGTAGTTCATTGAGACCTTCCCATATGTGATCAAATACAAGCAAGGAAAAGAGAATGTGGTGGCTGATGCACTTTCTCGAAGGTATTCACTTTTGACTTCTTTGCAAACTAAATTGCTTGGGTTTGAACTCGTTAAGGAGTTATATGAAAATGATGTTGACTTTGGTTAAATTTAGGCTACTTTTGCTAAGTCTGGATATTCTGATTTCTATAGGCATGATGGGTATTTGTTTAGGAAAGATAAGTTATGCATGCCTAAAAGCTCTGTGCGTGAATTGCTTGTGAGGGAAACACATGGGGTGGTTTAATGGGACACTTTGGTGTTAAAAAGACTTTGGATATTTTGCATGAACATTTTTATTGGCAAAAAATGAAGCATGATGTGCAAACTGTGTGTGACAAGTGCATTGCATGTAGATAGGCCAAATCCAGAGTAATGCCCCATGGAGAATACATTCCATTGCCTGTGCCTAATCAACCCTAGACTGACATTTCTATGGATTTTGTGTTAGGGTTATCACGATCTCAAAGTGGCAAAGATAGCATATTTGTTGTTGTTGATAGGTTTAGTAAGATGGCTCACTTCATTGCCTGTTCTAAAACTAATGATGCACAACATATTGCCGATTTCTTCTTTAGGGAGATTGTATGGTTGCACAATTTGCCTAAATCCATTGTGAGCGATAGGGATGTGAAATTTTTAAGTCATTTTTGGCGTACTTTGTGAAATAGGCTAGGCACTAAATTGTTGTTCTCTACAGTTACACACCCTCAAACTGATGGTCAGATGGAAGTAGTCAATAGGACTCTTTCAACCTTGTTGCGTGCTGTGATTCATAAGAATTTGAAACAATGGGAGAAATGTCTGCTACATGTAGAATTTACATATAATAAGACTGTGCATTTCACTACATCTTATTCTCCATTTGAGGTGGTGTATGGTTTTAACCCTTTGACTCCATTGGATATTTTGCCTTTTCCTGTTAACGAGTTTGTTGATCTTGATGGAAAGAAAAAGGCAGAGTTTGTAAGGGAATTGCATGCTCAGGTTCGCGACAACAGTGAGAAGAAAAATTAGCATTATGCTTGATAGGCCAATAAGGGTCATGTGAAGACTATTCTTCATCCAGGAGATTGGGTGTAGGTTCATCTGAGAAAGGAGAGATTTGTTGAATAGTGGAAATCTAAGTTGCACCCCAGGGGAGATGGGCCATTTCAAGTGTTGGAGCGCATCAATGACAACGCTTACAAGATTGACTTGCCAAGTCACTATGGTAATGTAAGCGCAACTTTTAATGTTTCTGACCTTTCTCTGTATGATGCAGGTGATTCGAGGATGAATCTTTCTGAGGAAGGGGGGAATGATGGGGATCAAGTAGCATCAAGAGTTCACGAGCCAAAGTCTAATGACCCACTACATGGTATTGGAGGTCCAATGACATGAGCTAGAGCTAAACGAGTGGGAGAAGCCTTGCAAGGATTAGTTATGGAACTCCAAGAGCAAGAAGTAGGTCGACACAAGTTTAATTCAAGTCCCGAGTTAGTAAACATAATATATCAAAGCACGGACGAAGCGGAGGCCAACAATGATGGAACGACAGCCTTCAGCGTCAAGGGAAGGCCACCGGCCTAGAGGCAAAGGAGAGCCGGCCTTCTTGGCCAGCCTTGAGGGAAGCAACGCCGTCGGGTTAAGGTTGCCGGCCTTGGAATCTGCACCGCCGGCGTAGAGCCGGCCTAGACATCCATAGAACGTCTTTTCTTTTTCTCTTTTCTTCCGTTATTTCAAAGCCAGCCATATATGCATTTAGGCCGCTAGCTTATGTGATATTTCGAATATAACACCTTGTTTTGTCATATGAAAGGACAGATTTATCAAGTTGAATGAAAAATTTTCTTGAGAGAATTCTCTCTTCTTTAGTTCTTGCAAATAGAACTTCCTTCGATTTCTTCATCCTAAACGCTTGGAGAAATCTATCCGGATAGCTTAGGTTCTAATCGACGGGTTTGATTGGGGTCAGGTTACGTTTCGATTTCGATTCTCGAGTTTTGAATCCTTATTGATCGTTGGGTCTTAGATCAATATCTAGGGTTCACGTCAAAAAGTCTTTACCCACCAAGCCAAAAGGAGAGCAGAAGCAAGGAGGTTCTACTCCTGGTAATCAAGGTAAACCTGATTCTTCTACTCTTAGAAATCGTGACATTAAATGTTTTAAATGCCAAGGCAGAGGCCATATTGCTACTCAATGTCCGAATAGACGTGTTATGATTTTGCACGATGATGGTGAGTATGAGACTGAGGGAGATAGTGAAGATGATGATATGCCTCCATTGGAGGATGCTAGTGATGACGAGGAGCCTGCAGTAGGGAAGTTAGTGGCAATAGTGAAGCGAGCTTTGAATGTGCAGGTGAAGGAAGAAGAGGAGGTGCAACGAGAAAATATCTTTTATACTAGATGTTATCTAGGTGACCATATTTGCAGTTTGATCATTGATGGGGGGAGTTGCACTAATGTAGTGAGTACTTTCATTATTGAGAGGTTGGGGCTCAAGACTACTAAACACCCTAGCCTATATAAATTGCAGTGGCTGAATGATAGTGGCGAGACTAAGGTGAGTAAGCAAGCCTTAATTGCTTTTCGCATCGGTAGGTATGAGGATGAGGTGTTATGCGATGTAGTGTCGACGCAGGCGTATCATGTGTTGTTGCAGAGGCCATGGCAATTTGATAGGATGGTTGTTCATGATGGCTTTTCTAACAAGTATGCACTTGTTCACTATGGCAAAAGTTATAATCTTAAACCCTTAACACCTAAACAGATGTATGAGGATCAGTTGCAGCTACAACAATCTTTTGCAAAATATAAGGTGAGTGAAAAACAGAGGGAGATTGAGAGAGCAAAAGACATAGAAAAAGAAAAGGAATACAAAAGTCAATATCAAAAGGAAAAAGAGAGGAAGGCTGGAAAGAGTGTGAGAGGCCAAGTTGAGGGGGGGATCAACTTTGGCGGTGAGTGAAAAGGAGAGTGCAGCCTTGCAAAAGGAAAGTTATGTAACAAGAGCGAGTGTCGTGAGGAGAGCGTTAGTGATGAAGCAACCTATGTTGTTGCTGGTTTTTAAGGAAACTTGTTTGAATACTAACGAACCTTTTAACTCTTTGCCTAGTGTGTTTGTGTCTATTGTGCAGGACTTTGAAGTTGTCTTCCCTGAGGAGATTCCAAAGGGGTTACCACCTATTCGTGGTATTGATCACCGGATTGACCTTGTACCCGGAGCATCTATTCCAAACAAGCCAGTTTATAGGAGCAATCCAGAGGAGACAAAGGAACTTCAAAGGCAGGTCAATGACTTAATGGAGAAGGGGTACGTGAGAGAAAGCATGAGCCCAAGTGCAGTGCTTATGATTTTGGTGCCTAAGAAAGATGGGTCACGGAGAATGTGTGTTGATTGCCGAGCTATCAACAACATCATGGTAAAGTATCGTCATCCCATTCCTTGCTTAGATGACATGTTAGATGAGTTACATAGGTCTAGTGTCTTTTCCAAAATTAATTTGAAAAGCGGATATCACCAAATTAGAATGAAAGAAGGTGATGAATGGAAAACCGCATTTAAGACAAAATATGGATTATATGAGTGGTTAGTAATGCCTTTCGGTTTAACTAACGCACCTAGTACTTTCATGAGACTTATGAACCATGTTTTGAGGACTTTTATTGGCAAATTTGCGGTTGTCTATTTTGATGATATCCTCATTTACAGCAAGAGTTTAGAAGACCATATATCTCACTTGAGGGATGTTTTGGAAGTGCTTTGAAAGGAGCAATTATATGCTAACCTCAAAAAGTGCACTTTTTGCACAGACAAACTTGTGTTTCTTGGTTTTATTGTTAGTGCACAGGGAATACAGGTTGATGAAGAGAAGATTCGTGCGATCCAAGAATGGCCTAGTCCAACTAATGTAAGTAATGTTCGGAGTTTCCATGGACTGGCGAGCTTTTACAGGAGGTTTGCGAAGGATTTCAGCACCATTGCAGCACCACCACTTACTGAGGTAATCAAGAAGAATGTGGGGTTCAGATGGGGAGAGCAAGAAGAGAAGGCCTTTCAGATGCTTAAAAATAAGCTGACTCACACGCCACTACTTGCTTTACCTGATTTTTCTAAAACTTTTGAGATTGAGTGTGATGCTTCAAGAATAGGTATTGGAGCAGTTCTCATGCAAGAAAGGAGACCAATTGTGTTCTTTAGTGAGAAGTTAAGTGGGGCAACCTTGAACTACCCTACTTATGACAAGGAGTTATATGCATTGGTTCGGGCACTAGAGACTTGGCAACACTATCTTTGGCCAAAAGAGTTCGTGATCCACACTGATCATGAATCCTTGAAGTACTTGAAGGGACAACATAAGCTAAACAAAAGGCATGCTCCTTGGGTGGAATTCATCGAAATATTTCCCTATGTCATCCACTACAAGCAAGGTAAAGAGAATGTTGTTACTAATGCACTTTCTAGAAGGTATGCTCTTATCTCTATTCTTAGTTCTAGATTGTTTGGTTTTGAACATATTAAAGAATTGTATGCTGCTGATCGAGATTTTTGTGAAGAGTAAGTGCACTGTGAGAAGAGTGGTCATGGTAAATTTTATAAGCATGAGGGATTCTTCTTTAGGGAGAATAAACTTTGCATTCTAAATTGTTCTTTAAGGGAGTTATTAGTGAGGGAGTCTCATGGAGGAGGTCTAATGGGGCATTTTGGAGTAGCTAAAGTAATAGGGGTTTTGCAGGAGCACTTCTACTGGCCTCACATGAAACGAGATGTTGAGAGGATTTGTGAGTGATGTGTCACTTGTAAGTAAGCAAAATCTAGAGTCCAACCTCATGGACTTTATACCCCACTTCCCATTCCTCATGACCCTTGGGTAGATATTTCCATGGATTTTGTGTTAGGATTACCCAGGTCTAGGTATGGTCGAGACTCTATTTTTGTAGTCGTGGATAAGTTTTCTAAGATGGCACATTTCATTCCTTGTCACAAAACATATGATGCTTGCCATATTGCTAATTTGTTCTTTAAGGAAGTTGTGAGATTGCATGTTATGCCTAGAACAATCGTGTCGGATCGGGATGCTAAGTTCTTGAGCTACTTCTGGAAGACCCTGTAGGCTAAGTTAGGAACTAAGTTATTGTTCTCTACTACTTGTCATCCACAAAATGATGGTCAAACTGAGGTAGTAAATCGGACTTTATCTACTTTGTTGAGGGCTGTTATTAAAAATAACATTAAAAGTTGGGAAGATTGTTTACCTCATGTTGAATTTGTTTATAATCGCACAATGCATTCTGCTACTAAGTTTACTCCTTTTGAAATTGTGTATGGTTTTAATCCACTAACTCCTTTGGATTTATCACCTCTTCCTATTTCTAAGTATGTTAACCTAGATGGTAAGAAGAAAGCAGAATTTGTTAAACAGCTCCATCAGAAGGCAAGACTCAACATTGAGCGAAGAACAGAGCAGTATGTCAAACAAGCCAACAAGGGTCGTCGACAAGTTGTCTTTGAACCAGGAGACTGAGTTGGGGTTCACATGCGTAAAGAGCGGTTTCCAATGCAGCGTTGATCTAAATTACTTCCTAGAGGCGATGGACCATTTCAAATTGTGGAGCGCATCAATGATAATGCCTATAAGTTAGATTTGCCAGGTGAGTATCAAGTAAGTGCTACTTTTAACGTTACCGATTTGAGTCCTATTGATGTAGGCGATGATTTGAGGACAAATCCTTTTCAAGAGGAGGGGAATGATGAAAGCCATGATGGGAGTCAAACTAGAAGATGGAATGTGGATCCTCTTGAAGTGCCACCTGGACCGATCACAAGAACTCAAGCGAAACGATTCAAGGAAGCACTTAACGGGTTGATAAAGGATGTCCAAGAAGCCGAAAAGGATTAGAGCAACCATGAGAATGAACTTGCATTTGTACAAGTCATTTAAGGAGATCAAAGCTGCCAGTCTTGACAACGCTGGCTTAAACGCTATTGGCCTTGAACCGGCGTTGCAATTAGCGCACGACAGAGGGACTACACTGGCCTACTACACCGCTGGCGTACATTTCCTGTTTGTTATTTTTCTGCAACTTTATAATGTTATGTCGTTTTGGGCTTTTTACTTACGAGCTGTAAACCCTATTAAGAGCTGCTATGGTTGGAAAAATAGAAGATAGAACTTTCATACAACATTGAATAACACATTGTGAGAAAATTCCTCTCTTGGTTCTCCAAAGAACTTCTCTTGAACTTATCGGATTTCTTCTGTGGCGTTCAAACCCGACTTATTAATCGGTCTTTCATCCCAATTGTGGCGTCAGCAGAATGTACCAAGGTTCTTGCCTCACCTATAGGCAATGGGTCGCGGTTCCACTTGATTGTGTTAACATCTTGGGTTGCAATTCCAAACGTATTGGTATAGGGTTTCCTCACACGTAGGCCTAGTTCGTATCAGGAAGTACCACCTTCCATCCTTCGACTGATGGACAATCAAAGAGGACTATAAAATCTTGGAGGACCAATTGTGAGTGTGTGTTTTGGACTATGGAGAGATTTGGAACAGTCACTTACCCCTAATAGAATTTACATAAAATAATAGCTATTAGACAACTATTAAGATGGCTACATATGAAACACTTTATGGAAAAAAGTGCAAATCTCCCTTATACTAGGATGAGGTTGGTGAGAGACAGATAATAGGACCAGAGATAGTGCAGGAAGCCTTTGACAAAGTAAAAGTGATAAGATAGAGAATCCTTTTTGCTTAGAGTCACCAAAAAAGCTATGTAAATAGAAGGCAATGCCTATTGGAGTTCCATGTAGGAGATGTGGTGTTGTTGAAGATTTCTCCAACCAAAGAGGTAATTAGATTTGGTCTAAGTGGAAAGCTAAACCCAAAGTATGTGGGTCCATTTGAAATTTTTAAAAGAATTGGCAATGTAGTTTAAAGGTTAGCTCTACCACCATGTTTAGAAGGGGTACATAAGGTATTTCACTCATCTATGCCAAGGAAATTTTTTCCAAATCTAAATCAATTAGTTTCTTTGGAACCCTTGAATGTACATCCAGATTTATCCTTCATTGAAAGACTTGTAAAAATTGTGGACACTAAAGAACAAATATTGAGGAAAAGAGTGATTCTCAATGTCAAGGTGCAATGGACTAATCAAACAAAACATGAAGTGACTTAGGAATTAGAAGAAGAAATGCGAAGGAAGTATCTAGAGCTTTTTCCAAATATAGATAACTTTTGAGAAAAACGTTTCTATAAGGGGTGGAGGATGTAATGTATGGAATATTAGTAAAATAAAAATAAGAGCAAGAAAAATAATAAGGTTTTAAGTATAGGGGTAGTTTAGTCTTTTTAAGGTCAGGGCATTTAAACCTTTAATTGATCAGTTGCCACCAATTTTCCCATTTTGCGCAGTTGATATCCCATGAATGTAATCAAACATCTATAGTGCAACATAATGGAATTCTACAGGATCGACATGTTTTCACCAAGTAATGGCCTTGATTGTTATTCTATAATTCATTGATTGCAATTTCTTAGGCATGAGGATTTGATGGGTGATGTATTATTAGAATTCGAAATAAGGTGTAAGAAGCAAGCACAAACTTGGAATTAAGTCATCTTGGGATTCCAACTGCAAATTAAAGCAAGTAAGTATTTATATTTTGCTTAAAATTGCAGAATTAATGATTGGATTAAAGAAATTTTGTTTGGATACATGGAAATTAGGATTGGGTTGTTGATTTGAGAAGAAGATGGAACTTTTTGAAATAGAGGGAGATATGGTTAGGTACATGGATATTTAACTTCATGTGTTGAGTTGGAGAGGGTTTTATGTACTAATGGGGAACATGGCAAGGTACATGGGCACGTAACTACTCATGTTAAAGTACACGGTCAAGTACACGACTCGTGTAATTAGGTGTGTTAGGATGGTTTCACTCATAGTACGGTACACAACCATTTAGATGGTTGTGTTCCTTTCCATGTTCTTTTACACAATTACATACATGGCTGTGTTATTTTGGAATGCTTCTACTTTACTTTTATTTCATTTTTCATCAGTTATAAACATATTTCACCTATAATAACATAATGGGTGGAAGGGAAATATGTAACTAGTATACAACTAATTATGTCATAGGGTATTAAACTTAGTATTTGAAACTTAATAGGTTGTTATACCTTTAATAGTACACAAAAGATAACTGTGCGGCCACTTTTCTAAGTATGTGTTTACTGTGTTTGCTACTTAAGATTGTTAACTAAGTTATCTAAATGAACTTAATTGGATATTGGATTTAAATGTGTGTGTTGTTTGTGGTTGGCTTGACTTAGGGGTTCACAGTGGCAAATCCCTATGAGGCACCTTGATGATCGATATATGACATTGTCCTTAATAGTCCTATATCGAAATGATCTAGGATAGATGAGGCTTGTAGTGGTAGTTCTCAAACTAAAACTTTTACTATATTATATATATATTTATATATATATATATATATATGCAGTGTGGCAGGGTCTTTAAGAACCCTTATGACGGTTAATGGATCAATAAAAAAAATGGATTGTTTGTGATATTGATATTGCATCCTTATGTGTCTATGATGTGATTTTTTGACACATGCATGTGCTTGTGGTATTCACATAGGTTCAGGCACAATCATTTTTCCTTTTTAGCTGCAGATAGGTACGATGAATATGTTGAGTATGACGAATATGGAAATGAGGGAGACTATTATTATCACTATGGGGATGACTAGTGAGAGAATATCCAAAAAACTATTGAAGAACTTGGAGATGTTTGAGTTTGGGAGCCTAGAGACTATTTAGATAGTCTTATCCATGACTACTTTTTTTTTTATGATAATGAGAGTTTGAAAATGTAATTGAACTAGAGATTGTTGTTCATTGGTAAATAAATTTGTGGTTGGAATGACTTGCTTGTGAGTCATTCATTTTTATTTATTTGAGCAATAAATGATAAATTGAAATTGAAAGTTGAATAGGTTTGAAATTACTAGGGTTAAAGAGAGTCTTAGTGTGTCGCTATATCGTGAGGACACATGGCAGGTTGTAGCATTTTTGGTTTTGGGGCTAATGCTATATATACATGCGCTCCTTGCTACTTAGTGAAATGCGCTAAGGTGGTCTCCACTCTTGCAATTGCTATTCGATGTTTGCCATCTTCCCTTTCACCTTATTCCTAGGGTTGCTTTGACGGTCTCACTAAGTTGTGCAAATGGGTTATGATCCATGGGTCGGTCTATTTAACTTGCTTAAAAAAAGGGTTAAGATGAAATTTTTTAATTCATTTAAAAAGTGGGCTAAATGAGTTTGGCTTGTTTAACCCCTGGTGAATTTATCCGTTTGACTCATAGGTTGATTCACCAACCTAAAGAAAGAAAAATAAAAAAGGAAAAAACAAAAATTGGACATAGCTTAACCTAATCACATATCACATTCACAACATAATACTAAGTTACAAATTCACTTTGTTTTTAAATTTAATACAATAAACTTAAAATATCTATGTCACATATCATCATTCATTATCATCTCCCTTATCCTTTTTTCTTCAGCCTCTTCTGCTCCTTAATTGTAAATATACATATATATGTACATATGTATTGATATAGAATAGGTTAGATAATATTGATACATAAAACAACCGATCAAACATTTTAATGCACTACTAGCACTATTTATTCCCAAAACAACCGATCAAACATCCTACCGTAAGTATCTATCAAATTTTCAAAAATATACAAATCACATAATATCTAACAAACAAAAAGAGTGACATGATACTTGGCCAACAAAAAAAGTGTGACATGATATCTGGCCAAGCAAAAAAAGAAGTTACTTGATACCACATTAATCATGTACTACACAAATAATTGAATCGATCATTGATGTCCATCTACTAGAGGTTGTGGTTGCTGTTTTATACATAAAGGAAACTATAGAATGAAGTTGGAAAGAAACACTATGGATGCCTAACCTATGGTTACATTAAGGATTTGGGGTGTGGTGGTTGTTGTGAGGATCCACCCAATGGTGTAATCAATGGAGCCAATGGCATATTCCCATTGCCAAACCCACCAAGAAAGGGTAATGATTGCAATGATGGTTAGGTTAGTTGTACTATCGGTGAGGTAGTTGATATATGTGAAAACTAATGCTGCTGCAAAGAAAAAAATTGTTATTGTTGTGACATAAAATGTTCAAGTAGTTGTTTCTATTGAGCAACGGTATCTTCCAAAGTAGATATTTTGTTCTCTTATCTTGTCAATTGTTTGTTGGATGCCATTGTTGTAGAATGGTAGAGAAAAGGGATTTGAGGATAGGATGAAGGTGGTTTAGAACCACCATAGCCCAACCCATGGCTATAACTAAGCTTATGATCAACTTGTGTCTTTGGTGCCTGATCAGACGATTAAGAATGTTCCAAATTTTGCTCATATGATTACACCATAGCTCTCTAGATCATGTCAAATATAGTTACAAGACAAATAATGGGAAAAAAAAAGAAAAAAGAAAAAATCTTTACCAAATTATAATGGTATAAAAAGAACTCGAAGTGTTGATATATAACTTACATGTTTGTCTTATGCTATGGAATTTACCCATTTAGTTGATTCACCTTTTCTTCTCTTATGGGTGTGTTCAAATGTTTATCTAATAGCACTTTTAATGATGCTTTTCCTCTAGCTTTAGGGATAACACAATGGAGAACAGTGACGATGTGCTGAAGTGAACTCTTTGGATAACATTTGTGCATTGTCTCCTTGTGGAGCATTATAAATGTCATGCAATTCTAAAATAGGATTATGACTTGTGCTCTACTTAATTTGCTTGTAACGGGTGCCTTCATGGATACCGCTACTCCTAGGCTCTTTATTGTCTTCTGATGTATTATGCTCTCATGTATTCTCATCAAAAGGATCTTCATGCTACTCATAAAAAAAATTATCACTCTGCTCATCACTTGCTTCGTCCTTCAATGTAACTTATGACTTTAGAGGATCCTAATAATTGAGGTGCTCTTGAATAGCATCAACCCCAAACCAATCAACAAGATCATGTTTTGCATGACTAGGCCTTAGAACATCTATATTGCATAAAACAACATTAGTAGAATTAATAAAAGATAAATAACGTAAAGGGAATTTTTTTTTTTTTTGGGTGTATAGAGATCTAATAAGAAAAGAATTCACAAGATCAAAGAATGAATATTACATAAATATTTAATAACATAACCTTATAGTATCTACTCTTCTTCATCACTATTACTAGTGGAATACTCATCACTACTATTTGTATTAACTATAGGTAAACTTTCTTCTATTACTGGAACACAAGCTAATTGCCCAAGATGAACAAAAATTTGATTTATTGGGATCATTCTACCACTTCTCTATTGCCATAGTGGCTTGTCTAATTGTGGTTGGTTAGTAATCTCAATCAACATCATCATTTGGTTGAAATAATTCTTGATGGGAATAGATAGCAATGATGAACCTTTTGGACCTCCTTCGAATCACTAATAGACGTTTTCAGATCTTTTAGATAGAAAACCTATAAAGTCTGATCAACGAGATTGTAAGGATTGCTTCCTACTAGGTTTGAATGGTATTAATTGATTCCATATCACTGTCAATTAACTTGGTTTATCTCAATATGTGTGATACCATTTGCACTTAAAGAGGAACACACGCCTACCATGAGTGTAGTTCAATTGTATGATGCTGGTTATCGTTCCATACAATGCAATGGTGTTTCCATCTTGCCCACCTAAGACAACAACACCACTATTTTGTGATTGAAGACATGCCTCTCGATCTTCTATAATGAACCTCACTATATTTACCACATAACCCTAATGAACCTAGACATGCTTCTGTAGGCTCCATGAAAGGGCATCTAAGTCATAAAATTTTTTAAATGTACCTATAGATTTAGCAAACACAATTTGTGTAGAAATAAACAAAGTTAACTTAGATTTTGAAACCTACAAGTGTGGAGTCATGCTTTAATTGGTCGATTAGATGCACTTACTTTAGTTTTAAACCATGCTAGAAATTACCTCATAACAAGTTGTTGTACATTGGTTCGTCTATAACATTCTTGTAACTCTTGCTCAAATTCCCTAATTATTTAAAAAATGTATGAAAGATTTTCATTTCTTTAAAAAAAAAAAAGGTTTAAATTAGAAAGGAACGCTTACCGAATGTATAGATGAACCTCCTCCTAATTGTTCCATACATACCCATCTTATTCATCTCCTCATTCACCCCAACATATGTACAATTGCCTATCGGGCAAAAGTTGCATTGTTAGCAACAAGGAATTAGACAAAAGTTAAAACAACTTCTAGTTTCCCATTAAACAATGAACAAAATGCCTAGTACAAGTTGTGACAAGAGAATATCACTTGGAAACTCAATTAAACCATGAATGAAATACCATTCTACAAATGTACTATGCTAACTAAATTGTACAATATAAGAAAGGAACTCATTTAGTTCAAGAACATGATGTAAGATACAATTTTCAACAACACAAATAAAAAAGGAAACAATCATGATTCAAAGAAAAGGAAGGTAATTAATTACTAAAAGTGGAAGAATATACTCTACAACTTCAAAAGGAAAAAGCATCTTCGGAGATATATGATTAGTCATCACTATAAATTTCTTTATAATGATCCATACAATGCACTTCATAAGGATCCACATCCACTTAGTTATTAAAGTTGCCATCCTCATTCACATCTCCATCTCCATCTTCATCTTCATATTCAATTGTACCCAAAATAATATCATATCCTTCAAACTTTTAGAAGTCACTTAGATACAATCCACACCCCAATAATTAATGAATTTTAGTGATTCAAGAATGAGAAAGCTGCCAAAACAGGACCAATTTTGACGTCACTCAAAGTAAGTAGAACTACCTCTTCCCATGAGTACTCCCATCCATTAGCCTAATCCGCTTTATGATCTCAGTTAGTGCCAATCCTTTGCATCACGACCATAAGTTATGGTGGGGTACCACTAAGCCAGCGGGGTATGTAAATGAGGACCAGGGAGTATTATCTAATGTGTGCTATTGCATCCTCCTATTGTACCTAAGATAGAATAATCTTTCTTTCTTTCTTTCTTTCCATCTATATGATGCTTCGTTGTCCCCAATCTTAACCTAGAATTTCAGCCCATTATGATTGGCCTCAGCATGGCTAGATGAACCTTTGCACTCTTTCCCTTTGATCATCGACCCTGACTTGCAATCTTGGCCCTATGATCCTTTTGGTTGAGAACCTATGCCTAAAATTGTGTGAGAGTAAGAAGAACAAACCCTTAATCCGTTTACCAAACAAAAACCCCAAATTCTACACAAAAGCAAAACAACAACACATTTACTAGAGAAATCAAGGGAGGGAGTAAGAGAATGCATACCTTCATGAGATAACCAAACCACATAAATGACACACCAAAAGCTTGGAACTTCTTTAGCTTCAAATCCTCTATATGCAATAGAGTGCCCAAAAAATTACCTTCTAGGAAAACAAGTAGGGGAAGTGTAAGGGAGGGGAAGAGGGATTTAGACACACCTTATAAGCTACAAATGTAGGTGAATGAGAGTGAAATGAACAAGCTAATGACATAGAGCATCCACGAGTGTATTTTGAGGCTAGGCTTTTATTTTTAGGGGAAAAAAAGGTTAAACTGTGGAACTGGAATGTGGGAAAGTGATGACGAGGGAAATTGACAAGGGAAAATATAACGGGCTTGAAATTTAGCTTACATAGCATGGGGTGGCAATTACTTTATCACAAATAAGCAATTGCAATGATTTACTTCTCACAAGTGGCAGATGCGGCAATCACATTCTCATTGATACTATTTACGAGAATTATTTTTCAGGAAAAGCACATTTTTTCCTTTCCAGCAATTGACTTCTTGCAAATAAGAAATTCTGACGATTTACTTCTCACAAGTGATAGATGTGGCAATCACTTTCTCACATATACTTTTTGTGAGAATAAGGAAAAGTACATTTCCCCTTTTTGGCAATTGGCTTGTTACAATATAATTCCTCACATTTGCTCATTTATGTTGTAGTGTATATGTTAATTCCCTGCTAAATTTCTCATGTTGTGATCTAACCTCTATTTTATATGATATATATATATATATATGTTGTTGTAAAATATTATGAAACATTTAGATAAAGAATGTTTTGCCATTTAGAACATTGATTCTCTCATGACTTGATCTAGTGGTGCTAAGTCCTTGAGTTGGGTTATATAGCAACTAATGAATTCATCATTGCAATTCCAGAAAGATAGAATTGAACGGATGAGACTAAACACATTAATACAATGTAAGCAGTAATAGTACAATAACAATATCCTTGTAATCATAACATTACCTTTTTCCTTAATCAAGTCCATAAAATTTTATGCTTCCACCTACACTAAATATATACCTACATATTGTTTATTTGTAGAAGTCCAAACTCTATGTATATAAAAAGGAAATAACCCTAAGTAACAAAAAAAAAAATACATTGAATGAAAAATTGGCAAGCGACATTATTGGTCCACCACATCCCTCGAGGAAACATGGATGGCAAACCACGGTTCCAAGGTTAGTTGCCCACTTGTTATTCACTAAAAAGGTACTCAATTTCATTAGGAAAATCATATAAACTTATTCTCACCATATTCATAGACACTAATACTATGTAATCTAAATATTTTGCTACATAATTCCACTTATTTTGCTCAAAGATGAAACCAAACATCATTAAATTCCTTCTCCGCTATTAACTTAATCTTAAATAAACGTTAACATCACTCCATCCATGTCATTGTCACTTCCCCTATTGTTGCCTCTATTGAACCAATCCTATAAAAATCATGGGTGAGATCATAGCAAATTCCAACATAGACACTTGCTTTGATAATTTATGTGAAAAAACTAATAAAGTCTACAAGAGACTTCTTTTACCATTTGCATAAGTTGACATAGTCACAGTATTATGAATATCTAATGTGTGGTGAAGTAGTGTAGTGTTCAGAAAGAGGCTACACTCATTTATGCAATTATGGTACATCACAACAATTTGATATAAGCTCTTAAAGCTAAAATCAAGAATAGTTAAAAGGATTCATTTAGAAGCCTAGATTAGATGAGTCTATTTAACATTGGCAATTATAATAAAAAGAACATGTCAATTTTTTTTTAAATGGTAAATATAAGAATGACTATTAAATGTTTAGGATGAGTGGAAGGAGGTGGCATATGATGCATGGACGTACTTCCCTAGAGTAGATGAAAGGTTATAAAGTTTTCTTGATGTAGCTTTGCAAAGTTGTAGGGATTCAGATTGGTTTATCCATTGTCCTCATCAAGATTGTCATAATCATGAATGGTTACCAATAGAGATCATTGAGGTTCATCTATTCCATAGGGGGATGACATGGTCTTTCACTACTTGGATATTTTATGTGGAGACATCACATATTAAGAGGTGGGAGTGTATATCTCTAGGTTTAAATGATGTTAGGATTATTAACGATGAGGAAGATGTGCAAGACCCACTGATATTAGATCATTTAGCTTATTGTGGTAGTGATTTTAAAGGTGACATGTTAAGGGATAATGGAGGACATGGGATCAACATAGATAAGTGGAGTGGTTTGCTTGAAGAAGCTAAACATGAGGTCTATCTAGGATGTAATAAATTTTCATTGTTTTTGGTTTTAATATGGATGATGCACTTTAAGGTTGATGGTTGACAATTTCCTTGGTTTTGGTTTTACATGTTTTCACTAGGTAAGGGCCTTGATTGTTGCTATATAATTTATTGATCACAATTTCCTTGGTTTGAGTTTTTGGTAGGTGAAGTATTATTAGAATTTGGAACAAAGGGTGTAAAGCAAGCAAAAATGTGGGATTATGCGATCTTGGGATTCTAGTTGTAAATTGAAGTAAGTATTTATATTCGCATAAAAGTGCAGAATTAGTGCTTAAATCGAAGAAATTTTGTTTGGATACATTGAAATTTAGATTGGGATATTGGTTAGAGCGGAAGAAGAGTAACCTTTTCTAAATACAGAGATATACAGTTAGGTACATGGGCATGTACTTTCCTACATTAAGTTGGAGATGGTTTTATGTACTAATGCGGAACATGGCTAGGTATACAGGTTTTTACTTACCCGTGTTGAAATACATGACCAAGTATATGACCCATGTACTTAGGTGTGTTGGGAAGGCTCCATACATAGTAACATATACGGCCATTTACATGGTTGTGTTCCTTTTCATGGTCTTTTGGTTGATCATAAATGATGCACTCTTATATTCTAAGGGTAGAGAGGAACATGAAGAACATCTAAAGTTAGTTTTGGAGAGATTACAAGATTAGAGGCTATATGCAAAATTTAGTAAGTGTGAATTTTGACTAGATCAAATATCCTTTTTCAGACATGTCACAAATAAGGGTGGCATCTTGGTAAATCCAGAGAAGATTAAAGCTACGGTTGAATGGTTAAAACTAAGAACAGTGATAGGGGTCAGAGGCTTTTTGTGTCAAACAGGTTACTATAGGCATTTCATTGAAGGGTTCTCTCACTTACTAACTCTTTTGATCGACTTAATATTGAAGAGAGTGAAATTCATATGGGATGAACAACTTTATGACATCAAACGTGAAATTAGTTACAACTCCAGTGTTAGTGCTAGCTAAAATAGGGGAAGATTTTGAGATTTTTTGTAACGTGTCAACCCAAAGGTTAGGATGTGCTCTCATGCAAAGTAGGAGTCTTTACATATGCCTCTTATTAGTTGAAATCTTATGAGAAGAATTACCTCACACGGGACTTAGACTTAGCAGCAGTGATTTTAGCATTGAAATTGTAGAGACAATACTTATGTGGTGGGAAGTGCAAAATTTTCATAGATCACACAAGTTTGAAATACCTATTCACCTAGAAGGAGTTGGATATGAGGTAGAGAAGGTCACTAAAGTTGATTAATGACTATGATGTGGAGATCTACTACCATCTCGAGAAGGTAAATGTTGTAGTAGATGCCTTTAATTGAAAGAAGTAGGTCAATATAGCAACTTTAATCACCTCCTAGAGATAGATACTAAATAAAATGCGTAAGCTAAAGTTAGAGATGGTCACACATGAAGTGGGCTCAACACTGGCTAGTTTTCGTATTTAGCCAACCTTTCTTGAACGAATTCTGGTAGCATAGATAGGAGACATTGGAATTCCAAGGATTAGGAACAAAATAGATCAAGGGGGAACAATTGAGTTAACGGTAGATGCTAGAGGTGCAGTGAAACAAGGTATGAAGTTATGTGTTGATAGGAATCAGATTCCTATAGGACCAATCACTAGGGCCGGAGCTAAGGGCTTCTAAAACTTAGTTTTGAGAATCTTTCGTGAGTAACCTAATCCTAAGGATGCTAACTTCATTTCTACCTTTTCATCATATAATTGTTATGCATTCAAACAGGTACACTTATCGGTTCTACAGGATGTCAAATCACCTACACTATTGAGTGATTCGGGAACCTCAACAGGACTCATATCCAATGACCTTAAAGAACCGGTATGTTGAAGACTATTTTTATTTGTTTGTTATTTCTTTTGACTATTTATTTTTTAAGTTTTTTGGACATTTTATTGGGTTGTAATTTGTGTTTTAGGACCGACCACCCTATAGTGGCATAGTTGTAATTTTCTAGTCATTTTAATCCTAAAGGGAGCAAGTATAAATACTTGCTTAAGTAGGGTTTTGAGGAAGGAGAGTACACTTATCTTTGCTGCAAATTTTTCGTGAGAGATTAAGGTTTGTCTTAAGATTTCATAGGACATTTATCAATTTCAATCCAATTGGAATTGTGGCAAGTTTGCAATCTAGTGAATTGTGAGTAATATCAATTTCCAAAGTTGATTTCCTTTTCATAACTAGTGTGTCATATCTAGTGTTGATTAAGGTGGTTCTTGTTCTAATTTTTGGCGTCAAGTAAAGGTCCAATCTCATTCATATATTGTTATCAATTTGATTATATTTGTATCTTGATATTGCCTTATATTTATCTTTCATTATTTGCGTGGACTTCCTTTGTTGAAGAGGAGTTCACGGTCATTTTGTATGTTAGTGATTGGGATCTCATTAGATATTGTGTTAAGTATTTGATTCATTTAAGCAACATCATTATTTTGGTATTAACCTTCATTGATTTTGCAAATTGGATCACAATCAATTTAAGGGTTCATGTCCAATTGGAGGAGGATTGATCCAGTTTTTAGCTTTGCTTGTGGAGTTATTAAGTATTGTTTGATTTCATGTGCTTTCACTTGGTTTTAGGCACATCATCTTTTGGTATTAGAGCTTGTGGTTTTTGACAAGGGATCTTTGTAATTGTAAATTCGAAAATTAGGATTCTTAAGTTTAGCACCTTGATCCGAATTGTTGAGGTGAAGTTGAGTTATTTGATTGTGTTGTTGAAGTGATATAATTGTTGCTTGTTGTTGTAGACATGGAATACATGTAATATTCCTTAACTCCTTGAGATTGGTCATGAGTGAGTAGTCTCCTTGAGTTAGCCCTGAGTGAGTAAGGAGTAGTGATCCTTGTGATCATTTGGAAAAGAGTGAATTATTGTGTGTTGTTTTCGAAAATTGAGGAGTGGCATTTATGATTTTCAGAATTGAGTGTGTGGGTTTAAGGAAGCTATTTGAATTTCAAAACACACATTAAGTGATATAGTAATTGTGTGTTCATTTGAATTTGAAAGTGGCTCCTTACCATTTGTGGAATATTGAAATTAGTGAACTCATTTTGAATTTGAATTTGAGTTGCCTTGTTGTTGTAAGTTGCGGTTGATAACTTATGTAGAAGTGGAGAAGTACATCATGACTTGAAGGTGTGTGTGTGTGGTGTTGTGTTTTGTAAATTTAGTGAAGGGTGTGTGTATATGTGGCGTTGCATTGTGTGTATTGTTTAGAGAAGTGTTGTTAGTGGCACGAGTGGTGGTGGAAACATTTTGACCGTAAGCAAGGGAAGTTGTGTGCCAGTGTGAAGTTGTGCATTTGTGTTTGTGTTGAGGTGTTGTATATTGTGAATTTAAGTTTTGTGAAACCAAGGCAAGAAAAGGAAAGTTGAGTAGTAGAATTTGAATTCAAACAAGCAATTAAAGTGTGAAAGTAATTAAACTCATTACTTAAAACACTTGTGGTGGAATTTAATTCTTAGCTACTTGAAATTGATTGTGTGTACTTCATTTGTGACTTGGTTACTTACTTGAATCGTAGAGTGTAGGGATTTTATTGTGCTGTTGGATTCAAACACAATAATGTCAAGTGAAATGTTTCTTTCTACTAATGTATTGTGCCGGACATTGACTACTTTTACTACTAAGGATGATGAATAAAGGAAAAATTTGTTCTATACTTCTTGTAGGGTTCAAGGAAACCTATGTGTCCTTATAGTTGATGGTCGTAGTTTTATAAATGTGGTAGCAGCATCATAAGTATCAAAATTAAAACTTGCCACTACTCCACATCTTAAACCTTATAAATTACATTGGCTTAGTGATCAAGGAAGTTTACATGTGACCCAAAGAGCTAGGGTACCTTTCAGTATAGGGGATAAATACTATGATGAAATTGAGTGTGATATTCTACCTATGTATGCATCCCATATATTGCTTAGCAAGCCTTGGTTATATGATAGGAGGGTCTTACATGATGGCTTCAAGAATACCTATGTATTCCAGAAAGAGGGAAAACACATTATTCTAAATCCAATGTTGCCTTTAGAGGTTCAAAGGGTTGGGCAACAGATTTGTAGACCATCAAAGGTAAAAGGGATTCCAGTGTAGACTAATAAATCTGGGGAAAAGAAGGTATTGTTGATGGGACAGTGTAAGTTGGAGAGAGTTATGATAGAAGATAGTCCAGTATACCTACTACAGTTGAGATATGCCCTAAAGGTGCAGGAACATCAGTCTCTACCCTCTGCAGTATCTTAGGTATTAAATGAGTACAATTATATTTTTACTAATGATTTGCCAGTAGGTTTACCACCTTTGAGAGGAATATAGTAGGCCATCAACCTTGTGCTAGGGTCAGTATTACCAAATCGACCAGCATATCGTATGAATCCCGAGGAGGCTAGAGAATTGAAACGGTAGGTGGATGAGTTGGTTGAGTGGGGATTTGTCAGAGAAAGTCTCAATCCATGTGTTGTTCCAACCTTTCTTATTCGTAAAATGGATGGTACTTAGAGAATGTGTATCGATAAGCAGGGCCATCAACAAACTCATTATCAAATATAGGTATCCCATTCCTAGACTTGATGATATGTTAGATGAGTTGCATGGTGTACAGGTTTTCTCCAAGGTGGATCTTAAAAGCGGATATCACCAAATTCGAATGAGAGAGGAAGACGAATGGAAAACTGCTTTAAAAACATGCCATAGACTATATGAGTGGATGGTTATGCCATTTGGCTTTAGTAATGCTCCTAATACATTTATGAGATTGTTGAATCATGTATTGAAGGAGTTTCTAGATAAATTTGTTATTGTTTATTTTGATGATATTATGATATACAGCAAAAACCTAGATTATCATGTGGAGCATCTTCAGGTAGTATTTTCAGTGTTGAAGGCATAACAGCTATTTGCAAATCTCCAGAAGTATTCCTTTTACCAAACTGAGGTAACATTTTTGTGTTTTATTGTATCTGGCTCAGGTGTCAAGGTGGATGAGGAGAAAGTGAAGGCAATCAGGGAATGGCCAACACCCACCTCAGTCACTAAGGTAAGGAGTTTCCATGGACTAGCATCCTTTTATAGGCGCTTTGTCCATAATTTCAGTAGGATTATCACTCCTCTCACAGAACTGACTAAGAAAAATGTTCCTTTTGTTTAAAGGAAAAGGGCCTAGAGGAGTTTTGAAAAGGTAAAGGAAAAACTTACTTGTGCTCCATTATTGGCTTTACTTGACTTTGACAAAGTTTTTGAACTAGAATGTGATACTTTTAAGATAGGGATTGATGCTGTATTAATGCAGGAAAAGAGACCAATAGCATATTTTAGTGAAAAGTTGAGTGGTATAACTTTGAACTATTCTATTTATGATAAGGAATTTTATTCCTTAGTGAGGGCTCTAATGACATGGCAGCATTATCTTCTCCCAAGAGAGTTTATTATCTGTATAGATCATGAGTCACTGAAGCATTTCAAGGGTCAGTAGAATCTGTCTGAGTGATAAGGTAAGTGGGTAGAGTTTTTGGAAATTTTTGCGTATGTGATAAAGTACAAGAAGGGTAATCAGAATATGGCTGCTGATGCTTTGTCACGTAGGTATGTACTTACCACTTATCTTTAGTCAAAACTGCTGGGTTTTGAATTATTAAAGAAACAATATGTGCATGATGATGAGTTTAAAGTAGTTATGGAGAAATGTTCTGGAGGCAAAATGTATGGGGGATATTACATGATTGGGGGGGGGGGGGGTGTTTATATAAATCTAGGAAATTATGTATACTTTCTGGATCTGTGAGGGAAGCACATGCAGGTGGATTGTCTGGGTACTTTGGCGAAAAGAGAACCCTAACTATGTTGAGAGAAAATTTTTATTGGAAGGGTATGATAAAGGATGTCCATAAGATGTTAGAAAGATGTGGAGTTTACAAGAGGGCTAAAGGAAAGAAAGGCATACAAGGTGAATATATGCCTTTACCTATACTTGCCAAACCCTGGATTGATAATAGTATGGATTTTGTGTTGGGATTGCCTAGGACGCAAAAGGGAAAGGATTCAATCCTGGTGGTTGTTGATAGATTCAACAAAACGTCCCATTTTGTGCCTTTTCACAAAATAGATGATGCCCTTTTTATTGCTAACATTTTTGTGCATGAAATTGTCAAATTACATGGAGTTCCACACAACATAGTGTCAAACAGAGACACGAAGTTTCTTAGTTTCTTTTGGAAGATGCTATAGAGAAGACTGGGTACTAAGCTTATATATACTACCTATTGCCATCTACGAACCGACGGCCAGATAGAGGTTGTCAACTGTATGCTTGGAAACTTACTTAGAGCAATGGTTGGCAAAAATCTTACTGATTGGGACTTGTGTCTTCCTATTGTTGAGTTCGCTTACAATAGGTCCACTCATAGTTCAACTAGTAAGTCTCCCTTTGAAGTTGTGTATGGCTATAATCCTATTGTTCCATTAGATTTTATAACAGGACCAGCAACAAAGGAAGAGAGTTTTAGTGGAGTGGAACAAGCCAAGCAGATCCAGGAGATTCATGACAAAATAGCTGAACGCCTTCAGAAGACTCAAGAACAGTAGAAAATTCAGGGAAGTAGACATAGGAAAACCCACATTTATAATCCATGTGACTTAGTCCGGATTAATCTTAGCAAGGATAGGTTTCCACATAAGAAGTCACAGAAGCTATCTCCTAGATCAAATGGACCATTCCGAGTTGTCAAGTGTGTCAACAACAATGCCTACCGGATAGAGCTACTAGGAGAGTGTGGTGTATCAACAACATTTAATGTTGTAGATTTGTCACCATATTTATCAGACGACATGCATGAAGACTTATCAGATTTGAGGGCAAATCTTCCAGAGGCCCGAGGAGATGATAGGAATCAGATTCCTATAGGACCAATCACTAGGGCTCGAGCTAAAGGCTTACAAAACTTAGTTTTGAGAATCTTTCATGAGCAACCTAATCCTAAGGATGCTAACTTGATTTCTACCTTTTCATCATATAATTATTGTACATTTAGACTGGTACACTTATTGGTTCTATAGGGTGCCAAATCACCTACACTATTCAATGATTCGGGAACCTCAATAAGACTCATATCCAGTAACCTTGAAGAACTGGCATGTTGAAGACTATTTTTATTTGTTTTTTATTTGTTTATATTTATTTTGTAAGTTTTTGGGACTTTTTATTTGGTTGTAATTTGTGTTTTAGGACCGACCACCCAATAGTGGCATAGTTGTAATTTTCTAGTCATTTTAACCCTAAAAGGAGCAAGTATAAATACTTTCTTAAGTAGGGTTTTGAGGAAGGAAAACACACTTATCTTGGCTGCAAATTTTCATGAGAGATTAGGGTTTGTTTTAAGATTTCATAGGACTCTTATCAATTTTAATCCAATTGGAATTGTGGCGAGTTTGCAATCTAGTGAATTGTGAGTAATATCAATTCCCTAAATTGATTTCCTTTTCATAACTAATGTGTCATATCTAGTGTTGATTAGGGTGGTTCTTGTTCTGATTTTTGGCGTCATGTAAAAGTTCAATTTCATTCATATATTGTTATCAATTTAATTGGATTTGTCTCTTGATATTGTCTTATATTTATCTTTCATTATTTGCGTAGAGTTCCTTTGTTGAAGAGGAGTTCACAGTCATTTTATGTGTTAGTGATTGGGATCTCATTAGATATTGTGTTAAGTACTTGATTCATTTGAGCAACATCATCATTTTGGTATTAATCTTCATTGATTTTGCAAATTGGATTACAATCAATTTTAGGGTTCACTTCCAATTAGAGGAGGATTGATCCAGTTTTTGGCTTTGCTTGTGGAGTTGTTAAGTATTGTTTGACTGCATGTGCTTTCACTTGGTTTTAGGCACATCATGTGTACTTGATAATACTGAATTGAGGGACAAAATTTTGAGGTAAGCTCATTACTTAAGGTATACAGTACATCTTGAAAGCATTAAGATGTACAAAGATCTGAAAAATGATCATTGGTGGAGGAATATGAAACGAGGTAGCAGAATTTATATCTAGAAGCTTGACTTGTCAGCATATTAGAATTGAGCATCATAGACCATGAGTTACAACCACTTGCTATACTTAAATGGAAGTAAGAACATGTAACTATGGATTTTGTTATAAGTCTCCTAAGAACTAAGGAAAAACATAACACAATCTGGGTAATTGTGGACATGTTAGCCAAATTAGCTCATTTTATACCATTTAAAGTAAAATATAACTTAGAGAGGCTTACTTAGCTATATATGAAGGAGATCGTTAGATTACATAGTGTGCCAATCACTATTGTATTTGATAGGGATATACAATTTATTAATAGATTCTAAAGAAGCTTCCATGATTAGATAGAGAATTCTTTCTACTTAGAGTCACCATAAAAGTTATGTAGATAAAAGGCGATAGCTCTTTGAGTTTTAAGTAAGAGATAAGGTGCTATTGAAGATTTCCCCAATCAAGGGGATAATTAGATTTGATCTAAGAGGAAAGCTAAACCTAGGTTGTGGGTCTATTTGAAATTTTGGAAGGAATTCACAATGTAGCTTACATGTTAGATCTACCACCAAGTTTGGAAGGGGCATATGAGGCATCTCACATGTCTATGTTAAGGAAATTTGTGCTAAATCTTGATTAAGTAGTTGCTTTGGAACCCAATAAAGCGTAACTAGATTTATTCTTTATTGAAAGACTTGTAAGAAGTGTGAACACTAAAGAACAAATATTGAGGAAAAGAGTAATTCTCGACGTTAAAGTGCAATGGAACATGAAGCAACTTGGGAATTAAAAGAAGAAATGTGAAGGTAGTATCTAAAGCTTTCCCCAAACATAGGTGACTTTCGAGAATGAAAGTTTTTAGAGGGGGGGAGGATGTAATATATGCAATATTAGTAAAATAAAAATATGAGTAAGAAATATAATAAGGTTTTTAAGTATGGGGATAGCTTAGTCTTTTTATGGTCAAGGCATTTAAACCCTTAATTGACCTATTTCCTCATCTTTTCCCATTTTGTGCAATTGATATCTTAGGAATGTAATCAAACATCTATAGTGTAAGTAACCTAATGGATTTCTACAAGGTTGACATGTTTTCACTAGGTAAAGGCCTTGATTGTTGCTATAGAATTTACTAGTCATAATTTCCTTGGTTTATGTTTTTGGTAGGTGACGTATTATTTGACTTTGGAACAAAGGGTATAAAGCAAGCAAAAATGTGGAATTAAGTGATCTTGGAATTCTAGCCGCAAATTGAAGCAAGTATTTATATTTTGCATAAAAGTGTAGAATTAGTGCTTAAATCGAAGAAATTTTGTTTGGATGCATTGAAATTAGGATTGGGATGTTGATTGGAGAGGAAGAAGAGGGAACTTTTCCAAATAGAGAGATATACGGTTAGGTACATGGGCATATACTTTCCTACATTGAGTTGAAGATGGTTTTATGTGCTAATGGGGAACATGGTAAGGTATATGGGTGTGTACTTACCCGTATTGAAGTATACAACCAAGTATATGACCTATGTACTTGGGTGTGTTGGGAAGGCTTTGCGTATAGTAAGGTACACGACCATTTACATGGTTATGTTCCTTCTCGTGGTCTTATGGTTAATCATATATATGGTTGTGTTGTTCTGGAATACTTTGTTACTATTATTTTGTTTTTCTTCACTTATAAGCTTATTTCATCTACAAAAGCACAACAGGAGGAAGAGAAATAGAGTGAAGTGCCTAATCACACTTTAAAGCACATTCAAAAGACTTAAGAAAAGATATCTCAAGTCTAGGCAAAATCGGATCCAAAAAATGGCACTTTTCTAGTGAACCCTAATGTTGAAATGATGAAATTCAACCTACTAATGATATAATCTGAATACCACAATGGAAATGGCTTCTAATAACACTTCTAATATCATATAACCCACGAAAATCAAGCCTTAATTTGACAAAGAAAACCGTGAAGGAAGATCCCTTTTTTCAAATGGTGAAATTCACACTAGCAAAGAAATCCTTAATGATGAATTGAATCAACTTGATAATTCTTTCAAATAATCAAATGAATTCATGTACAATAAGATGTAAATCTGACCAAGAACTATCTCTAATCAACCCTAGATACAACACACTAGAGAAGAAAAGAAATCACAACAAGTAGGAATTGATATGACTCACAAATTCCAATTGTTGCACTCGCCACAATCTCAAGTCTTGGAATTGAAATTGATAAGAGTTGGAACCAAGGTATGAACCCTAATTCACACATGAAAAGAGAGTGTATGTTCTGCAAAAATAATCTCCCCTAAACCCTCTCTTAAGCAAGTATTTATACTTGCTACTTCTAGGGTTAAAAAGTGCTCAAAATTACAAGTTTGCCACTTTTAAGGTGGCTAGCCCTAAATGAAAATTACATGGAAATAAAAGTGTCCCAAAACTAAAATACAACCAAAATAGTTCATAAAAGAATAAATATATAAAAGAAATGGTCTTCAAGATGCCGGTCTTCTATAGGATCCATCGGCCCAGCTCATCGCCGGTTCAGGTCGGTCCATGGATAACCCACAAGCTGAGTCTGAGGGAGTTTGTCCATTGCCCTATAGAATATGATAAGTGTGCCTGTTGGAATACACAATACAACAATAATAGAAAAGAGGTTAATATATAAATAATTCCGGGGTCAATCTGCTCAAAATGGGCCCTCAACGCCAAGATTTGAAACCCTTCAGTTCTTGCCCTAATGATAGGTCTTGTCGGATTTTTATTCCTATCATTTCCTCGGGCCTCAAAAAGATTTGTCCTCAAATCTAGTAGATCAAATGCAGTAGAGACTTTGTTTCCTCCTAGCAAGTCACCTGAATAAATATCTCTGCAGAATCCCAATATCTGAAATACTACAGGTGGTGATTGTCTTCTCTCTTCCATTTCCAGGATGTATCTCTTTTGCAACACAAATAATGACCCATTATCCACTAAAGTTACCCCTGTACCAACCTGTTCCACTGAAACTGTTTCCTCTTTTTCTAACTCATCTGTATGTTGCTGATCCTCATGGTCTTCTAATGGTTGGACCAACTGCTCATTACCCTCTAAAACCTCTGATGGTGAACATAACTGTCTCTGAACAGTTTGGCTCTCTAGTGGTCTGCTCGTCTGACTATGATCATCAGGATCCTCTGAAGGTTGGCACATCGGTGTCGGCATCTGCACAGTTTAGTCCTCTGATGGTTTGATCATGTGGCTATGATCCTCAAGATTTTGTGATGGTTGTTTTATCTGTTTTTGCATCTCCTGGACCTCTGATGGTGACATAGGGTTCAATACTATACGTTTACTATCCTTTTTAAACATATAAGTATTTCTATACCCATCATGTAATACCATCCTGTCATACAACCATGGTCTACCAAGTAATATATGGGATGCACAAAGAGGAAGAATATCACATTCAAGCTCATCATAGTACTTGTCTCCTATACTGAAGGGTACCCTAGCCCTTTGGGTTACACAAAGACCATCTTGATCATTCAACCAATGTAATGTATAGGGTTTAGGATGTGGGATAGTTTCAAGTTTCAACTTCGATACTAATGATGTAGCTACAACATTAGTACAACTACCACCATCAATAATAATTGCGCACAAGTTTCCTTGTACCCTACAAGAAGTATGGAACAAGTTTTCTCTTTGTCCCTCATCAATGGTTTGAAAAGAAGTCATGTCCCGATGCAATATGTTAGCATAATGAAACATTTCACTAGACATGATTGTACTAAAATCCAACAATACAATAATTATCTTCACACTTCCAAGGTTCAAGTACACAACCAAACCACAAATGAAGTACACTCAACTACTTTCAAGTAGATAGAATTAAATTCAACAACAAGTGTTTAAGTAACTAGTTCAATTACTTTCACACATTTAATGAGTTGTTTGAATTTCAAATTCTATTACTCACTTTCCTTTTTCGCTAAAGTTTTACACCCACAATGAGTCTTAATGTGCAGCACCTTGCACTACACAAAACTCCACAAATTTATACCACCACATACACCTAATCACGTTGCACTCACCTCACCACAACACAATTTACCACGTTACAACACCTTCAATTAACATACACACATAACGCCACACATACATACCCTTCACTAATTTTACAAAAACACAACTCCACACACATATACCTTTTATACACGTTGCAGCACACACATACACACTCTTCCACACTTGTATTTCTTCACTTCTATACAAGTTTCAAACCGTAAGTCACAACAAAAGGCAGCTTAAGTTCAAATTCAAAATGAGATCATTAATTGCAATGTTCCACAAATGGTAAGGATTCACTTTCAAATTCAAATGAACACACAATTAAACAATGACTTAATGTCTGTTTTGAAATTCAAATTGCTTCCTTAACTCATACCTCAAATCTGGAAATTGCACTTCTCCAATTCAGAATTACACAATGTAAATCACAACCACAAACTTCACAACCTCTCTCACACCACAACTAGTCACGGCAAAAACAAGGTAATTTTTTTTTTTAAGCTCAAACAATTGTTGAATTAACAACACTTCTATTCTTCCTTCCTTCCACGAAAATTATTAATCACAAGATGATACAACAACCTTCCCAATCCAACTCCAACAATCAGCAAATTAAATTCCAAGCTAAGGTAATTTTGCAATCTCAAAACCACAACAATAACACAATTTGTGGTCTTCACTAAATCACCTTAATTGATGATTAACTCCACGAAATCAAATACAACCAATCCCTTCTATCAACATGTGCTCTGATACCAAAAGGATGATGTTCCTAATCACACTTTAAAGCACATTCAAAAGACTTAAGAAAAGATATCTCAAGTCTAGGCAAAATCGGATCCAAAAAATGGCACTTTTCTAGTGAACCCTAATGTTGAAATGATGAAATTCAACCTACTAATGATATAATCTGAATACCACAATGGAAATGGCTTCTAATAACACTTCTAATATCATATAATCCACGAAAATCAAGCCTCAATTTGACAAAGAAAACCGTGAAGGAAGATCCCTTTTTTCAAATGGTGAAATTCACACTAGCAAAGAAATCCTTAATGATGAATTGAATCAACTTGATAATTCTTTCAAATAATCAAATGAATTCATGTACAATAAGATGTAAATCTGACCAAGAACTATCTCTAATCAACCCTAGATACAACACACTAGAGAAGAAAAGAAATCACAACAAGTAGGAATTGATATGACTCACAAATTCCAATTGTTGCACTCGCCACAATCTCAAGTCTTGGAATTGAAATTGATAAGAGTTGGAACCAAGGTATGAACCCTAATTCACACGTGAAAAGAGAGTGTATGTTCTGCAAAAATAATCTCCCCTAAACCCTCTCTTAAGCAAGTATTTATACTTGCTACTTCTGGGGTTAAAAAGTGCTCAAAATTACAAGTTTGCCACTTTTAAGGTGGCTAGCCCTAAATGAAAATTACATGGAAATAAAAGTGTCCCAAAACTAAAATACAACCAAAATAGTTCATAAAAGAATAAATATATAAAAGAAATGGTCTTCAAGATGCCGGTCTTCTATAGGATCCATCGGCCCAGCTCATCGCCGGTTCAGGTCGGTCCATGGATAACCCACAAGCTGAGTCTGAGGGAGTTTGTCCATTGCCCTATAGAATATGATAAGTGTGCCTGTTGGAATACACAATACAACAATAATAGAAAAGAGGTTAATATATAAATAATTCCGGGGTCAATCTGCTCAAAATGGGCCCTCAACGCCAAGATTTGAAACCCTTCGGTTCTTGCCCTAGTGATAGGTCTTGTCGGATTTTTATTCCTATCATAGAGAAATATGCAACTAGTATACAAGTAAGAAATTAGTGAACATAGATTATGTTATACCTTTAATGGTGCACAAAAGCTAACTATGGGACCGCTCTTCTTAGTACGTGTTTACTTTGTTTGTTGCTTGTGATTGTTAACTTAGTACTCTAAATGAACTTAATTGAATATTAGATTTAAATGTGTGTGTTGTTTGTGGTTAGCTTGACCTAGGGGTTTGTAGTGACAGATCCTTATGGAGCACTACAATGATCGATATATGACATTGTCCCTAATGGAGTCTTATATTGAAATGATATAGGATAGATTTATGGTTAAATGGGACTTGTAGTAGTAGTTCTCAACCTGGAACTTACTATATTACAATATACATATATATGTATATTATATATATATATGTCCCACACAATTACACATGGTAACACAGGTAACTTTCGAGAATGAAAGTTTCTACACGGGTGGAGGATGTAATATATACAATATTAGTAAAGTAAAAATAAGAGTACGAAAAATAAAAAGGTTTTAAGTATGGGGATAGTTTAGTCTTTTTATGGTCAAGACAATTAAACCTTTAGTTGACCCATTGCCTCGTCTTTTCCCATTTTGCACCGTTGATATCTCAAGAATGTAATCAGACATCAATAGTTTAACCTAATGGAATTCTACAGGGTCGATATGTTTTAATTGTGGGACCGCTCTTCTAAGTACGTGTTTATTGTGTTTACTGCTTGTGATTGTTAACTTAGTAATCTAAATGAACTTAATTGGATATTCGATTTAAATGTGTGTGTTGTTTGTGGTTGGCTTGACCTAGGGGCTCGTAGTGGTAGATCCTTGTGGAGCACTATAATGATCGGTATACAACGTTATCCCTAATGGAGTCTTATATCGAAATGATATAGGATAGATTTATAGTTAGATGGGACTTGCAGTGAGAGTTCTCAACCTGGAACTTATTATATTATAATAAATATATATATATATATATGTCTCACACGATTACACATGGAATAGAAATTATTAAAATATTAATTTTCTGTGATCGACACATGTTTGATCAATGATTCGAAATAATGACCCATCTAACATATGGTCACTCAAGATAGTAGCAATGCTGTAATGAGAAGATTTAATTGAGTAATAAATGTGAGATGTTCGATAAATTCAAGTGGGACGTTGCAAATCAAGCCACTTTTAACAATCCATATTTCACCACAAATGAATACCGTATGTATCCTATCCATATGCTTTCTTCAGCCTCTCCTCCTTTTTTGTAAATCTATGTATGTATGGATGTATTGACATAGAATAGGTTAGATAATATTGGTACACAAAAATGTGGAAGGAAATAGTAGAGATTTCCTCGAATCAACGTAGGAAAAAAATGGTTTGGTAAAAGAGTGATGAGAAAAGATCAAAGATAACCAGCGAAACCGTATGTTTAGGGTTGTATAAACCAAAGCGGTCAAAGTCGTAAGGGTTTCTCGACGCTTACAAGCTGCGGTCTAAGACAAGCTACGTTAGATTTTCTGTGACCCTTGACGTTGTCCGATATTTAGTGGTGGATTGCAACCCTCCCCTAAGGTAGTCACCGACTACTCTTGGTGTTAGGTAGTCGGAAACCTTTTTTTATTTTTTATTTTTTGGTTTTCTTCTTTTTAAAATTTTTTTTTTATTATTTTAATCTGTCCATGTATATATTTAGTCAGAGTAAACAGCACGGCTATCTGAAAATTATGTCGAACTCCAAATTTTAAGCAGTCAAAGAAGCCGAACGCGATATGCATATATATATATATATTTATATACCCTAAAATGTATCACAACCAACAGACATATTCTTGTTTACAAAATAAACTAACAATATTTCGTACTCTCTCTTATTGGCTCAACCATCGTGAAGATCATGAACTCGTCCTTCAAGCCTGCAAATGGGATAGCTATAACCCTAGCGGCTCTGCTCTTTCTCACCACCAGTCTGCAGCTAAACGAGGCTTCAAGAGTCCTGGACGAAGAAAAAGATGACTGGCTCAAGGAAGCACATCTATTCCAGTCCCTTCAAAAGGGTCCTGAACGACCACCAGGCTCAGGCTGCACTTTCACACCAAATCAAGGTGGAGCTCCATGCACAGGATCAAAAGCTTTTGCAATGGCTCCTCCTAATACATACCCTGGATGCAGCATGCCTCGGTTGGGTGTAGCAGCTGAAATGAAGTAGGTGAACCACTCTCATCAACACAGAGTTCAATAATGAACGAAAAGCCAAAAAGATAATTAACGGCGACAAATAATAACATTTTGTCTTTGTAAAAGAAAAAAAAAAGAAGAAGAAATAGTGTAGGAGAAACAGATCTGATTTCTTTTAATCTTTTTTTTCTTAAGATGATTCATAATTAGTTGTATATCCAAAGCAGAAGTGCAAAATTCCGTCCAAGGATACTGATGAAATAACAAAATGTAATTTTTTGATCTTGGAAGTTAAATAAAAAGATCACCGAAATGGTAAGATTATTATTATAATCGTTGTTCCCCGATGGAAGTATTTATCGTTATTTGTTGTTGCACTTCCAGACATTTTGCATGCATGGTTTGTTTAGCAAGTATCACTACAAGAATTATCACAAAATGTGAGAATTTGTTTTTCCATATACAAGCTTAAAAAATTGTCTCATTAGGCCTATTACGAGAATTCACATTCACTTAAGGAAATTGTTGCAATAACCTTGTCAACTTTGTGATATTACGAGGAACGATTTCTCACAACCCATTTTATGAGAATGGAAAACAATTGCTAGAATAGATATAGTATTTACGAGAAATATAATTCTTGTTAAGTGATTGACAAATGTTAGAGGATACGCATTTGCAAGAAAAGCAATGTCACATGAGTCTGACACACAATGGGACTATGAGAGAATCAAATTCTTGCAATAATGAGCATTTGCCAGGAATGAAATTTTTGCAATAAGGCATTTGTGAGAAAACAAATTGTCACAATATATTTACGAGAAATTAATTCTCGCAAAATGTGGGCATTTGTGAGGAAAAAATTCTCGCAATACATATTTACAAGAAATGAATTATGAAAAATGTCAATACATTTCTCGTAATCTTTTTTCCCCATACAATTGGTGTTACACATTTACTATAAGAACCTATGATACAATTTACAAACATTCTTCATCAGCCTAGTTTATTGGCATTCTTCATTAGCCCAAAGCAAAAGAGAAAATTTACGAGGAATGAGAAAAATTCTTGCAATACCCAATATTTGCAAGACACGAATTCTCAGAAAATGTAAGTTTTTCTTCCTAAGCGGTTACATAGATTATAAGAACCTGTGAGATAGAATTTACAACAACAAGAGAACATTCTTGATCAACCAAGAAAAAAAAAAAGGAAAAGAAAATCTATCTGAACTTGCCATAAGATCAGCTAAAAAAAAAACAATTCTATTCCTATTTGCCACAAATATTTTAATGCACTACCAGCACTATTTATTCCCAAAACAACCGATCAAACATCCTACCATAAGTATCCATCAAATTTTCAAAAATATACAAATCACATAATATCTAACAAAAAAAAAAAAAAGAAAGAGTGACATGATACTTGGCCAACAAAAAAAGAGCAACATGATATCTGGCCAAGCAAAAAAAGAAGTTACTTGATAACACATTAATCATGTACTACACAAATAATTGAATCGATTATTGATGTCCATCTACTAGAGGTTGTGGTTGCTGTTTTGTACATTAAGGAAACTATAGAATGAAGTTGGAAAGAAACACTATGGATGCCTGACCTATGGTTACATTAGGGATTTGGGGTGTGGTGGTTGTTGTGAGGATCCACCCAATGGTGTAATCAATGGAGCCACTGGCATATTCGCAATGCCAAACCCACAAAGAAAGGGTGATGATTGCAATGATGGTTTGGTTAGTTGTACTATCGGTGAGGTGGTCGATATATGTGAAACCTAATGCTGCTGCAAAGCAAAAAATTGTTGTTGTTGTGTCATAAAATGATCCAGCAGTTGTTTCTATTGCGCAACGGTATCTTCCAAAGTAGATATTTTGTTCTCTTATCTTGTCATTTTTTTGTTGGATGCCATTGTTGCAGAATGGTAGAGAAAAGGGATTTGAGGATAGGATGAAGGTGGTTTAGAACCACCATAGCCCAACCCATGGCTATAACTAAGCTTTTGATCAACTTGTGTCTTTGGCGCCTGATCAGACGATTGAGAATGTTCCAAGTATTGCTCGTATGATTCCACCATAGCTCTCTAGATCATGCCAAATATAGTTACAAGACAAATAATGGAAAAAAAAAAAAGAAAAAAGAAAGAATCTTTATCAAATTATAATGGTATAAAAAGAACTCAAAGTGTTGATATATAACTTACATGTTTGTCTTGTGCTATGGAATTTACCCATTCAGTTGATTCACCTTTTCTTCTCTTATGGGTATGTTCAAATGTTTATCTAATAGCACTTTTGATGATGCTTTTCCTCTAGCTTTGAGAATAACACAATGGAGAAGAGTGACGATGTGCTGAAGTGAACTCTTTGGATAACATTTGTACATTGTCTCCTTGTGGAGCATTATAAATGTCATGCAATTCTAAAATAGGATTATGTCTTGTGCTCTACTTAATTTTCTCGTAACGGGTGCTTTCATAGATACCGCTACACCTAGGCTCTTTGTCGTGTTTTGATGTATTATCTACTCGTGCATTCTCATCAAAAGGATCTTCATGCTGCTCATAAAAAAAATCATCACCCTCCTCATCACTTGCTTCATCCTTCAATGTAACTTCTGACTCTAGAGGATCCCGATAATTAAGGTTCTCATGAATAGCATCAGCCCCAAACAAATCAATAAGATCATGTTTCACACGACTAGGCCATAGAACATCTATATTGCAGAAAACAACATTAGTAGAATTAATAAAAGATAAATAACGTAAAGGGATTTTTTTTTCTTTTTTGGTGTATAGAGATCTAATAAGAAAAGAATTCACAAGATCAAAGAATGAATATTACATAAATATTTAATAACATAACCTTACAATATCTACTCTTCTTCATCGCTATTACCAGTGGAATACTCATCACTACTATTTGTATTAACTATAGGTAAACTTTCTTCTATTACCGGAACATAAGCTAATTGCCCAAGATGAACAAAAATTTGATTTATTTGGATCATTCTACCACTTCTCTATTGCTATAGTGGCTTGTCTAATTATGGTTGGTTAGTAATCTCGATCAACATCATCATTTGGTTGAAATAATTCTCGATGGAATAAATAGCAATGATGAACCTTTTGGACCTCCTTCGAATCACCAATAGACTTTTTTAGATCTTTTAGATAGAAAACCTATAGAGTCTGATCAACAAGATTGTAAGGATCGCATCATACTAAGTTTGAATGGTATTAATTGATTCCATATCACTGTCAATTAACTTGGTTTATCTCAATATGTGTCATACCATTTGCACTTAAAGAGGAAGACACACCTACCATGAGTTTAGTTCAATTGTATGATGCCGGTTATCATTCCATACAATGCAATGGTGTTTCCATCTTGCCCACCTAAGAGAACAACACCACTATTTTGTGATTGAAGACATGCCTTTCGATCTTTTATAATGAACCTCACTATATTTACCACATAACCCTAATGAAACCGGACATGCTTCTGTGGGCTCCATGAAAGGGCATCTAAGTCATCAAATTTTTTAAATGTACCTGTAGATTTAGCAAACACAATTTGTGTAGAAATAAACAAAGTTAACTTAGATTTTGAATTCTACAAGTGTGGAGTCATGCTTTAATTGGTCGATTAGATGCACTTACTTTAGTTTTAAACCGTGCTAGAAATTACCTCATATCAAGTTGTTGTACATTGGTTCGTCTATAACATTCTTGTAACTCTTACTCAAATTCCCTAATTATTTAAAAAATGTATGAAAGATTTTCATTTCTTAAAAAAAAAAGGTTTAAATTAGAAAGGAATGCTTACTGAATGTATAGATGAACCTCCTCCCAATTGTTCAATACATACCAATGCATCTTATTCATCTCTTCATTCACCCCAACATATGTACAATTGCCCATCAAGCCAAAGTTGCATTGTTAGCAACAAGGAATCGGACAAAAGTTAAAACAGCTTCTAGTTTCCCATTAAACAATGAACAAAATGCCTAGTACAAGTTGTGACAAGAGAATATCACTTGGAAACTCAATTAAACCATGAATGAAATACCATTCTACAAATTCACTATGCCGACTAAATTGTGCAATATAAAAAAGGAACTCATTTAGTTCAAGAACATGATGTAAGATACAATTTTCAACAACACAAATAAAAAAGGAAAGAATCATGATTTAGAGAAAAGGAAGGTAATTAATTACTAAAAGTGGAAGACTATACTCCACAACTTCAAAAGGAATAAGCATTTTCGGAGCTATATGATTAGTCATCACTATAAATTTCTTTATAATGATCCATACAATGCACTTCATAAGGATCCACATCCACTTAGTTATTAATGTCGCCATCCTCATTCATGTCTTCATCTCCATCTTCATCTTAATATTCAATTGTATCCAAGACAATATCATATCCTTTGATAATGAACTCTTTCAAACTTTTAGAACTCTCTTGGATACAAGCCACACCCCAATAATTAATGAATTTTAGTGATTCAAGAACGAGAAAGCTACCAAAAGAGGACTAATTTTTACTTCACTAAAAGTAAGTAGAACTACCTCTTTCCATGAGTACTCCCTTTCCATTAGCCTAATCTTCTTTATGATCTCAGTTAGTGCCAATGCTTTGCATCACGACCATAAGTTAAGGTGGGGTACGATGAAGCCGGTGGGGTATGTAAATGAGGACAAGGGAGTGTTGTCTGATGTGTGCTATTGCATCCTCCTAATGTACCTAAGCTAGAATAATCTTTCTTTCCATCTATACGATGCTTCTTTGTCCCTAATCTTAACCTAGAATTTCAGCCCATTATGATTGGCCTTAGCATGGCTAGATGAACCTTTGCACTCTTTCCCTTTGATCACCAACCCTGACTTGCAATCTTGGCCCTATGATCATTTTGGTTGAGAACCTATGCCTAAAACTGTGTGAGAGTAGGAAGAATAAACACTTAATTCGTTTACTTAACAAAAAACCCCAAATTCTACACAAAAGCAAAGCAATAACACATTTACTAGAGAAATCGAGGGGGGGGGGGGGGGGGGGGGGGGTAAGAGAATGCATACCTTCATGAGATAACCAAACCACATAAATGACACACCAAAAGCTTGGAACTTCTTTAGCTTCAAATCCTCTACATGCAATAGAGTGCCTAAAAAATTACCTTCAACTTCTAGGAAAACAAGTAGGGGAAGTGTGAGGGAGGGGAAGAGGGATTTAGACACACCTTATAAGCTACAAATGTAGGTGAATGAGAGTGAAAAGAACAAGCTAATGACACAGAGAATCCACAAGTTTATTTTGGGGCTAGGCTTTTATTTTTAGGGGAAAAAAGGTAGAACTGTGGAACTGGAATGTGGGAAAGTGATGACGAGGGAAATTGATAAGGGAAAATATAGCGGGCTTGAAATTTAGCTTACATAGCATGGAGTGGCAATTACTTTATCACAAATAAGCAATTGCAATGATTTACTTCTCATAGGAGGCAGATGCGGTAATCACATTCTCATTGATACTATTTACGAGAATTATTTTTCAGGAAAAGCACATTTTTCCTTTCCATCAATTGACTTCTTGCAAATAAGAAATTCTAACGATTTACTTCTCACAAGTGATAGATGTGGCAATCACTTTCTCACATATACAATTTGTGAGAACAAGGAAAAGCACATTTCCCCTTTTTGGCAATTGGCTTGTTACAATATAATTCCTTACATTTGCTCATTTATGTTATAGTGTATATATTCATTCTCTGCTAAATTCTCGTGTTGTGATCTAACCTCAATTTTATATTATATATATATGTTGTAAAATATTATGAAACTTTTAGATAAAGAATTTTTGGCCATTTAGAACATTGATTCTCTTATGACTTGATCTAGTGGTGCTAAGTCCTCGAGTTGGGTTATATAGCAACTAATGAATTCATCATTGCAATTCCAGAAAGATGGAATTGAACGGATGAGACTAAACACATTAATACAATGTAAGCAACAATAGTACAATAACAATATCCTCGTAATCATAACATTACCTTTTTCCTTAATCAAGTCCATAAAATTTTATGCTTCCTCCTACACTACTCAATATATACCTACATATTGTTTATTTGTAGAAGTCCAAAGTCTTTGCATATTAAAAGGAAATAACCTTAAGTAACAAAAAAATACATTGAATGAAAATTTGGCAAGCGACATTATTGGTCCACCACATCCCTCGAGGAAACATAGATGGCAAACCACAGTTGCAAGGTTAGTTGCCCACTTGTTGTTCACTAAAAAGGTACTCGATTTCATTAGGAAAATCAGATAAACTTATTCTCACCATATTCATAGACACTAATACTATGTAATCTAAATATTTTGCTACATAATTCCACTTATTTTGCTCAAAGATGAAACCAAACATCATTAAATTCCTTCTCCGCTATCAACTTAATCTTAAATAAACGTTAACATCACTCAATCCATGTCATTGTCACTTCCCCTATTGCTGCCTCTATTGAACCAATCCCATAAAAATCATGGGTGAGATCATAGAAAATTCCAACATAGACACTTGGTTTGATAATTTGCGTGAAAAACTAATAAAGTCTATAAGAGACTTCTTTTACCATTTGAATAAATTGACTTAGTCACAAGATTATGAATATCTAATGTGTGGTGAAGTAGTGTAGTTTTCAGAAAGAGGCTACATTAATTTATGCAATTATGATAGATCACATCAATTAACAAAATAGATATGGAATTAGGTTCATTTTTTTTTGTACAAAAGAGAGAAAGGGATGATCTATAGAGAGAAAAATAAAAAGGAAAATGGATGTAGATGATGACTTTATGCCTGTAAAAACACATGTATGCTAAATTTACAGTTACTACAATAGGAAGGTTCACATGCTTCTATTTATACCATATCCATTCAAGACCATCTGTATTTAGACCCTAACTTTGATAGGCTTGTTATGATTTTTTAATCAAGTTAAGGAATCATGAATGTGAAGTTCAACACTCTTTGCAAATTTGTTGTCGATATATCCATTTATGAATTGGTAACAGGGATAAGACTCTAGAATAGAAAGTGAAGGGTGATTGATATTGTACATGATCATTAGGACACTTTATGGGGAAATACCAAATATACTAAGAGCATGTTTACTAGATGTGCTTAACCTTGGAAAATGTATAAAAAATAATTATTGCAAGATTATTTAGAAAGTTATGCTTTTTTTTTCCTTTTTTTTTTCTACCTTATCCAAAAGAATATAAGTATTGTCTATTTTCTTCCTTTGTAATACCACATATTGGTATATGAAGGAAAAAGGGTAATCACAAAATTTTCTATCATTTTTAAAATCACCATCGACTTCTATGATTATTTGATATAAGCTCTTAAAGCTAAAATCAAGAATAGTTAAAAGGATTCACTTAGAAGCCTAGATTAGATGAGTCTATTTAACATTGGCAATTATAATAAAAAGAACATGTCAATTTTTTTTTTAGAAAAGGGTAAATATAAGAATGATTATTAAATGTTTAGGATGAGTGGAAGGAGGTGGCATATGATGCATGGTCTTACTTCCCCAGAGTAGATGAAAGGTTATAAAGTTTTCTTGATGTAGCTTTGCAAAGTCGTAGGGATTCAGATGGGTTTATCCATTGTCCTCATCTAGATTGTCTTAATCATGAATGGTTACCAATAGAGATCGTTGAGGTTCATCTATTCCATAGGGGAATGACATGGTCTTTCACTACTTGGATATTTTACATGGAGACAACACATATTAAGAGGTGGGAGTGTATATCTCTAGGTTTAAATGACCTTAGGATTATTAACGATGAGGAAGATGTGCAAGACCTACCGATATTAGATGATTTGGCTTATTGTGGTAGTAATTTTGAAGGTGACACATTAAGGGATAATGGAGGACATGAGATCAACATAGATAAGTGCAGTGGTTTGCTTGAAGAAGCTAAACATGAGGTCTATCTAGGATGTAATAAATTTTCATTGTTTTTGGTTTTAATATGGATGATGCACTTCAAGGTTGATGGTTGACAATCTATAAAAAGTTTTAGTAATTGATTTAGTTTTGTAAAGAGTATAATACCAGATGGAGAAAGACTCCTAGGTTCCTATTACGAATGTCAAAAAGATGTTATGCTAGTTGGGAATTGATACAAATCTATTTCATGCATATAAAAATGACTATGTCTTATTTCAGAAAGCATTTAATGACTTAGATAATTGTCCATGTTGCAAACATTTGAGGTAGATAGCTAAGACCAATTAGAAGAACAAAAAAAACAAAAAAACAAAAAAGAAAACTCATGTGAAAGCTTTATAGTATTTTCCACTATTACTATTTCCTCAACAATTGTTTATGTGAAAAAAAATGGCACCTCTAATGAGGTGATAAAAGGAAGGGTGTGTCACTAAGGAAAATGGGACTCAACATAATGAAGGGAATGTCGTTGACAAAAATATGCTAAGGTAGCATTTAGATTTAGAAGCATGGGAGGGCATGAACCAAAAGCTCATTAATTTTGGATTTGGTCCTAGAAATATACAATTGGATTTTATGATTTGTGGATTTAATCAATTTGGTAATTTGAGTACCACATATAACTCTTTGTACTTATGCATTGTAGGATAGGAATAGGATATCGATACTATCAACAAAGGCCAGAAAAGCCTTGAAACTAGAGGACGTATAGGTTGTAAATGAGTTTGCAGACATTTTCCTAGAAAACATATCGGGTTTGCCACTAGTCAGGGAAATAGAATTCTGTATTGATTTGATGTCGGGAAAAGCACCAACATCTAAAGTGTCCTATAGAATGGTACCCACAAAATTGTTAGAGTTAAAGACCTAGCTTCAAGAGTTATAAGATAAAAGGTTTATCAGACTAAGTGTGTCGCCATGGGGTGCATTGGTACTCTTTATTTAGGAGAAAGATGGGACCATGGGGTTATGTATTGATTATAGGGAGTTAAATCGAGTTACAATCAAGAACAACTATCCTCTCCTTAAAATAGATGACTTACTTGACTAGTCATAAAGAGCTTAGGTTTTCTCCAAAATAGACCTAAGATTAGGATATCACCAACTAAGGATCAAAGAAGAAGACATTTAGAAGACTGCATTTAGAACACAGCATGAGCATTACGTGTTCTTAGTGATGCCTTTTGAGTTAACAAATGTTCTAGTTGCTTTCATAGACCTTATGAACAAAGTATTTAGGGATATTCATAACCAACTTGTGGTGGCATCCATAAATGATGCACTCTTATATTCTATGGGTAGAGAGGAACTTGAAGAAAATCTAAAGTTAGTTTTAGAGAGATTACAAGATGAGAGGCTATATGCAAAACTTAGTAAGTGTGAATTTTGGCTAGAGCAGATATCCTTTTGAAGAGATGTGGCAAATAAAGATGGCATCTTAGTAAATCCTGAGAAGATTAAAGTTGCGATTGAATGGCTAAGACCAAGAATAATGATAGAGGTCAAAGGCTTTTTGTGACAAACTAGTTACTATAGGCATTTTGTTCAAGGTTTCTCTCATTTACCAACTCTTTTGATCAACATAATATGGAAGAGAGTGAAATCCATATGGGATGATAACTGTGAAAACAACTTTATGACATTAAAGGTGAAATTGGTTATAACTCTAATGTTAGTGCTACGTAAAATAAGGGAAGATTTTGAGATTTTTAGTAATGTGTCAACTCAAGGGTTAGGATGTGTTCTCATGCAAAGTAGGAGAGTCTTTACATATGCCTCTTATCTGTTTAAATCTTATGAGAGGAATTACCTCACACATGACTTAGAGTTAGTAGTAGTGATTTTAGCATTGAAACTATGGAGACAATACCTATGTGATGAGAAGTGCAAAATTTTCACAAATCACAAAAGTTTGAAATACCTATTCACTTAGAAGGAGCTGAATACAAGGTAGAGAAGGTCACTAGAGTTGATTAATGACTATGATGTGGTGATCCACTACCATCTTAGGAAGGCAAATGTTGTAGTAGATGCCTTTTTTCGAAAGAAGTAGGTTAATATTGCAACTTTAATTACCTCATAGAGATAGATACTAAATGAGATGTGCAAGTTAGAATTAGAGATAGTGAGACATGAAGTGGACACTAGATTGGCTAGTTTTCGCATTTAGCCAACCTTTCTTGATCGAATTAAGGTAGCATAGATAGGAGACATTAGAATTCAAGGGATTATGAACAAAATGGAACAGGGGAAACAATTGAGTTTAATGTAGATGCTAGAGGTGTAGTGAAATAAGGTATGAGGTTATGTGTACTAGATAATACTGAACTAAAGAAAGCAATTTTGAAGGAAGCACATTACTTAGGGCATACGGTACATCCTGGAAGCACTAATATGTACAAAGATTTGAAAAATCATCATTGGTGGAAGAATATGAAATAGGAGGTAGCAGAATTTATATCTAGAAGCTTAACTTGCCAACAGATTAGAATTAAGCATCATTGATGTGCTTCAAAGGAATTTCAATACCAATTAAAGAAACAAGCACAATTGATTCCAATTTCTAACTTAATGGCAGGAACCCTAATTCCTTACCAGATATTACGCACTAGTTGGAATTAGGTTTGATCTTGATGTTGTTAATATTACACACAACAAAATGCAAAATCCACTCGCTACAATTCTAGGAGAATTGATAAGAGTATTTTTGTGAAGAGGAAACACCCTTTCACGTGAACAAAGGCAGCTGCAAAATATTCTCAAAGTCCTTTACAAAACCTAAAAAGTAAGTATTTATACCCTACTCTAGATAAGGAAAATTACAATAATGCAAAATAACCAAAACCGGTCCTATGAGTCACTTGAAGAACTGATTCTCCATGTGAAAGAGAGTGAAGATAGCTGGTTCTTCTCAAAATAAAATGCAAATGAAATGAAGGTCGGTTCCACTTGTCTTTGTAGGTTCAATTTGGTTCATAAAGGACTATGATCCATTCACAAACCAATTGCCATTGTGCTTGGTCGTCTTCTTGTAAAACCGACAAAATGTTCCTGCTAAAATGTAAAGAAAATTATTATGAGATAAATAAAGACAACATTAAAATGTCTTAGTCCCATTTGATCAAGTTAGTTTATCAATCTTGGATCCAGAAGGTTGATTCCCCTCAATCATACGCCAGCAGATGAGTTACAACCACTTCCTATACTTGAATGGAAGTAGTAACATGTAACTATGGATTTTGTTACAAGTCTCCTAAGAACTAAGGAAAAACATAACACAATCTAGGCAATTGTGGACATGTTAGCCAAATTTGCTCATTTTATACCATTTAAAGTAAAATATAACTTAGAGAGGCTTGCTTAGCTATATATCAAGGAGATCATTAGATTACATGGCATGCCAAGCCCTATAGCTTTTGATAAGATACAATTTATCAATAGATTCTAGAGAAGCTTACATAAGGCTTTAGGTGCCAAATTGTAGTTTAGCACTGCCTTTCATTGTTCGATAGATAGACAGTCTTAGAGGACTATAAAAATCTTAGAGGACTTGTTGTGAGTGTGTACTTTGGACTACAGTAATTGGAGCAATCACTTGGCCTTGGTAGAATTTACATACAATAACAACTATTAGACAACTATTAAGAGGGCTCTATATAAAGCAATTTATGGCAAAAAGTATAGATCTCCCTTATATTAAGACGGGGTTAGTGAAAGATAGATAATAGGACTAGACATAGTGCTAGAAGTTGTAGACAAAGAAAAAGTGATAAGACAAAGAATTCTTTTCACTCAAAGTCACAGTAAAAGCTATGTAGATAGAAGGCGATGCCCCTTTGAGTTCTAAGTAGGACATAAGTTGTTGTTAGAGGTTTCTCCAAGCAGAGGGATAGTTACAATTTGTCTAAGAGGGAAGCTAAACCTAGTATGTGGGTCTATTTGAAATTTTGAAAAGAATTCGCATTGTAGCTTACATGTTAGATCTACCACCAAGTTTGGAAGGGGTATATGAGGTATTTCACATATTTATGTTAAGGAAATTTGTGCCAAATCCGAATTAAGTAGTTGCTTTAAAACCCCATAATGTACAACCAGATTTATCCTTTATTGAAAGACTTGTAAGAATTGTAAACACTAAAGAACAAATATTAAGGAAAAGAGTGATTCTCTACCGCAAGGTGCAATGGACCAATTAAATGGACTGTGAAGTGACTTGGGAATTAAAAGAAGAAATTTAAATGCAATATCCAGAGCTTTTCCCAAACACAGGTAACTTTCGAGAACGAAAGTTTCTACAGAGGGAGAGGGGGGGGTGTGATGTATTATATGCAATATTAGTAAAGTAAAAATAAGAGTAAGAAAAATAATAAGGTTTGAAGTATGGGGATAGTTTAGTCTTTTATGGTCAAGGCAACTAAACCTTTAGTTGACCCATTACCTCATCTTTTCCCATTTTACGCTGTTGATATCTCAAGAATGTAAACAAACATCCGTAGTGTATGTAACCCAATGGAATTTTACAAGGTCAAAATGTTTTCACTAGGTAAGGGCCTTGATTGTTGCTATATAATTTATTGATCACAATTTCCTTGGTTTGAGTTTTTGGTAGGTGAAGTATTATTTGAATTTGGAACAAAGGGTGTAAAGCAAGCAAAAACGTAGGATTAAGCGATCTTGGGATTCCAGCCATAAATTGAAGTAAGTATTTATATTTCGCATAAAAGTGCATAATTAGTGCTTAAATCGAAGAAATTTTGTTTAGATACATTGAAATTTGGATTGGGATATTAATTGGAGCAGAAGAAGAGTAACCTTTTCTAATTACAGAGATATACGGTTAGGTACATGGGCATGTACTTTCCTACATTATGTTAGAGAAGGTTTTATGTACTAATGGGGAACATGGCTAGGTATACAGGTTTGTACTTACTCGTGTTGAAGTACATGACCAAGTATATGACCCATGTACTTAGGTGTGTTGGGAAGTCTTCACGCATAGTAACGTATACGGCCATTTACATGGTTATGTTCCTTTTTGTGGTCTTTTGGTTGATCATAAAGGATGTACTCTTATATTCTAAGGGTAGAGAGGAACATGAAGAACATCTAAAGTTAGTTTTGGAGAGATTACTAGATGAGAGACTATAAGCAAAATTTAGTAAGTGTGAATTTTGACTAGATCAAATATCCCTTTTCAGACATGTTACAAATAAGGGTGGCATCTTGGTAAATCTCGAGAAGCTTAAAGCTATGGTTGAATGGCTAAAACTAAGAATAGTGATAGGGGTCAAAGGCTTTTTGTGTCAAACTGGTTACTATAGGCATTTTGTTAAAGGGTTCTCTCACTTGCCAACTCTTTTAATCAACTTAATATTGAAGAGAGTGAAACTCATATGGGATGATAAGTGTGAAAACAACTTTATGACATCAAAGGTGAAATTGGTTACAACTCCAGTGTTAGTGCTAGCTAAAATAAGGGAAGATTTTGAGATTTTTCATGACGTGTCAACTTAAGGGTTAGTGATGAGATCCAAGATGGGATTCAAGCCAGAAGGTGGCATGTGGATCCTCTTGAAGTGCCACTTGGACCGATCACAAGAACTCGAGCAAAACAATTAAAGGAAGCACTTAACGGGTTGATAAAGGATGTCCATAAATTTGGAAAGGATCGGAGCAATCATGAAGCTGGAATGGATTGGAACAACCATGGGAATGCCCTAGCTCTTGTGCAAGTCATACCGGATACGAGGTGAAGAGGGCGTGTCTTTACAAGGCACGGCCGTGTAGGAGTCTGGAGGTTACACGGTCATATACACGGTTCAAAGGCACGGTCGTGTATGGTGTCAAGAATATCCACAGAATCATACACGGCTTGTATACACGGCCGTATATATGTCCAACGTCGGCTCCAAGGCCACCGGCCTTCATTCCAACACCGCCGGCCTTCATTCCAATGCCTCTGGCCTTTAAGTCATTGTTTTGTTATTTTTACGCAACTTAATGATGTTATGTCATTTTGGGCCTTTATTGTTAAGAATTGTAAACCCTAATATAAAGCTCCTAGGGTTTAGAACATAGAATATACAACATACAAGTTTGAAAACACTTTTGAGAGAATTCATCTCTTGGTTCTTTAAAGAATTACTCTAGAACTTATCGGATTTTCTTCCGTGGCATTCAACCTGACTTATCAATCAGTCTTTCATCCCGATTGTGGCGTCTACATAATATACCAAGGTTCTTGTCTCACTTATAGGCAACGGGTCGCGGTTTCCACTCGATTGTTTGGCATCTTGGGTAGCAATTCCGAACGTATTGGTATTGGGTTTCATCACACGTTGGCGTGGTTCATATCAGTTTTGTATCAGAGCCTAGGTTTGTTAAACCATCAGTTCAGTTTGAGGAAGGTAACATCAAAACCCTAACTCCAATCATCCATATCAATTGTTCGTACTCAATTTCATAGTGTTAATTGTCTATTGAAAGTGTAGTACCTACTATTCATGTTTGTTACAAAAAAAAAAAAAGGAAACGTGATCAAGAGCAACAAAAAAAAAAATCGAAAAGAAAAAGAGGAAAATTTCGAGCCCTAGAGTTGTTTTGAATTCTACGGAAGGAAATTGGTGTAGTTTGGGTTAGTTCTGAGAGAATTGAGAAGAGGAATTGGTGAATTGATATCATTATTGCTTGTGAGAATACACGAGTGACTGTACGATATCATCCTTGGAGCGAAACACGTAAGGGAGTGTATCGTGAGGCTTAATCATATATATATTTGTGTTCGTGCTAACCTTTTTTCTATAGGAACTATGTCGAGGAAACATTCTCCTGAAAGTGAGAGGGGAAGGTTTGATGCTAGGTTAGTGATTGAGGCATTGAGGGGTGAGATGAAGAGGATCTTTCAGGAGGGCATGGAACAAATTCATGAGACGGTGGAACAAAAACTAGAGCAATCTAAAAACGTCTTCCAAGGGCGTAAGAGGGAGAGTTGTTTTAGGAGAGTACAAAGGGGTGGAGATGAAATGTCTGATGATGAATTTGATGAACCTTCTATCGGGAGTTATAGAGGTTATAGTGGTAGGAATAGAGGAACTAGGAATTGGGAAGATAGAGGAGATAGGAATAGAGAGGATAATTAACTGAGTAGTATAAAGATGAAGATTCCTCCTTTCCAAGGGAAGAATGATCCCGAGGCGTACTTAGAGTGGGAGAAGAAGGTAGAGATAGTGTTTGATTGTCACAACTATAGTGGGAGAAAGAAAGTGAAACTTGCTGCCATTGAATTTTCGGATTATGCCATAGTGTGGTGGGATCAACTAATGTTAAATTGAAGAAGGAATGACAAACCACCTATTGAGTCGTAGGAAGAGATAAAGAGGGTGATGAAGAAGCGGTTTGTGCCTGCATATTACTATCGTAAATTACACAACAAATTGCAAACTCTTAAGCAAGGAAGCCGAAGTGTGGATGAGTATTTCAAGGAGATGGAAGTTACTATGATTAGGGCGAATGTAGAGGAGGATAGAGAGGTTACCATGGCTAGGTTTCTTGCTGGATTGAATAGAGAAATTCAAAATGTCATGGAATTGCAGCATTATGTAGAATTGGAAGATATGGTTCATATGGCTATAAAGGTTGAGAATCAACACAGGAGGAAAGATGGTAGTACTGCACGATTTCAACAGGGTGCTGGTTCATCCACCTAGATGACTAACCAATGGAAGAAGGAATAAAAGCCTTTACCCACCAAACCAAAAGGAGAGTAGAGGCAAGCGGGTTCTACTCCTGGTAACCAAGGTAAACCTGATTCTTCTACTCTTAGAAATCGTGACATTAGATGTTTTAAATGCCAAGGTAGAGGCCATATTACTAGTTAATGTCCGAATAGGCGTGTTATGATTCTGTGTAATGATGGTGAGTATGAGACTGAGGGGGATAGTGAAGAGGATGATATGCCTCCATTAGATGACGTTAGTGATGACGAGGAGCCTGTAGTAGGGAAGTTAGTGGCAGTAGTGAAGAGAGCTTTGAATGTGCAGGTAAAGGAAGAAGAGAAGATGCAACGAGAGAATATCTTTCATACTAGATGTTATCTAGGTGATCATATTTGCAGTTTCATCATTGATGGAGGAAGTTGCACTAATGTGGTGAGTAATTTTATTGTCGAGAGGTTGGGACTCAAGACTACTAAACACCCTAGTCCATATAAATTGCAGTGGTTGAATGATAGTGGCGAGACTAAGGTAAGTAAGCAAACCTTGATTGCTTTTCGCATCGGTAGGTATGAGGATGAGGTGTTATGCGATGTAGTGCCGGTGCAAGCGTATCATGTGTTGTTGGGGAGGCTATGGAAATTTGATAGGAAGGTTGTTCATGATGGCTTTTCTAACAAGTATACGCTTGTTCACTAAGGGAAAAGCTTTAATCTTAAACCCTTAACACCTAAACAGGTGTATGAGGATCAGTTGCAGCTACAACAGTCTTTTGCAAAATATAAGGTGAGTGAAAAACAGAGGGAGAGTGAGAGAGCAAAAGACAGCGAGAAAGAAAAGGAACACAAAAGTCGATATCAAAAGGAAAAAGAGAGGAAGGCTGGAAAGAGTGTGAGAGACCAAGTTGAAGGGGGATCAACTTTGGTGGTGAGTGAAAAGGAGAGTGCAGCCTTGCAAAAGGAGAGTTGTATGGCAAGAGCGAGTGTAGTGAGGAGAGCGTTAGTGATGAAGCAACCTATGTTGTTGCTGGTTTTTAAGGAAACTTGTTTGAATACTAACGAACTATTTAACTCTTTGCCTAGTGTGGTTGTGTCTATTGTGCAGGACTTTAAAAATGTCTTCCCTGAGGAGATTCTAAAGGGATTACCACCTATTCATGGTATTAAGCACCAAATTGACCTAGTACCCGGAGCATCGATTCCAAACAAACCGGTTTATAGGAGCAATCTAGAGGAGACAAAGGAACTCCAAAGGCAGGTCGATGAATTAATGGAGAAGGGGTACGTGAGAGAAAGCATGAGTCCATGTGCAGTGCCTGTGATTTTGGTGCCTAAGAAGGATGGGTCATGGAGAATGTGTGTTGACTGCTGCGCCATCAACAACATCACAGTAAAGTATCGTCATCCCATTCCTTGCTTAGATGACATGTTTGATGAGTTACATGGGTCTAGTGTCTTTTCCAAAATTGATCTGAAAAGCGGATATCACCAAATTAGAATGAAAGAAGGTGATGAATTGAAAACCGCATTAAAGACAAAATATGGATTGTATGAGTGGTTAGTAATGCCTTTCGGTTTAACTAACGCACCTAGTACTTTTATGAGACTTATGAACCACGTTTTGAGGACATTTATTGGCAAATTTGTGGTTGTCTATTTTGATGATATCCTCATTTACAGCAAGAGTTTGGAGGACCATATATCTCACTTGAGGGATGTTTTGGAAGTGCTTCGAAAGGAGCAATTATATGCTAACCTCAAGAAGTGCACTTTTTGCACAGACAAACTTGTGTTTCTTGGTTTTGTTGTTAGTGCACAGGGAATACAGGTTTATGAAGAAAAGATTCGTGCGATCCAAGAATGGCCTAGTCCAACTAATGTAAGTAATGTGCGGAGTTTCCATGGACTAGCGAGTTTTTACAGGAGATTTGTGAAGGATTTCAGCACCATTGCAGCCTCACTTACTGAGGTAATTAAGAAAAACGTGGGGTTCAGATGGGGAGAGTAACAAGAGAAGGCCTTTCAGATGCTTAAAAATAAGTTGACTCAGGCGCCATTACTTGCTTTACCTAATTTCTCTAAAACGTTTGAAATTGAGTGTGATGCTTCAGGATTAGGTATTGGAGCAGTGCTCATGCAAGAGAGAAGACGAATTGCATTCTTTAGCGAGAAGCTAAGTGGGGCAACGTTGAACTACCCTACTTATGACAAGGAGTTATATGCCTTGGTTCGAGCATTGGAGACTTGGCAACACTATCTTTGGCCAAAAGAGTTCGTGATCCACACTGACCATGAATCCTTGAAGTACTTGAAGGGACAACATAAGCTAAACAAAAGGCATGCTCGTTGGATGGAGTTCATCGAAACATTTCCCTATGTCATCCACTACAAGCAAGGTAAAGAGAATGTCGTTGCTGATGCACTTTCTAGAAGGTATGCTCTTATCTCTACTCTTAGTTCTAGACTGCTTAGTTTTGAGCACATTAAGGAATTGTATGCTACTGATCAAGATTTTTGTGAGGAGTATGTGCAGTGTGAGAAGAGTGGTCATGGTAAATTTTATAAACATGAAGGATTCTTGTTTAGGGAGAGTAAACTATGCATTCCAATTTGTTCTTTAAGAGAATTACTAGTGAAGGAGTCTCATGGAAGAGGTTTAATGGGACATTTTGGAGTAGCTAAAACCTTAGGGGTATTGTGAGAACACTTCTATTGGCCTCACATGAAACGAGATGTTGAGAGGATTTGTGAGTGATGTGTCACGTGTAAGCAAGCAAAATCTAGAGTCTAACCTCAAGGGCTTTATACCCCACTTCCCAGTCCTCATGAGCCTTGGATAGACATTTCCATGGATTTTGTATTAGGATTACCTCGGTCTAAACATGGTTGAGATTCTATTTTTGTAGTCGTGGATAGATTCTCTAAAATGACACATTTCATTCCTTGTCACAAAACAGATGATGCTTGCAATATTGCTAATTTGTTCTTTAGGGAAGTTGTGAGATTACATGGTATGCCTAGAACAATCGTATCGGATAGAGATGCTAAGTTCTTGAGCTACTTCTGGAAGACCTTGTGGGCTAAGTTAGGAACTAAGTTATTGTTTTCTACTACTTGTCATCCACAGACTGATGGTCAAACCGAGGTAGTAAATTGAACTTTATCTACTTTGTTAAGGGATGTCATTAAAAAGAACATTAAAAGTTGGGAGGATTGTTTGCCGTATATTGAATTTGCGTATAATCGCACAATGCATTCTGCTACTAAGTTTACTCCTTTTGAAATTGTGTATGGTTTTAATCCACTAACTCCTTTAGATTTATCACCTCTACCTATTTCTGAGTATGTTAATCTAGATGGCAAGAAGAAAGCAGAATTTGTTAAACAGATCCATGAGAAGGCAAGGCTAAACATTGAGCGAAGAACAGAGCAGTATGTGAAACAAGCCAACAAGGGTCGTCGACAAGCTGTCTTTGAACCTGGAGACTGGGTTTGGGTTCACATGCGCAAAGAGTGGTTTCCTGTGCAGTGTCGATCTAAACTACTTCCTAAAGGCGATGGACCATTTCAAATTCTTGAGCGCATCAATGATAATGCATACAAGATAGATTTACCAGGTGAGTATCAAGTAAGTGCTACATTTAATGTTACTGATTTGAGTCCTTTTGATGTAGGCGACGATTTGAGGACACCTTTTCAAGAGGAGGGGGATGATGAGTTCCATTATGGGAGTTAAGCCAAAAGATGGCATGTGGATCCTCTTAAAGTGCCACTTGGACCAATCACAAGAACTCAAGCGAAACGATTAAAGGAAGCACTTAAGGGGTTGATAAAGGATGTCCATGAAGTCAAAAAGGATTGGAGCAATCATGAAGCTGGAATGGATTGGAACAACCATGGGAATGCCCTAGCTCTTGTACAAGTCATACCGGATACGGGGTAAAGAGGGCGTGTCTTTACAAGGCACAACCGTGTAGGAGTCTGGAGGTTACACAGAATCATATACGGTCATATACATGGTTCAAAGGCATGGCCGTGTATGGTATCAAGAATATCCACATAATCATACACGGCTTGTATACATGGCCGTGTATATATCCAACACCGGCTCCAAGGCCGCCGGCCTTCATTCCAACGACGCCGGCCATTAAGTCATTGTTTTGTTATTTTTACGCAACTTAATGATGTTATGTCGTTTTGGGCCTTTATTGTTACGAATTGTAAACCCTAATATAAAGCTCCTAGGGTTTAGAACATAGAATATACAACATACAAGTTTGAAAACACTTTTGAGAGAATTCCTCTCTTGGTTCTTTAAAGAACTACTCTAGAACTTATCGGATTTTCTTCCGTGGCGTTCATTCCAACTTATCAATCGGTCTTTCATCCTGATTGTGGCGTCTACATAATATACCAAGGTGTTTGTCTTACTTATAGGCAATGAGTCGCGGTTTCCACTCAATTGTTTGGCATCTTGAGTAGTAATTCCGAATGTATTGGTATTAGGTTTCATCACACGTTGGCGTGGTTCGTATCAGTTAAGATGTGCTCTAATGCAAAGTAGGAGAGTCTTTACATATGCCTCTTATCAATTGAAATCTTATGAGAAGAATTACCTCACACGGGACTTAGAGTTAGCAGTAGTGATTTTAGCATTCAAACTGTAGAGACAATACTTATGTGGTGGGAAGTGCAAAATTTTCATAAATCACACAAGTTTGAAATACCTATTCACCTAAAAGGAGTTGGATATGAGGTAAAGAAGGTCACTAAAGTTGATTAATGACTATGATGTTGAGATCCACTACCATCTCAAGAAGGTAAATGTTGTAGTAGATGCCTTTAATTGAAAGAAGTGGGTTAATATAGCAACTTTAAACACCTCCTAGAGTGATAGAGATTTGGATGCATCCAACATTCGGGAGCTAGTCAAAGCCAATGATCCTTTACAAGGTATCGGGGGTCCTATGACACGATCATGGACCAAGCGAATGAAGGAGGCATTGCAAGGATTGATTATGGAACTTCAGGAGCAAGAGGTGATTCGACACAACTCTAACACAAGTCCTAAGCTCATGAATATCATATATCAAAGTGGGGACGAAGTGGAGGACATCAGCAATGGATAGACGACCTTAACGTTGTTTTTGTCTTCTAACTTTAAAGCCGGCCTTGGATGTATTTAAGCTGCCAGCTTATAATTTATGACCATTATAAACTCCTTGGTAGGACATTTGAATTGTTACATCCAACTTATAATTTATGACCATTATAAACTCCTTGGTAGGACATTTGAAAGGTCACATCCAGCTTGTAATTTATGACCATTATAAACTCCTTTGGGAGGACATGTGAACGGTTATTATCAAATGTTGAATGAAAATCATTTGAGAGAATTCTCTCTTCCTTTGGTTCTGGCAATAGAACTACCTTAGGTTTCTTCATCTTAAATGCTTGGAGAAATCGATCTTGATAGCTTAAGTTCTAATCGGCTTGTTCGATTGGGGTCGGGTTATGCACAATACTGGATTCAATTTCGATTCTTGGGTTTTGAATCCTCTATTGATCGTTGGGTCATAGATCAATATCTAGGGTTTGTGTCATAGAGATAGATACTAAATGAAATGCACAAGCTAAAGTTAGAGATGGTCACACATGAAGTGGGCACAACACTAGCTAGTTTTCGTATTTAGCAAACATTTCTTGATCGAAGTCAAGTAGCATAGATAGGAGAGATTGGAATTCAACGGATTAGGAACAAAATAGATCAAGGGGGAACAATTGAGTTTACGGTAGATGCTAGAGGTGTAGTGAAATAAGGTATGAAGTTATGTGTTGATAGGAATCAGATTCCTATAGGACCAATCACTAGGGCCCGAGCTAAGGGCTTCTAAAACTTAGTTTTGAGAATCTTTCATGAGAAACCTAATCCTAAGGATGCTAACTTGATTTCTACCTTTTCATCATATAATTGATATGCATTTAAACAGGTATACTTATTGGTTCTACAGGGTGCCAAATCACCTACACTATTGAGTGATTCGAGAACCTCAACAAGACTCATATCTAGTGACCTTAAAGAACTGGCATGTTGAAGACTATTTTCATTTGTTTTTTATTTATTTTGTAAGTTTTTTGGACATTTTATTAGGTTGTAATTTATGTTTTAGGACCGGCCACCCTATAGTGACATAGTTGTAATTTTCTAGTCATTATAATCCTAAAGCGAGCAAGTATAAATACTTGCTTAAGTAGGGTTTTGAGGAAGGAGAGTACACTTACCTTTGCTGAAAATTTTCGTAAGAGATTAGGGCTTGTCTTAAGATTTCAGAGGAATCTTATCAATTTCAATCCAATTGGAATTGTGGTGAGTTTGCAATCTAGTGAATTGTGAGTAATATGAATTTCCTAAGTAGATTTCCTTTTCATAACTAGTGTGTCATTTCCAGTGTTGATTAAGGTGGTTCTTGTTTTCATTTATGGCATCAAGTAAAGGTCCAATTTCATTCATATATTGTTATCAATTTGATTGGATTTGTATCTTTATATTGCATTATATTTATCTTTCATTATTTGCGTGGACTTCCTTTATTGAAGAGGAGTTCACGGTCATTTTGTATGTTAGTGATTGGGATCTCATTAGATATTGTGTTAAGTATTTGATTCATTTGAGCAACATCATCATTTTGGTATTAATCTTCGTTGATTTTGCAAATTGGATCACAATCAATTTTAGGGTTCACATCCAATTGGAGTAGGATTGATCCAGTTTTTGGCTTTGCTTGTGGAGTTGTTAAGTATTGTTTAATTTCATGTGCTTTCACTTGGTTTTAGGCACATCATCTTTTGGTATCAGAGCTTGTGGTTTTTGAGAAGGGATCTTTGTAATTGTAAATTCGGAAATTAGGGTTCTTAAGTTTAGCACCTTGATCCGAATTGTTGAAGTGAAGTTGAGTTATTTGATTGTGTTGTTGAAGTGATATAATTATTGCATGTTGTTGTAGACATGGAATACATGTAATATTCCTTGACTCCTTGAGATTGGTCGTGAGTGAGTAGTCTCCTTAAGTTAGCCGTGAGTGAGTAAGGAGTAGTGATCCTTATGATCATTTGGAAAAGAGAGAATTATTGTGTGTTGTTTTCGGAAATTGAATAGTGGCATTTATGACTTTCAAAATTGAGTGTGTGGGTTTAAGGAAGCTATTTGAATTTCAAAACACACATTAAGTGATAGAGTAATTGTGTGTTCATTTGAATTTGAAAGTCGCTGCTTACCATATGTGGAATATTGAAATTAGTGAACTCATTTTGAATTTGAATTTGCGTTACCTTGTTGTTGTAAGTTGCGGTTGATAACTTATGTAGAAGTGGAGAAGTACATTGTGACTTGAAGGTGTGTGTGTGTGTGGTGTTATGTTTTGTAAAGTTAGTGAAGGGTATGTGTATATGTGGCGTTGCATTGTGTGTGTTGTTTAGAGAAGTGCTGTTAGTGGCACAAGTGGTGGTGGAAAATTTTTTACCATAAGCAAGGGAAGTTGTGTGCCGGTATGAAGTTGTGCATTTGTGTTTGTGTTGAGGTGTTGTATATTGTGAATTTAAGTAATGTGAAACTAAGGCAAGAAAAAGGAAAGTTGAGTAGCAGAATTTCAATTCAAACAAGCAATTAAAGTGTGAAAGTAATTGAACTCATTACTTAAAACACTTGTGGTGGAATTTAATTCTTAGCTACTTGAAATTGATTATGTATAATTCATTTGTGACTTGGTTACTTGCTTGAACCGTAGAGTGTAGGGATATTATTATATTGTTGGATTTAACCACAATCATGTCAAGTGAAATTTTTCTTTCTACTAATGTATTGCGCCAGACATTAACTACTTTTACTAATAAGGATGATGAACAAAGAGAAAATTTGTTCCATACTTTTTGTTGGGTTCAAGGAAACCTATGTGCCCTTATAATTGATGGTGGTAGTTATACAAATGTGGTAGCAGCATCGTTAGTATCAAAACTAAAACTTGCCACTACTCCACATCTTAAGCCTTATAAATTACATTAGCTTAGTGATCAAGGAAGTTTACATGTGACTCAAAGAGTTAGGGTACCTTTTAGTGTAGGGGATAAATACTATGATGAAATTGAGTGTGATATTCTACCTATGTGTGCATCCCATATATTGCTTAGCAGGCCTTGGTTATATGATAGGAGGGTCTTACATGATGGCTTTAAGAATACTTATGTATTCTAAAAAGAGGGAAAACGCATTATTCTGAATCCAGTGTCGCCTTTAGAGGTTCAAAGGGTTTAGCAACAGATCTGTAGACCATCAATGGTAAAAGGGATTCCAGTGTAGACTAATAAATCTAGGGAAAAGAAGGTATCGTTGATGGGACAAGGTGAGTTAGAGAGAGTAATGACAGAAGAGAGTCCAGTATACCTACTACAGTTGAGATATGCCCTAAAGGTGCAGGAACATCAGTCTCTACCCTTTGCAGTATCTTAGGTATTCAATGAGTACAATGATTTTTTTACTAATGATTTGCCAGTAGGTTTACTACCTCTGAGAGGAATAGAGCAGGCCATCAACCTCGTGCTAGGGTCAGTATTACCAAATCGACTAGCATATTGTATGAATCCCGAGGAGGTTAGAGAATTGAAACGACAGGTGGATGAGTTGGTTGAGTGGGGATTTGTCAGAGAGAGTCTCAATCCTTGTATTGTTCCAAACCTTCTTCTTCCTAAAAAGGATGGTACTTAGAGAATGTGTATCGATAAGCAGGGCCATCAACAAAATCATTATCAAATATAGGTATCCCATTCCTAGACTTGACAATATGTTAGATGAGTTGCATGGTGTACAGGTTTTCTCTAAGGTGGATCTTAAAAGCGGATATCACCAAATTCAAAGGAGAGAGGAAGACGAACGGAAAACCGCTTTTAAAACACGCCATGGACTAAATGAGTGGATGGTTATGCCATTTGGCTTGAGTAACACTCCTAGTACTTTTATGAGATTGATGAATCATGTATTGAAGGAGTTTCTAGATAAATTTGTTGTTGTTTATTTTAATGATATTATGATATACAGCAAAAACCTAGAACTTCATGTAGAGCATCTTCAGGCAGTATTTTCGGCGTTGAGGGCATAGCAGCTATTTACAAATCTCTAAAAGTGTTCCTTTTGCCAAACTGACGTAACATTTTTGCGTTTTATTGTACCTGGCTCAGGTGTCGGGTGGATGAGGAGAAAGTGAAGGCAATCAGGGAATGGCCACCACCCACCTCAATCACTAAGGTAAGGAGTTTCCATAGACTAGCATCCTTTTATAGGCACTTTGTCTATAATTTCAGTAGGATTGTTAGTCTTCTCATAGAACTAACTAAGAAAAATGTTCCTTTCATCTAGAATGAAAGGGCCTAGAGGATTTTTGAAGAGGTAAAGGAAAAACTTACTTGTGCTCCGTTATTGGCTTTACCTGACTTTGACAAAGTTTTTGAGCTAGAATGTTATGCTTCTAAGATAGGGATTGGTGCTGTATTAATGTAGGAAAAGAGACCCATGGCATATTTTAGTGAAAAGTTAAGTGGTGTAACTTTGAACTATTCTATTTATGATAAGGAATTTTATTCCTTAGTGAGGGCTCTAATGACATGGCAGCATTATCTTCTCCCAAGAGAGTTTATCATCTATGCAGATCATGAGTCACTGAAGCATTTCAAGGGTCAGTAGAATCTGTCTGAGCGATAAGGTAAGTGGGTAGAGTTTTTGGAAATTTTTGCATATGTGATAAAGTATAAGAAGGGTAATCAAAATATGGCTGCTGGTGCTTTGTCACGTAGGTATGTACTTATCACTTCTCTTCAATTAAAACTGCTGGGTTTTGAATTATTAAAGGTACAATATGTGCATGATGATGAGTTTAGAGCAGTTATGGAGAAATGTTCTGGAGGCAAAATGTATGGGGGATATTACATGATTGGGGGGTTTTTATATAAATCTGGGAAATTATGTATACCTTCTGGATTTGTGAGGGAACTATTAGTGAGGGAAGCACATGCAGGTGGATTGTCTGGGTACTTTGGCGAAAAGAGAACCCTAACTATGTTGAGAGAAAATTTTTATTGGAAGGGTATGATAAAGGATGTCCGTAGGATGTTAGAAAGATGTGGAGTTTGCAAGAGGGCTAAAGGAAAGAAAGGCATACAAGGTGAATATATGCCTTTACCTATACTTGCCAAACCCTGGATTGATAACAGTATGGATTTTGTGTTGGGATTGCTTAGGATGTAAAGGGGAAAGGATTCAATCCTGGTGGTTGTTGATAGATTCAGCAAAACGTCCCATTTTGTACCCTGTCACAAAACAGATGATGGCTTTTTTATTGCTAACATTTTTGTACATGAAATTGTCAAATTGCATGGAGTTCCACACAACATAGTGTCAGATAGAGACACTAAGTTTCTTAGTTTCTTTTGGAAGATGCTATAGAGAAGACTGGGTACTAAGCTTATATATAGTACCTCCTGCTATCCACGAACCAACGGCCAGACAGAGGTTGTCAACCGTATGCTTGGTAACTTGCTCAGAGCAATGGTTGGCAAGAATCTTACTGATTAGGACTTGTGTCTTCCTATTGTTGAGTTCGCTTACAATAGGTCCACTCATAGTTCAACTAGTAAGTCTCTCTTTGAAGTTGTATATGGCTATAATCCTATTGTTCCATTGTATTTTATAATAGGACTAGCAACAAAGGAAGAGAGTTTTAGTGGAGTGGAACTAGCCAAGCAGATCCAAGAGATTCATGACAAAACAACTGAACGCCTTCAGAAGACTCAAGAACAGCAAAAAATTCAAGGAAGTAGACATAGGAAAACCCACATTTATAATCCATGTGACTTAGTCCGGATTAATCTTAGCAAGAATAGGTTTCCACATAAGAAGTCACAAAAGCTATCTCCTAAATCAAATAGACCATTCAGAGTTGTCAAGTGCATCAACAACAATGCCTACTCGATAAAGCTACTAGGAGAGTATGGTGTATCAACAACATTTAATGTTGTAGATTTATCACTATATTTACCAAACGACATGCATGAAGACCTATCAAATTTGAGGGCAAATCTTCCTAAGGCCCGAAGAGATGATAGGAATCAGATTCCTATAGGACTAATCTCTAGGGCCCAAGCTAAAGGCTTACAAAACTTAGTTTTGAGAATCTTTCATGAGCAACCTAATCCTGAGGATGCTAACTTGATTTCTTCCTTTTCATCATATAATTATTGTACATTCAGACAGGTACACATATTGGTTATACAGGGTGCCAAATCAACTACACTATTCAGTGATTCGGGAACCTCAACAAGACTCATATCCAGTGACCTTGAAGAACTGGCATGTTGAAGACTATTTTTATTTGTTTGTTATTTTTTTGGATATTTATTTTGTAAGTTTTTTGGACATTTTATTTGGTTGTAATTTATGTTTTAGGACCGGCTACCCTATAGTGGCATAGTTGTAATTTTCTAGTCATTTTAACCATAAAAGGAACAACTATAAATACTTGCTTAAGTAAGGTTTTGAGAAAGGACAATACACTTATCTTTGCTGCAAATTTTCGTGAGAGATTAGGGTTTGTCTTAAGATTTCATAGGACTCTTATCAATTTTAATCAAATTGGAATTGTGGCAAGTTTGCAATCTAGTGAATTATGAGTAATATCAATTCCCTAAGTTGATTTCCTTTTCATAACTAGTGTATCATATCTAGTGTTGATTAAGGTAGTTCTTGTTCTGATTTTTGGCATCAAGTAAAGGTCCAATTGCATTCATATATTGTTATCAATTTGATTGGATTTGTATCTTGATATTGTCTTATATTTATCTTTCATTATTTACGTGGAGTTCCTTTGTTGAAGAGGAGTTCACAGTCATCTTATGTGTTAGTGATTGGGATCTCATTAGATATTGTGTTAAGTACTTGATTCATTTGAGCAACATCATCATTTTGGTATTAATCTTCATTGATTTTGCAAATTGGATCACAATCAATTTTAGGGTTCACTTCCAATTTGAGGAGGATTGATCCAGTTTTTGGCTTTGCTTGTGGAGTTGTTAAGTATAGTTTGACTACATGTGCTTTCACTTGGTTTTAGGCACATCATGTGTACCGGATAATACTGAATTGAAGGACGAAATTTTGAGGGAAGCTCATTACTTAAGGTATACAGTACATCCTGAAAGCACTAAGATGTACAAAGATCTGAAAAATGATCATTGGTGGAGGAATATGAAACTAGAGGTAGCAAAATTTACATCTAGAAGCTTGACTTGTTAGCATATTAGAATTGAGCATCATAGACCATGAGTTACAACCACTTGCTATACTTAAATGGAAGTAAGAACATGTAACTATGGATTTTGTTATAAGTCTCCTAAGAACTAAGGAAAAACATAACACAATCTAGGTAATTGTGGACATGTTAGCCAAATTAGCTCATTTTATACCATTTAAAGAAAAATATAACTTAGAGAGGCTTACTTAGCTATATATGAAGGAGATCGTTAGATTACATAGTGTGCCAATCACAATTGTATTTGATAGGGATATACAATTTATTAATAGATTCTAGAGAAGCTTCCATCGTTAGATAGATAGACAGTCTGAGAGGACTATAAAAATCTTAAAGGACTTGTTGTGAGTGTTTGCTTTAGACTGCGAAGGTAATTGGAACAATCACTTAGCCTTAGTAGAATTTACATACAATAACAACTATTAAGATGGCTCTATATAAAGCACTTTATGGCAAAAAGTGCAAATCTCCCTTATACTAGGGCGAGGATGGTGAGAGATAGATAATAAGAAAAGAGATAGTGTCGAAAGCTGTAGACAAAGTAAAAGTGATAGGACAGAGAATTCTTTCTACTTAAAGTCAACATAAAAGTTATGTAGATAAAAGGCGACACCTCTTTAAGTTCTAAGTAAGAGATAAGGTGTTATTGAAGATTTCCCCAATCAAGGGGATAATTAGATTTGATCTAAGAGGAAAGCTAAACCTAGGTTATGGGTCTATTTGAAATTTTGGAAGGAATTCACAATATAGCTTACATGTTAGATCTACCACCAAGTTTAGAAGGGGCATATGAGGCATCTCACATGTCTATGCTAAGGAAATTTGTGCTAAATCTTGATTAAATAGTTGCTTTGGAAACCCGTAAAGCACAGCTAGATGTATTCTTTATTGAAAGACTTGTAAGAAGTGTGAACACTAAAGAACAAATATTGAGGAAAAGAGTAATTCTCGACATTAAAGTGCAATGGACCAATTAAATGGAACATGAAGCAACTTGAGAATTGAAAGATGAAATGCGAAGGTAATGTCTAAAGCTTTCCCCAAACATAGGTAACTTTCGAGAACAAAAGTTTTTAGAGGGGGGGAGGATGTAATATATGCAATATTAGTAAAATAAAAATAAGAGTAAGAAATATGATAAGGTCTTAAGTATGGGGATAGTTTAGTCTTTCTATGGTCAAGGCATTTTAACCCTTGATTGACCTATTGCCTCATCTTTTCTCATTTTGTGCAATTCATATCTTAAGAATGTAATCAGACATCCATAGTGTAAGTAACCTAATGGATTTCTACAAGGTTGACATGTTTTCACTAGGTAAAGGCCTTGATTGTTGCTATAGAATTTACTGGTCATAGTTTCCTTGGTTTAAGTTTTTGGTAGGTGACGTATTATTTGACTTTGGAACAAAGGGTATAAAGCAAGCATAAACATAGGATTAAGTGATCTTGGGATTCTAGCCGCAAATTGAAGCAAGTATTTATATTTCACATAAAAGTGTAGAATTAGTGCTTAAATCAAAGAAATTTTGTTTGGATGCATTGAAATTAGGATTGGGATGTTGATTGGAGAGGAAGAAGAGGGAACTTTTCCAAATAGAGAGATATACAGTTAGGTACATGGGCGTATACTTTCCTACATTGAGTTGGAGATGGTTTTATGTGCTAATGGGGAACATGGTAAGGTATATGGGTGTGTACTTACCCTTGTTGAAGTACAATTTCAAGTATGCGACCTATGTACTTGGGTGTGTTGGGAAGGCTTTGCGTATAGTAAGGTACACGGCCATCTACATGGTTGTGTTCCTTCTCGTGGTCTTATGGTTGATCATATATATGGTCGTGTTGTTATGGAATACTTTGTTACTATTATTTTGTTTTTCTTCACTTATAAGCTTATTTCATCTACAATAGCACAACAGGAGGAAGAGAAATAGAGAAATATGCAACTAGTATACAAGTAAGAACTTAGGGAACATTGATTATGTTATACCTTTAATGGTACACAAAAGCTAACTATGGGATCGCTCTTCTTAGTACGTGTTTACTGTGATTGTTAACTTAGTACTCTAAATGAACTTAATTGAATATTGGATTTAAATGTGTGTGTTGTTTACGGTTAGCTTGACCTAGGGGTTTGTAGTGACAGATCCTTATGGAGTACTACAATGATCGGTATACGACGTTATACCTAATGGAGTCTTATATTGAAATGATAAAGGATAGATTTATGGTTAGATGGGACTTACAGTGGCAATTCTCAACCTGGAACTTACTATATTATAATATACATATATATGTATATTATATATATATATATGTCCCACACAATTACACATGGTAACTTAAGTAACTTTCGACAATGAAAGTTTCTACACGGGTGGAGGATGTAATATAAGCAATATTAGTAAAGTAAAAATAAGAGTAAGAAAAATAATAAGGTTTTAAGTATGGGGATAGTTTAGTCTTTTTACGGTCAAGACAATTAAACCTTTAGTTGACTCGTTGCCTCATCTTTTCCCATTTTGTACCGTTGATATCTCAAGAACGTAATCAGACATCCATAGTTTAACCTAATGGAATTCTACAAGGTCGACATGTTTTAATTGTGGGACCGCTCTTCTAAGTACGTGTTTATTGTGTTTGTTGCTTGTGATTTTTAACTTAATAATCTAAATGAACTTAATTGGATATTCAATTTAAATGTATTTTTTGTTTGTGGTTGGCTTGACCTAGGGGCTTGCAGTGGTAGATCCTTATGGAGCACTACAATGATCGGTATACAACATTATCCCTAATGGAGTCTTATATCAAAATGATATAGGATAGATTTGCAGTTAGATGGGACTTGCAGTGAGAGTTCTCAACCTAGAACTTATTATATTATAATATATATATATATATATATATATGTATATTATATATATATATATATAGTTGATAAAGGGAGTTCTTAAGATAACATTTTGTTTTAAATTCTTAACTAGAATGAAACTGGTATCACAGGAAACATTATCCTTTACAACTTCTGCATTAGGTAATTTGAAACTAATGTTTAATTTGTTACCGGAAGCAAAGCTCAGAGATTGTGTTGTTTTCTCAAAATATTTTGTGGGAATTAATCCCTCTTTGATGCAATTCAAGTCTGCGCCAGTATCAAATAGAGCAGTAGTTTCTAAGATAAATTCTTCATTTATCTTAATGGTAATTGGAATTACCCATTTTCTAGTAGTAACTTCTACTAGTTGCATTAAGTATTCTGGATTGACCTCTTTTCCAGATTCTTCATTGGATTCGAAAGAACTTTCATATTCAGCTTCTCCATCTGAATACTTTATTCTGGACATTTTGAACTCAAAGAATTCTTGCTGCAACTTATGTTATATTAATTTTAATTCCTTGATTTCTTCCTTTTGGGAATTAATTTCCCTTTGAAGATCACCAAGCATTATTGGCTTAGGACCTTTTGATTTTCCTCGGTTAAGGACTTCATTAAGATTGTAAGTTAAATTGTTAGAAATTGAGGAAGTAGGTTTGGCTCCTTCCAACCATCTCAATTTCTGGGAATCAGACATTGAATCTAACTTAAGGAGAAATTCTTCTTCTTCCTTAGTTAAGACATTGATTGAATCTTCCTCTGAGGATGATTCAAGGTCATTACATTGGAGTCCTTCTTCTCCTGACGAAAAAGGTTCTGAAGAAGAATATCCTTGGAATACTTCGAGGACTTCTTCAAGATGTTTTTTTATCTAGATCAAGAGCATTAAGTTTTTTCTTGATCTTACATTTGTCAATTGTGTGAACAAATTTGTTACACAGATAACATCTATAATATACATACATATATATATATATATATATGTCTCACACGATTACACATGGAATAAAAATTATTGAAATAATAATTTTTTGTGATCGACACATGTTTGATCAATGATTCGAAATAATGACCCATCTAACATATGGTCACATTTAATTGAGTAATAAATGTGAGATGTTCGATAAATTCAAGTGGGACGTTGCAAATCAGGCCACTTTTAACAATCCATATTTCACCACAAATGAATACCGTATGTATCCTATCCATATGCTTTCTTCAGCCTCTCCTCCTTGTTTGTAAATCTATGTATGTATGGATGTATTGACATAGAATAGGTTAGATAATATTGGTACACAAAAATGTGGAAGGAAATAGTAGAGATTTTCGCGAATCAATGTAGGAAAATTTCATATGTATAGAAAATTTTCTATGCCCATAATCTTCCTTCTACGATTTTTTTATTTTCAATATACACCTTTGAAACCCCCGCGCACAAATTAGAAAAAGAAAAGAAGAAAAAACGATTTGGTAAAAGAGTGATGAGAAGAGATCAAAGATAACCAGCGAAACCGTATGTTTACCTAAAAGTATCATAATTATGCCTGTGGGGGTGGCTGCTCCCATCGGTTGTATGCAGAAAATTTAAAAAAAAAAATTATTGATATTAATATGCTATTTTTTTAAATAAGTGATTGATAAACAAACATTAATGATTTTTAAATATATAATATTAATAATACGTAGTTTTTAAAAAAACTATTATTCATATTTTCATATATTAAAATTTTATTGGTATTTATATGTTATTAATTAAATTTTATAGCATGTTAATAGAATTGAAATAGGCCTAACCATAGTAACGAATTGACAAACAAAAAAATTTAGTTGCAATAGGATGCATACCGTGTACTTGATTATGAATCGGGTTAAATATGCAAAATTACATTCGATCTTGAATTGCCAAATGCAAGACTGAAATATTCATCACTATCTATCCAAAAAGGAAAAAAAAAATGGAAATACTCATCGTTAAGGAATAAATATTATGGGAATAAAAACAAATGGAGTAAGTACCACCTTCCATCTTAGAGGACCTATTGTGAGTGTGTGCTTTGGACTATGGAGCGATTTAGAATAGTCACTTGCCCATGATAGAATTTACATAAAATAATAGCTATTAGGCAACTATTAAGATGGCTCCATATGAAACACTTTATGGCAAAAACTGCAAATCTCCCTTATACTAGGATGAGGTTGGTGAGAGATAGACAATAGGACCAGAGATAGTGCAGGAAGCCTTAGACAAAGTAAAAGTGATAAGATAGAGAATCCTTTTTGCTTAAAGTCACCAGAAAAGCTATGTAAATAGAAGGCAACGCCCATTGGAGTTCCATGTAGGAGATGAGGTGTTATTAAAGATTTCTCTAACCAAAGAGGTAATTAGATTTGGTCTAAGAGGAAAACTAAACCCAAAGTATGTGGGTCCATTTGAAATTTTGAAAAGAATTGGCAATGTAGCTTAAAGGTTAGCTCTACTACCAAGTTTAGAAGGGGTACATAAGGTATTTCACTCATCTATGCCAAGGAAATTTGTGCCAAATCTAAATCAATTAGTTACTTTGGAACCCTTGAATGTACATCCAAATTTATCCTTCATTGAAAGACTTGAAAAAATTGTGGACACTAAAGAACAAATATTGAGGAAAAGAGTGATTCTCTATGTCAAGGTGCAATGGACTAATCAAACAAAATGAGAAGTGACTTAGGAATTAGAAGAAGAAATGCGAAGGAAGTATCTAGAGCTTTTTTCAAAAATAGATAACTTTCGAGAAAAACGTCTTTGTAAGGGGTAGAGGATGTAATGTATGCAATATTAGTAAAATAAAAATAAGAGCAAGAAAAATAATAAGGTTTTAAGTATAGGGGTAGTTTAGTCTTTTATGTTCAGGGCATTTAAACCTTTAATTGATCAGTTCCCACCATTTTTCCCATTTTGCACAATTGGTATCCGATGAATGTAATCAAACATCTATAGTGCAACATAATGGAATTCTACAAGGTCGACATGTTTTCACCAAGTAAGGGCCTTGATTGTTACTATATAATTCATTGATTGCAATTTCTTAGGTTTGAGTATTTAATGGGTGATGTATTATTAGAATTCGAAATAAGGCATAAAAAGCAAGGACGAACTTGGAATTAAGCGATCTTGGGATTCCAACCGCAAATTAAAGCAAGTAAGTATTTATATTTTACTTAAAATTGCAGAATTAGTGATTGGATCAAAGAAATTTTCTTTAGATACATGGAAATTAGGATTGGGATGTTGATCTGAAAAGAAGATGGAACTTTTTGAAATAAAGGGAGATATGGTTAGGTACATGGATGTGTAACTTCTTGTGTAGAGTTGGAGAGGGTTTTAGGTACTAATGGGGAACATGGCAAGGTACATGGGCATGTACCTACTCATGTTGAAGTACACGGTTAGGTACATGACTCATGTAATTAGGCGTGTTAGGATGGTTTCACGCATAGTATGGTACAAAACCATTTAGATGGTTGTGTTCCTTTCTATGGTCTTTTGCATAATTACATACATGGCTATGTTATTTTGGAATGCTTCTACTTTACTTTTATTTCATTTTTCTTCAGTTATAAACATATTTCACCTATAATAACACAATGGGTAGAAGGGAAATATGCAACTAGTATACAACTAACAACTTAATGAACTTAGATTATGTCATAGGGTAGTACTAAACTTAGTATTTGAAACTTAATAGGTTGTTATACCTTTAATAGTACACAAAAGATAATTGTGGGGCCACTTTTCTAAGTATGTGTTTACTGTGTTTGCTACTTATGATTGTTAACTAAGTTATCTAAATGAACTTAATTGGATATCAGATTTAAATGTGTGTTGTGTATGGTTGGCTCGACCTAAGGGTTCACAGTAGTGAATCCCTATGGGGCACCTTGATGATCAATAGACAACACTGTCCTTAATAGTCTTATATCGAAATGATTTAAGATAGATGAGGCTTGCAGTGGTAGTTCTCAAACTGGAACTTTTACTATATTATATATATATATATAATATGTATATATGTTGTGTGGTAGGGTCTTTGAGAACCCTTATGAAGGTTGATGGATCAATCAAAGAAATGGATTGTTTGTGATATTGATATTGCATCCTTATGTGTCTACGATGTGATTTTTTGACACATGCATGTGCTTGTGGTATTCACACAGGTTCAGGCTCAATCATTTTTCCTTTTTAGCTGTAGATAGTTATGATGAATATGTTGAGTATGATGAATATGGAAATGAGGGAGACTATTATTATCACTATAGGGATGACTAGTGAGAGAATATCCAAAAGACTATTGAAGAACTTGGAGATGTTTGAGTTTGGGAGCCTAAAGACTATTTAGATACTCTTATCCATGACTACTTTTTTTTTTTATGATAATGAGAGTTTGAAAATGTAATTGAACTAGAGATTGTTGTTCACAAGTAATTAAATTTATGGTTGGAATGACTAACTTATGAGTTGACGCAACGCGGAAAGCGTAAACAACACGAGACCAATTCTAGGATTGGACCTCACGAATAATCAAAGAATAGTTTTGAGTTTATTCCTTGAAAATCTCGACTGCGCACAATCGAGGAAGCAAAGAACAATCTTCTCTAAAAGTGTATATTGACAAAAGAATCAAAAGCTAACCCTAGAATGGCCTAAAGGCTATTTATAGTCCTTAGGGAAATAATTAACAAGGAAATAAATAAGTACACATAGGAATAAATATACATATATACATCCATCGTCTGGATTATACATGGCCGTGTATCAGGCCGTGTAGGCTTCTGTGGACACTCCTGATACAACACACGGCCGTGCCTTCTGGCCGTATATCAGGCCGTGTACGCTTCTGTGGTTACTCTTGAGACAACACACGGCCGTGCCTTCTGGCCGTGTATAAGGCCGTGTAAGTTTCTGTGGATTTTCCTGACACAACACATGGTCGTACCTTCTGGCCGTGCATGAGGTCGTGTATGTTTCTGGGAGCTTCCAAACACATTACACGACCGTGCCTTGTAAGAGACACGCCCGATCAACCCGTGTCAGCTACGATGCCTACATCATTCTCTCCCACCAATGAAGAACTCGACCCCGAGTTCTCTTCCAGATATAGAGGGTCGTCATCCGAGTAGAATGGAGATAAGTCAGCTATATTAAAGGTTTTTGAGATCTTCATGCTTTTAGGAAGCCCGACTACATAGGCATTATCATTTATCTTAGCGACAATCTTGTAAGTACCATACTTCTTTGGTTGCCATTTGCTATAAGTGCCCACGGGAAAGCATTCCTTCCTTAAGAACACCATCACTTGATCTTCTACTTCAAATAGTTTCTTCTTCCGATGCTTGTCTACGGCTTTCTTATACTTCTCATTAACCCTCTCGATCCTCTCTTACACTTCAGATGTCAAAGTTTGGTATTGTTCCGCCAAGAGCTTAGCAGCTACATTAGATTCTACACCCTTAGGCAAAAGAGCTAAATCCAATGCGTGAGATGGCGCTTTTATATAGACTACTGTAAAAGGAGATTTCCCAGTAGTTCTATGAATGGAACTGTTGTAGGCAAATTTGGCTTGAGAAAGCGCCAAGTCCCATTGTCTTGGCTTTTCTTCATAGATTCTTCGTATTAAGTTGCCAAGGGTCCTGGTTGTCACCTCTGTCTGCCCATCAGTTTGAGGGTAGGTTGTGCTGCTAAAATTAAGGGAAGAATTGAACATGTACCATAGTGTCCTCCAGAAGTGGCTAAGAAACCGGGTATCTCTATCGGAAGTAATTGACTTGGGACCCCGTGCAACTTGACCACCTCCTTAAAGAATAACTTGGCAACACCCTATGCATCAATCGTCTTCTTGCAAGGAATGAAGTGAGCCATCTTGAAGAACCTATTTGCAACCACAAAAACAGTGTCAGCACCTCATTGGGTACGAGGCAAACCTAACACGAAGTCCATAGATAGATCCTCCCAGATATTTTCAGGTACTGGTAGTGGAGTGTACAACCCAGTATTCTAGGAATGTCCTTTAGATGTCTGACAGACGTAGCACCTTTGCACGATTCTCCCTATATCTCTTCTCAGCTGAGGCCAATGATATCTTGCAGCCACTGCTGCTAGAGTCTTATCGTGCCCCAGATGTCCGAGTAGTCCCCCTCCATGTAGGTCCTTAATCAATTTTTCCCTCCAGGATGATTCGGGAATACAAAGTTGATTGCCCCTCATTAAGTAACCCTCCAGGATATAGTAACTGTCATTGGGTTCCTGATTGATACATTTTCTCCATATAGTCCCGAAATCCACATCCTCTTCATACAGTTCTTTCAGCTGCTCAAAACCTACCACCTCAGCCCTCATGGTGACCAATAAATCCACTCTCCTACTTAATGCATCTGCCACCTTATTTTGGACCCTGGATTTGTGCATCAGGCGGAATGGGAACTTTTGCAGGAATTGGATCCATCTGGCATGCATGTCTTTGCAGATATGGGTCCGATTACTCAAGTGTTTTAGAGCGACACAATCCGAGTACAGAATAAACTCTTTACCAACCAGGGAGTGCTCCTACATCCTCAAAGCTCTGACCACGGAATAGAACTCCTTATCATAAGTGGACCAGCTCCTCCTAGCTTCACAAAGCTTCTCACTATGGAAGGCCACAGGTCTCTTCTCCTAAGATAACACAACTCCAATGCCCACGCCATTGGCATCACAGTCCACTTCGAATAGTTTGTCAAAGTCTGGCAATGCCAACACCGGCGCACTATACAATCTTTCTTTTACCACAGCAAACCCAGACTCAGCTTCCCCATCCCAATGAAACTTTCCTTTCTTCAAGCACTTAGTTAACGGGGTGGCGACAGTACTGAAATGTCGTATAAAGCGCCTATAAAATCCTGTCAACCCTAGAAAGCTCCTTAACTCAGTGACTTTTTTGGGAGTGGGCCAATCTCTAATGGCCCTTACCTTGTCCTCATCCACCGTTATGCCCTCACCGCTCACTACAAAACCCAAGAACAGCAACTTTTTCGACAGGAATATGCACTTCTTGAGATTGGCATAAAGCTTATTCTCTTTTAGCACGATTAATACACTTCTCAATTGCACTAAATGTTCATCCTCAGTCTTGCTATATATTAAGATATCATCAAAGTATACTACCACAAACCTACCAATGAAAGGTTTAAGTACGTGATTCATTACGCGCATGAAGGTACTAGGTGCATTGCTGAGGCCGAATGGCATAACCAACCATTCGTACAACCCTTCCTTCGTCTTGAAAGCGGTTTTCCATTCATCCCCAAGTTTAACCCTAATCTGATTATACCCACTCCTAAGATCCACCTTCGAAAATATTACCGCTCCACTCAGCCTATCCAACATGTCTTCAATGTGAGGAATTGGGAATTTATACCCAATTGTGATCTTGTTGATCGCACGGCTGTCTACACACATCCTCCAACTACCATCCTTCTTGGGCGTCAATACCGCCGGAACAGCACATGGGCTCATTCTATCCCTAATGAATCATTTATCCAGTAGTTCCTGGACCTTCTCCTATAGGACTTCCGTCTCTTTGGGGCTCATCCTATAATGAGGGAGATTAGGAAGGCTAGCCCCAGGCACCAAGTCAATGTGGTGTTGTATGTCTCACAATGGAGGCAACCCTTTTGGTAAATCTTCCGGCACTACCTCTTTGAACTCTTCTAATACCCCCTTTACTTCTTCCGGGACCTTTTCACTATCCACGTCTTCTCCTGCATTTTCCACAACAAGAGCATGCATCAATCGGGATTCTTTGATGTCCTCGGTCATCTCCTTCTTTGACTGAGTGATTGTTAGAGAGGATTTCCCTTCCGCCTTGTGTGTCTTGGGTCGTTTATCCGTCAATGGCAGCAATGTATATTTCACGCCCCCTTTCTCCAACCTATACTTATTTTCTTTCCCGGCATGTTGGGCATCCACGTCAAACTGCCAAGGTCGTCCGAATAACAAGTGGCAAACATCCATATCGATGATATCGCAATAGACTTCATCTCGATATTTGCCTATCGAGAAAGGAACCTGACACCTCTCCTTCACCTCAATTTGCTCCGCTGCCTTAATCCACCCTATGGTGTAGGGGTTCGGATGTTTCTTTACCGGCAGCTAGAGTCGTTTCACAACCTCTCTCCCGATTTTGTTCTCACAACTCCCACTGTCAACAATCAGGTCGAGCACTCTCCCACCAATTGTGCACCTAATGCAGAACAGCTGGTGTCGTTGCGAACTACCCTCCTGTTTTGGTGCTAGCATCATCCTTCTGATCACATAGCTCGGTTCCACTCCATCATCAGCCTCATCATAATATTCATCCTTACCATTCGATTCACAGCACAATTCCTCCTCTTCCTCCCTTTCGACAATGTTTATAGTCCGTCGATTCAGGGATTCGTTGGATTGGTGCCCCGGTTGATTACACCTATAGCACTTCCCAAAAATCAGTTTAGCATACGGATTACTTTGCCTTGAGTTCTCTTTACTCTCAAGAGGCTTCTTTCCCTCAACCTTGTCTTCTTTCTTCTCCGTACTCCTAACTGGTTTCTCGGCTACTCCTCTAACCCTCTCACCAATCACCCAGCTGCCACTGCCAATACTATCATACACATAGTTCCTTTTGCCCCCACTAAGCCTCGCACTCTGCTCTTGAATCATCATCTCAGCTCTAAGGGCCAAATTCTTTGCCTCATTGACAGTTGTGAACACCGTCACCCCGATTTTATCCCTAATCTGGGGCTTCAATCCGTCCACAAATCGCGCTACCTGCTGACCCTCGGTCTCCCTCAGATCATTCCTCTCCACCAACCTCATAAACTCGGCGGTGTATTCATGCATCGTCCTCTGTCCCTAACGACATCGTTGGTACTGCTGGAAGAGAATCTGCTCATAGTTGGGTGGTAGAAAATCTCTCTGCAACAGATTCTTCATGCGGTACCATGTCCTTATAGGTTGCTTTCCCTCTCTCTGCCTCCAGTTCTACAGACGATCCCACCATGCAGATGCCCCTCCTTTCAGCCTACAAGCAACCAACCATACTCTCCTATTGATGGGAAAAATTCTAGCACTGTCAACCTTTTCAGAACCCAATCTGGATGATTGACCAAATTGCTCATCTTTTATCTTATGTTTTTATTTCTAATAAACTTTGAGAATAATCTTATAGGTACAATTATATATTTCCATGGGATGCCAAAATGTCCTACAACTTCAGTTGGACACAAGACATTTTTCTGGGTAACAATCAAAGGCCCGCTGCGATTGTTCTCTATTCTGAGGCATTGGATCATGAAGATTTATGTTATTTTGTATCTTGTAAATGTTTATTGAACTATTTTGGTTGTATTTTGGTTTTGGGACACTTTTATTTCCATGTAACTTTCATTTAGGGTTAGCCACCTTAAAAGTGGCAAACTTGTAATTTTGAGCACTTTTTAACCCTAGAAGTAGCAAGTATAAATACTTGCTTAAGAGAGGGTTTAGGGAGCTTATTTTTGCAGAACAAACACCTCTTTTCACGTGTGAATTAGGGTTCATACCTTGGTTCCAACTCTTATCAATTTCAATTCCAAGACTTGAAATTGTGGCGAGTGCAACAATTGGAATTTGTGAGTCATATCAATTCCTACTTGTTGTGATTTCTTTTTCTTCTCTAGTGTGTAATATCTAGGGTTGGATTAGAACATTCTTGGTCAGATTTAAATCTTATTGTACACGAATTCATTTGATTATTTGAAAGAATTATCAAGTTGATTCAATTCATCAATAAGTATTTCTTTGCTAGCGTGAATTTTCACCATTTGGAAAAGGGATCTTCCTTTACGGTTTTCTTTGTCAAATTGAGGCTTCATTTGCATGGATTATATGATATTAGAGTGTTATTAGAAGCCATTTCAATTGTGGTATTCAGATTATATTATTAGTAGATTGAATTTCATCATTTCAACATTAGGGTTCATTAGAAAGGTGCCATTTTTTGGATCCGATTTTGCCTAGACTTGAGATAGTTGATCTTAGGTCTTTTGGATGTGCTTTTAAGTGTGCTTAGGCACATCATATTTTTGGTATCAGAGCTCTTGTTGAGAGAAGGGAATTGGTTGTATTAATTTCGTGGAAGTGATCAACAATTAGGGTTGATCAAGTGAAAAAAAAAAAAAAACGCAATTGTGTAGTTGTTGTTGTTGTTGTAGTTTGAGATTGTGAAATTGTTTTGGATTGGGATTTAATTTGCTGATTATTGGAGTTGATTTGGGAAGGTTATTAGATCACTTTGTGGATACTAATTCACGTGGAAGAGCCGAAATACAAAGTGGAATTACCTTAGCAAATTGTTTGAATTGTGAAACTTACCAATTGTTGCCGTATAGCTTGTGGCGTGTGGAGTTGTGAAGATTGTTATTTGAATTCCCTTGTGTAATTCTGAATTTGTGAAGTTAAATTTGCATATTACATTAAGTGTGGTTAGTAAGGAATTATTTGAATTCAAATCATATGCAATTAAGTTGTGGGAGTTGATGATTGCTATTTGAATTTGAATTCATTGTTACCAATTGAGGAAGGCTTGCAATAAGTGAAGTTATTTGAAATTCAAATTGTAAGTTGCTGCCTATAGTGGGATTCAGAATTCATTTTGGAAAGCTAATTATTAATCTCTTGTCTTCATTATTTGCCGTGGGAGTTGAAGATTACTTGTATTCATTGTTCACTTGGTTGTTGCCGTGGAAGTATTACATATTAATTGTAGTTGTTGCTTGTGTGTTGCCGTGGAGTAAACTTGTGGAAATTAATTTTGCTGCACCGTGTACTTGTGGCTTGTTGTGGAGGAGAGTATTACACGTGAGTTGCAATTATAAATTGTAACATTAAGTGGGTTTGTTGTTTGTCTTTTGTAGTTACCATTGTGTGAAGTTTAAGGAAGTATTGTAGTGGAAGTGTATGTCCTTGAATCATATCATTTTGAGAAACAATATACAAGGATCTACAAATATGTCTAATGATAGTGTGAATGAGGGATTGGGTGAATAAGCCAATAGCCAGGTTGGTGGAGGACATGGACGTAATGTAGCAGGCAGAAGAACTCTGGAGGAACAACTTCAGGAGCTTACTACTATGGTTGCTACACTAGCAACTAGAGTTGATAGGATGACTTTACCACAACCACCAGTGGTAAACCAACCGGCACCACCTCGAGTAGCTCCACAAAACCCTCATCGAAACAGAGTAGTGGAAGAGAGAGATGACAATTTTAGAGTCAACCTAAATCAGAATAGGGATTTCAGGCCACCTCGGGGTTTGGAATATGTGAAACTACAGATGCCATCCTATGATGGTAAGGGATCAGCAGATGAGTACCTGGACTGGGAGGATAAGGTCGAAGGTCTTTTCGAATGTTATGAGATTGACGACAATACCAGGGTCAGATTGGCTGCAGTTGAATTTGTAGGGTATGCTGCACTTTGGTAGAAGAATCTGATCATCAATAGGCATCGGGATGGAGAGGCTGAGGTTCAGACCTGGAGGGATATGAAGAGGTTGTTAAGGAAGAGGTTCATTCCTGAGCACTACAAACAGGAGCTGTTTATGCGACTGCAAATTTTGAGGCAGGGGGGAAAAACGGTGGATGATTATGTGCAGGAATTTAAGACCCTTATGATTAGGTGTGGGTCTGTTGATCCTCCGGAACAAACTATAGCACGATTTGTCTCAGGTTTAAAATATGAAATAGCGTGTATTGTTGAGCTACAGCGCTACACCACACTTGATGAGGCTATTCAGTTGGCCTTAAAAGTAGAGAGATAGAGGAGGTCCAACTTCTTTAGGGCTCCTAGCAGCAGGCCCAATACTACTAATAGACCCATATCAGCCGACAGTCGATCAGGGGGAGCAAAGGCGGTTGGTGATGGAGTCAAGACAGTGGACACTACTACCCCAACCATCATCAGGGAAAACTTACCCACTGGGAAGGGTAAAGAGGTCATGGCACCAGAAACGAGGCAGACTGTTCCCGGATCTACTAGTGGGAAAGCACGCCAGATTAAATGTTTTAAATGCATGGGATTTGGGCATATGGCTGCACAGTGTCCAAATAAGAGGGTGATGACTATTATGGAAGACATTGGAGAGGATACTGAGGATGACCATGCACAGATTGAGCCTACAGATCTACCAACAGTATTGCAGGAATATTATGATGATCAGAATGCAAATGCACCTGAGGAGCATACTGGAGGAAAATATCTATCCCTCAATGTATTACACAGGATTTTGTCCACATCTCCTGATGTCAGTGATATTCAGAGGGAAAACATATTTCATACCTCTTGCAGAATCAAAGGTAACCTTTGTGTACTCATCATTGATAGTGGTAGTTGCACAAATGTTATATCTGCTGCACTAGTAGACAAATTTCAACTGTCTACTATACCTCATCCTAGTCCTTATCATTTGCATTGGCTGGATAATAGAGGTAGTATGCATGTTACCCTTAGGGCAAAGGTTCCAGTGAGTGTCGGGCAGGATTATCATGATGAGATCCTTTGTGATATAGTTCCTATGCATGCATTCCATTTGCTGTTGGGTCAGCCCTGGTTGTATGATCGACGGGTGATACATGATGGGTTTAAAAATACCTACATGTTTAGCATGGGCGAGACACGCATAATCCTATTACCAATGACACCATATGAGGTCGAGAGTTTTCAGAAAGAGGTCAGGCAGCCGTCCACTACCATGGTTAGTCGGGGAAGCAGAACAACAAAGATCCTAGGGTTCAATTCCACAATTGATCCTCTAGATTTGAGGGCAAATCTTTCAAAAGCCCGAGGAGATGATGGGAAAAATTCTAGCACTGTCAACCTTTTCAGAACCCAATCTGGATGATTGACCAAATTGCTCATCTTTTATCTTATGTTTTTATTTCTAATAAACTTTGAGAATAATCTTACAGGTACAATTATATATCTCCATGGGATGCCAAAATGTCCTACAACTTCAGTTGGACACAAGACATTTTTCTGGGTAACAATCAAAGGCCCGCTGCGATTGTTCTCTATTCTGAGGCATTGGATCATGAAGATTTATGTTATTTTGTATCTTGTAAATGTTTATTGAACTATTTTGGTTGTATTTTGGTTTTGGGACACTTTTATTTCCATGTAACTTTCATTTAGGGTTAGCCACCTTAAAAGTGGCAAACTTGTAATTTTGAGCACTTTTTAACCCTAGAAGTAGCAAGTATAAATACTTGCTTAAGAGAGGGTTTAGGGAGCTTATTTTTGCAGAACAAACACCTCTTTTCACGTGTGAATTAGGGTTCATACCTTGGTTCCAACTCTTATCAATTTCAATTCCAAGACTTGAAATTGTGGCGAGTGCAACAATTGGAATTTGTGAGTCATATCAATTCCTACTTGTTGTGATTTCTTTTTCTTCTCTAGTGTGTAATATCTAGGGTTGGATTAGAAAATTCTTGGTCAGATTTAAATCTTATTGTACACGAATTCATTTGATTATTTGAAAGAATTATCAAGTTGATTCAATTCATCAATAAGGATTTCTTTGCTAGCGTGAATTTTCACCATTTGGAAAAGGGATCTTCCTTTACGGTTTTCTTTGTCAAATTGAGGCTTCATTTGCATGGATTATATGATATTAGAGTGTTATTAGAAGCCATTTCCATTGTGGTATTCAGATTATATTATTAGTAGATTGAATTTCATCATTTCAACATTAGGGTTCATTAGAAAGGTACCATTTTTTAGATCTGATTTTGCCTAAACTTGAGATAGTTGATCTTAGGTCTTTTGGATGTGCTTTTAAGTGTGCTTAGGCACATCACCTATCCTCAGGTACCTCCATATAGTCGAAAAATCTATCGACTTCTGCAAGCCAATCCAGGAAATCTTCTATATTGAGATTACCATTAAAGGATGAAATATCTACCTTGAGACAGAAATCACCGCCATCTGTATGATCGTATCCTTAGTGGTTTCTTTGATACCCGCCACCATACTCCTGATCAATCCGGTCATCGACCCCACGGTATCTGCCACCACCAACACCAGCTCTCCTTAGTGGTTATCCCCTCCCCTATAAGAATTCACCCTCTTCCGCGGAGGAACTCTCATCTAGCCTTTGATTCCACTGATTCACGGCTGCAGGTTGATTGATAGGACCGCCACGAGTGACTGCTACTCCTAGTCGATTTCCAACAACATCCCTGTTTCCATTGTGACCCATCACCATGGCGTTGAAAGGCATAATCAGGTCTTCCAAATGCTGTTCTACGCGCCCGAGTCTCTGTTCCATAGCTTCGACCACCGTCCTTGGAGCCCATTGATTGACTCCTTGGACTTCCGCATCCCAATCTAGGTCGAGAATGCGACCGTCGTCAACACCGTCGTTAGCCGACATCTCCGCAGGAAATTGTCTTGCTCTGACGCAGCGCGGAAAGCGTAAATAATACGAGACCAATTCTAAGATTGGACCTCACGAATAAACAAAGAATAGTTCTGAGTTTATTCTTTGAAAATCTCGACTGCGCACAATCGAGAAAGCAGATAACAATCTTCTTTAAAAGTGTATATTGACAAAAGAATAAAGAACTAACCCTAGAATGGCCCAAAGGCTATTTATAGTCCTTAAGGAAATAATTAACAAGGAAATAAATATGTACACGTGGGAATAAATATACATATACACGTCCGTCGTCTGGATTATACACGGCCGTGTAGGCTTCTATGGACACTCCTGATACAACACACAGCCGTGCCTTCTGACCGTGTATCAGGCCATGTAGGCTTTTGTGGGTACTCCTGATACAACACACGGCCGTACCTTCTGACCGTGTATAAGGCCATGTAAGTTTCTGTGGATTTTCCTGACACAACACATGGTCATGCCTTCTGGCCGTGCATGAGGCCGTATATGTTTCTGGGAGCTTCCAAACACATTACACGACCGTACCTTGTAAGAGACACGCCCGATCAACCCGTGTCAACTAGGATGCCCGCATCATGAGCATCCATCATTTTATTTATTCGAGCAATAAATGATAAATTGAAATTGAAAGTTGAATAGGTTTGAAATTACTAAGGTTAAAGAGTCTTAGTATGTCACTATATCATGAGGACACGTGGTAGGTTGTAGCATTTTTGGTTTTGTGGCTAATGCTATACGTACATGCGCTCCTTGCTACTTAGTGAAATGCGCTAAGGTGGTCTCCACTCTTGCAATTGCTATTCGATGTTTGCCATCTTCCCTTTCACCTTATTCCTAGGGTTGCTTTGACAGTCTCACTAAGTTGTGCAAATGGGTTATGATCCATAGGTTGGTCCATTTAACTTGCTTAAAAAAATGGTTAGGATGAAATTTTTTAATTCATTTAAAAAGTGGGCCAAATGAGTTCGGCTTGTTTAACCCCTGGTGAATTTATCCGTTTAACTCATAGGTTGATTCACCAACCTAAAGAAAGAAAAATAAAAAAGTAAAAAACAAAAATTGGACATAGCTTAACCTAATCACATATCACATTCACAACATAATACTAAGTTACAAATTCACTTTATTTTTAAATTTAATATAATAAACTTAAAATATCTATGTCACATATCATCATTCTTCATCATCTCCCTTATCCTTCTTTCTTCAGCCTCTTCTGCTCCTTGATTGTAAATATACATATATATGTACGTATGTATTGATATAGAATAGGTTAGATAATATTGATACACAAAAATGTGGAAGGAAATAGTAGAGATTTCCGCGAATCAATGTAGGAAAATTTCATGTGTATAGAAATTTCTTCCTTCTACGATTTTTTGTTTTCAATATACACACCCCCGCCCACAAATTAGAAAAAGAAAAAAATGATTTGGTAAAAGAGTGATGAGAAAAGATCAAAGATAACCAGCGAAACCGTATGTTTAGGGTTGTATAAACCAAAGTGGTCAAAGTCGTAAGGGTTTCTCGACGCTTACAAGCTGCGGTCTAAGACAAGCTACGTTAGATTTTCCGTGACCCTTGACGTTGTCCGATATTTAGTGGTGGATTGCAACCCTCCCCTAAGGTAGTCACCGACTACTCTTGGTGTTAGGGTAGTCGGAAACCTCTTTTTTATTTTTTATTTTTTGGTTTTCTTCTTTTTTTTTTTAATTTTTTTATTTTTTTAATCTGTCCATGTATATATTTAGTCAGAGTAAACACCACGGCTATCTGAAAATTATGTCGAACTCCAAATTTTAAGCAGTCAAAGAAGCCGAACGCGATATGCATATATATATATATTTATATACCCTAAAATGTATCACAACCAACAGACATATTCTTGTTTACAAAATAAACTAACAATATTTCATACTCTCTCTTATTGGCTCAACCATGGTGAAGATCATGAACTCGTCCTTCAAGCCTGCAAATGGGATAGCTATAACCCTAGCGGCTCTGCTCTTTCTCACCACCAGTCTGCAGCTAAACGAGGCTTCAAGAGTCCTGGACGAAGAAAAAGATGACTGGCTCAAGGAAGCACATCTATTCCAGTCCCTTCAAAAGGGTCCTGAACGACCACCAGGCTCAGGCTGCACTTTCACACCAAATCAAGGTGGAGCTCCATGCACAGGATCAAAAGCTTTTGCAATGGCTCCTCCTAATACATACCCTGGAAGCAGCATGCCTCGGTTGGGTGTAGCAGCTGAAATGAAGTAGGTGAACCACTCTCATCAACACAGAGTTCAATAATGAACGAAAAGCCAAAAAGATAATTAACGGCGACAAATAATAACATTTTGTCTTTGTAAAAGAAAAAAAAAAGAAGAAGAAATAGTGTAGGAGAAACAGATCTGATTTCTTTTAATCTTTTTTTTCTTAAGATGATTCATAATTAGTTGTATATCCAAAGCAGAAGTGCAAAATTCCGTCCAAGGATACTGATGAAATAACAAAATGTAATTTTTTGATCTTGGAAGTTAAATAAAAAGATCACCGAAATGGTAAGATTATTATTATAATCGTTGTTCCCCGATGGAAGTATTTATCGTTATTTGTTGTTGCACTTCCAGACATTTTGCATGCATGGTTTGTTTACCAAGTATCACTACAAGAATTATCACAAAACGTGAGAATTTGTTTTTCCATATACAAGCTTAAAAAATTGTCTCATTAGGCCTATTATCAGAATTCACATTCACTTAAGGAAATTGTTGCAATAACCTTGTCAACTTTGTGATATTACGAGGAATGATTTCTCACAAGCCATTTTAAGAAGAATTGGAAACAATTGCTAGAATAGATATAGTATTTGTGAGAAATATAATTCTTGTTAAGTGATTGACAGATGTTAGAGGATACGCATTTGCAAAAAAAGCAATGTCACATGAATCTGACACACAATGGGACTATGTGAGAATCAAATTCTCGCAATAATGAGCATTTGCTAGGAATGAAATTTTTGCAATAAGGCATTTGTGAGAAAACAAATTGTCACAATATATTTACGAGAAATTAATTCTCGCAAAATGTGGGCATTTGTGAGGAAAAAATTCTTGCAATACATATTTACAAGAAATGAATTATGGAAAATGTCAATACATTTCTCGTAATACTCAATATTTACCTCGCAAAATGTAATCTTTTCTCCCCATACAATTGGTGTTACACATTTATTATAAGAACCTATGATACAATTTACAAACATTCTTCATTAGCCCAGTTTATTGGCATTCTTCATTAGCCCAAAGCAAAAGAGAAAATTTACGAGGAATGAGAAAAATTCTTGCAATACCCAATATTTACAAGACACGAATTCTCACAAAATGTAATTTTTTCTTCCTAAGCCATTACATAGATTATAAGAACCTATGAGATAGAATTTACAACAACAAGAGAACATTCTTGATCAACCAAGAAAAAAAAAAGGAAAAGAAAATCTATCTGAACTTGCCATAAGATCAGCTAAAAAAAAAAATCTATTCCAATTTGCCACAAATATTTTAATGCACTACCAGCACTATTTATTCCCAAAACAACCGATCAAACATCCTACCATAAGTATCCATCAAATTTTCAAAAATATACAAATCACATAATATCTAACAAACAAAAAAAGAGTGACATGATACTTGGCCAACAAAAAAAGAGCGACATGATATCTGGCTAAGCAAAAAAAGAAGTTACTTGATACCACATTAATCATATACTACACAAATAATTGAATCGATTATTGATGTCCATCTATATTGCATAAAACAACATTAGTAGAATTAATAAAAGATAAATGACTTAAAGGGAAATTTTTTTTTTTTTTGGTGTATAGAGATCTAATAAGAAAAGAATTCACAAGATCAAAGAATGAATATTACATAAATATTTAATAACATAACCTTACAGTATCTACTCTTCTTCATCACTATTACCAGTGGAATACTCATCACTACTATTTGTATTAACTATAGGTAAACTTTCTTCTATTATTGGAACACAAGCTAATTGCCCAAGATGAACAAAAATTTGATTTATTAGGATCATTCTACCACTTCTCTATTGCCATAGTGGCTTATCTAATTGTGGTTGGTTAGTAATCTCGATCAACATCATCATTTGGTTGAAATAATTCTCGATGGAATAGATAGCAATGATGAACCTTTTGGACCTCCTTCAAATCACCAATAGACTTTTTCAAATCTTTTAAATAGAAAACCTATAGAGTCTGATCAACAAGATTGTAAGGATCGCTTCATACTAGGTTTGAATGGTATTAATTGATTCCATATCACTGTCAATTAACATAGTTTATCTTAATATGTGTCATACCATTTGCACTTAAAGAGGAACACACGCCTACCATGAGTGTAGTTCAGTTGTATGATGCCAGTTATCGTTCCATACAATGCAATGGTGTTTCCATCTTGCCCACCTAAGACAACAACACCACTATTTTGTGATTGAAGACATGCCTCTCAATCTTCTATAATGAACCTCACTATATTTACCACACAACCCTAATGAACCTAGACATGCTTCTGTGGGCTCCATGAAAGGGCATCTAAGTTATCAAATTTTTTAAATGTACCTGTAGATTTAGCAAACATAATCTGTGTAGAAATAAACAAAGTTAACTTAGATTTTGAAATCTACAAGTGTGGAGTCATGCTTTAATTGGTTGATTAGATGCACATACTTTAGTTTTAAACCATGCTAGAAATTACCTCATAACAAGTTGTTGTACATTGGTTCTTCTATAATATTCTTGTAACTCTTGCTCAAATTCCTTAATTATTTAAAAAATATATGAAAGATTTTCATTTCTTAAAAAAAAAAGGTTTAAATTAGAAAGGAACGCTTACCGAATGTATAGATGAACCTCCTCCCAATTGTTCAATACATACTAATGCATCTTATTCATCTCCTCATTCACCCCAACATATGTACAATTGCCCATCGGGCAAAAGTTGAATTGTCAGCAACAAGGAATCAGAAAAATGTTAAAACAACTTCTAGTTTCCCATTAAACAATGAACAAAATGCCTAGTACAAGTTGTGACAAGAGAATATCACTTGGAAACTCAATTAAACCATGAATGAAATACCATTCTACAAATGCACTATGCCGACTAAATTGTACAATATAAGAAAGGAACTCATTTAGTTCAAGAACATGATGTAAGATAAAATTTTCAACAAAACAAATAAAAAAGGAAAGAATCATGATTCAGAGAAAAGGAAGGTAATTAATTACTAAAAGTGGAAGAATATACTCTACAATTTCAAAAGGAATATGCATCTTTGGATCTATATGATTAGTCATCACTATAAATTTCTTTATAATGATCCATACAATGCACTTCATAAGGATCTACATCCACTTAGTTATTAACGTCACCATCCTCATCCGTGTCTCCATCTCCATCTTCATCTTCATATTCAATTGTATCCAAAACAATATCATATCCTTTGATAATGAACTCTTTCAAACTTTTAGAACTCACTTGGATACAATCTACACCCCAATAATTAATGAACTTTAGTGATTCAAGAACGAGAAAGCTACCAAAATAGGACTAATTTTGACGTCACTCAAAGTAAGTAGAACTACCTCTTCCCATGAGTACTCCCTTTCCATTAGCCTAATCTGCTTTATGATCTCAGTTAGTGCCAATCCTTTGCATCACGACCATAACTTAAGGTGGGGTACGACGAAGCCAGTGGGTATGTAAATGAGGACAAGGGAGTATTGTCTAATGTGTGCTATTGCATCCTCTTAATGTACCTAAGCTAGAATAATCTTTCTTTCTTTCTTTCCATCTATACGATGCTTCTTTGTCCCTAATCTTAACCTAGAATTTCGGCCCATTATGATTGGCCTTAGCATGCCTAGATGACCCTTTACACTCTTTCCCTTTGATCACCGACCCTAACTTGCAATCTTAGCCCTATCATCCTTTTGGTTGAGAACCTATGCCTAAAACTGTGTGAGAGTAGGAAGAATAAACCCTTAATTCGTTTACCCAACAAAAAACCCCAAATTCTACACAAAAGCAAAACAACAACACATTTACTAGAGAAATCAAGGGAGGGAGTAAGAGAATGCATACCTTCATGAGATAACCAAACCACATAAATGACACACCAAAAGCTTGGAACTTCTTTAGCTTCAAATCCTCTATATGCAATAGAGTGCCCAAAAAATTACCTTATAAGAAAACAAGCAGGGGAAGTGTGAGGGAGGGGAAGAGGGATTTAGACACACCTTATAAGCTACAGATGTAGGTGAATGAGAGTGAAATGAACAAGCTAATGATATAGAGCATCTGTGAGTGTATTTTGGGGCTAGGCTTTTATTTTTAGGGGAAAAAAAGGTAGAACTGTGGAACTGGAATGTGGGAAAGTGATGACGAAGGAAATTGACAAGGGAAAATATAGTAGGCTTGAAATTTAGCTTACGTAGCATGGAGTGGCAATTACTTTATCACAAATAAGAAATTGCGGCGATTTACTTCTCACAGGTGGTAGATGTGGCAATCACATTCTCATTGATACTATTTACGAGAATTATTTTTCAAGAAAAGCACATTTTTCCTTTCCAGTAATTAACTTCTTGCAAATAAGAAATTCTGACGATTTACTTCTCACAAGTGATAGATGTGGCAATCACTTTCTCACATATACTATTTGTGAGAACAGGGAAAAGTACATTTCCCCTTTTTGGCAATTGGCTTGTTACAATATAATTCCTCACATTTGCTCATTTATGTTGTAGTGTATATATTAATTCCCTGCTAAATTTCCCGTGTTGTGATCTAACCTCAATTTTATATTATATATATATATATATGTTGTTGTAAAATATTATGAAACATTTAGATAAAGAATGTTTTGCCATTTAGAACATTGATTCTCTCATGACTTGATCTAGTGGTGCTAAGTCCTCGAGTTGGGTTATATAGCAACTAATGAATTCATCATTGCAATTCCAAAAAGATGGAATTGAACGAATGAGACTAAACACATTAATACAATGTAAGCAGTAATAGTACAATAACAATATCCTTGTAATCATATCATAACCTTTTTCCTTAATCAAGTCCATAAAATTTTATGCTTCCTCCTACACTACTCAATATATACCTACATATTGTTTATTTGTAGAAGTCCAAACTCTATGTATATAAAAAGGAAATAACCTTAAGTAACCAAAAAAATACATCAAATGAAAAATGGCAAGCAACATTATTGGTCCACCACATCCCTCGAGGATACATAGATGGCAAACCACGGTTGCAAGGTTAGTTGCCCACTTGTTATTCACTAAAAAGTTACTCAATTTCATTAGGAAAATCATATAAACTTATTCTCACCATATTCATAGACACTAATACTATGTAATCTAAATATTTTGCTACATAATTCCACTTATTTTGCTCAAAGATGAAACCAAACATCATTAAATTCCTTCTCCGCTATCAACTTAATCTTAAATAAACATTAACATCACTCAATCCATGTCATTGTCACTTCCCCTATTGCTGCCTCTATTGAACCAATCCCATAAAAATCATGGGTGAGTTCATAGCAAATTCCAACGTAGACACTTGGTTTGATAATTTATGTGAAAAAACTAATAAAGTCTATAAGAGACTTCTTTTACCATTTGAATAAGTTGACTTAGTCACAGGATTATGAATATCTAATGTGTGGTGAAGCAGTGTAGTTTTCAGAAAGAGGCTACGTTAATTTACGCAATTATGGTACATCACATCAATTAATAAAATAGATATGGAATTACGTTCTTTTTTCTTTTTTTTTTGGTACAAAAGAGAGAAAGGGATGATCTATAGTGAGAAAAATAAAAAGGAGAATGGTTGCAAATGATGACTTTATGGATGTAAAAACACATGTATACTAAATTTACAGTTACTATAGTAGGAAGGTTCACATGCTTCTATTTATACCATATCCATTCAAGACCATCTATAATTAGACTCTAACTTTGATAGGCTTGTTATGATTTTTTAATCAAGTTAAGGAATCATGAATGTGAAGTTCAACGCTCTTTGCAAATTTGTTGTTGATATATCCATTTATGACTTGGTAATAGGGATAAGACTCTAGAATAGTAAGTGAAGGGTGATTGATATTGTACATGATCATTGGGACAATTTATGGGGAAATACAAAATATACTAAGAGCATGTTTACTAGATGTGCTTAGCATTGGAAAATGTACAAAAAATAATGATTGCAAGATTATTTAGAAAGTTATGCTTTTTTTTTCCTTTTTTTTTCTACCTTATTTAGAAGAATATAAGTATTGTCTGTTTTCTTCCTTTGTAATACCACATATTGGTATATGGAGGAAAAAGGGTAATCACAAAATTTTCTATCATTTTTAAAATCACCACCAACTTCTATGAATATTTGATATAAGCTCTTAAAGCTAAAATCAGGAATTGTTAAAAAGGATTCACTTAGAAGCCTAGATTAGATGAGTCTATTTAACATTGGCAATTATAATAAAAAGAACATGTCAATTTTTTTTTTTAAAAAAAGGTAAATATAAGAATGACTAAATGTTTAGGATGAGTGGAAGGAGGTGGCATATGATGCATGGTCGTACTTCCCCAGAGTAGATGAAAGGGTATAAAGTTTTCTTAAAGTAGCTTTGCAAAGTTGTAGGGATTCAGATGGGTTTATCCATTGTCCTCGTCGAGATTGTCATAATCATGAATGGTTACCAATAGAGATCATTGAGGTTCATCTATTCCATAGGGGAATGACATGGTCTTTCACTACTTGGATATTTTATGTGGAGACATCACATATTAAGAGGTGGGAGTGTATATCTGTAGGTTTAAATGACCTTAGGATTATTAACAATGAGGAAGAAGTGCAAGACCTACCGATATTAGATGATTTGGCTTATTGTGGTAGTGATTTTGAAGATGACATGTTAAGGGATAATGGAGGACATGAGATCAACATGGATAAGTGGAGTGGTTTGCTTGAAGAAGCCAAACATGAGGTCTATTTAGGATGTAATAAATTTTCATTGTTTTTGGTTTTAATATGGATGATGCACTTTAAGGTTGATGGTTGAAAATCTATGAAAAGTTTTAGTGATTGATTTAGTTTTGTAAAGAGTATAATACCAAATGGAGAAAGACTCCTAGGTTCCTATTACAAATGTCAAAAAGATGTTATGCTAGTTGGGAATTGATATAAATCTATTTCTTGCATGTAAAAATGACTACGTCTTATTTCAAAAAGTATTTAATGACTTAGATAATTGTCTACATTGCAACCATTTGAGGTAGGTAGCTAGGACCAATTAGAAGAACCAAAAAAAAAAAAAAAAAAAGAAAGAAAACTCATGTGAAGGCTTTATAGTATTTTCCACTATTACTATTTCCTCAACAATTGTTTATGTGAAAACAAAAATGGCACCTCTAATGAGGTGATAAAAGGAAGGGTGTATCACTAAGGAAAATGGGACTCAGCGTAATGAAGGGCATGTCATTGACAGAAATATGCTAAGGTAGCATTTGGATTTAGAAGCATGGGAGGACATGAACCAAAAGCTCCTTAATTTTGGATTTGGTCCTAGAAATATACAATTGGATTTTATGATTTATGGATTTAATCCATTTAGTTATTTGAGTACCACATATAGTAACTCTTTGTACTTATACATTGTAGGATAGGAATAGGATATCAATGCTATCTACAAAGGCTAGAAAAGCCTTGAAACTAGAGGACGTATAGGTTGTAAATGAGTTTGCAAACATTTTCCTAGAAAACATATCAGGTTTGCCACTAGTTAGGGAAATAGAATTCTATATTGATTTGATGTCGAGAAAAGCACCAATATCTGAACTTCCCTATAGAATGGTACCCACAAAATTGTTAGAGTTAAAGACTTAGCTTCAAGAGTTATAAGATAAAAGGTTTATCAGACCAAGTGTGTCGCCATGGGGTGCATTGGTACTCTTTATTTAGGAGAAAGATGGGACCTTGGGGTTATGTATTGATTATAAGGAGTTAAATCGAGTTACAATCAAGAACAACTATCCTCTCCCTAAAATAGATGACTTACTTGACTCGTCATAAAGAGCTTAGGTTTTCTCCAAAATAGACCTAAGATTAGGATATCACCAACTAAGGATTAAAGAAGAAGACATTCAGAAGATTGCATTTAGAACATAGCACAAGCATTACTTGTTCTTAGTGATTCCTTTTGAGTTAACAAACATTCTAGTTGCATTCATAGACCTTATGAACGAAGTATTTGGGGATATTCATAATCAACTTGTGGTGGCATCCATAAATGATGCACTCTTATTTTCTAAGGGTAGAGAGGAACTTGAAGAATATCTAAAGTTAGTTTTGGAGAGATTATAAGATGAGAGACTATATGCAAAACTTAGTAAGTGTGAATTTTGGCTAGAGCAGATTTCCTTTTGAAGAGATGTGGCAAATAAAGATGACATCTTAGTAAATCCTGAGAAGATTAAAGTTGCAATTGAATGGCTAAGACTAAGAACAATGATAGAGTTCAAAGGCTTTTTTGTGACAAACTAGTTACTATAGGCATTTTGTTGAAGGTTTCTCTCATTTACCAACTCTTTTGATCAACTTAATATGGAAGAGAGTGAAATTCATATGGGATGATAACTGTGAAAACAACTTTATGACATTAAAGGTGAAATTGGTTACAACTCCAATGTTAGTGCTACCTAAAATAGGGGAAGATTTTGAGATTTTTAGTAATGTGTCAACTCAAGGGTTAGGATGTGTTCTAATGCAAAGTAGGAGAGTCTTTACATATGCCTCTTATCAGTTAAAATCTTATAAGAGGAATTACCCCACACATGACTTAGAGTTAGTAGCAGTGATTTTAGCATTGAAACTATAGAGACAATACCTATGTGATGAGAAATTTTCACAGATCACACAAGTTTGAAATACCTATTCACTTAGAAGGAGCTGAATACAAGGTAGAGAAGGTCACTAGAGTTGATTAATGACTATGATGTGGTGATCCACTACCATCTTAGGAAGGCAAATGTTGTAGTAGATGCCTTTTGTCGAAAGAAGTAGGTTAATATTGCAACTTTAATCACCTCATAGAGATAGATACTAAATGAGATGCAGAGGTTAGAGTTAAAGATAGTGAGACATGAAGTGGGCACTAGATTGGCTAGTTTTCGCATTTTAGCTAACCTTTCTTGATCGAATTAAGGTAGCATAGATAGGAGACATTAGAATTCAAGGGATTATGAACAAAATAGAATAGGGGGAAACAATTGAGTTTAAGGTAGATGCTAGAGGTGTAGTGAAATAAGGTATGAGGTTTTGTGTACTAGATAATACTGAACTAAAGAAAGAAATTTTGAAGGAAGCACATTACTTAGGGCATACGGTACATCCTGAAAGCACTAAGATGTACAAAGATCTGAAAAATCATCATTGGTGGAGGAATATGAAATAGGAGGTAGCAGAATTTATATCTAGAAGCTTGACTTGCTAACTGATTAGAATTGAGCATCATTGATGTGCTTCAAAGGAACTTCAATACCAATTAAAGAAACAAGCACAATTGATTCCAATTTCCAACTTAATGGCATGAACACTAGATTGAAAAATGGACCCTAATTACGTGAACAAGAGATATAAAATAAGAACTAATTCCTTACCAGATATTACGCACTAGTTGGAATTAGGTTTAATCTTGATGTTGTTGATATTATACACAACAAAATGCAAAATCCACTCGCCACAATTCTAAGAGAATTAATAAGAGTATTTTTATGAAGAGAAAACACCCTTTCATGTGAACAAAGGCAGCTGCAAAATATTCTCTAAAAGTCCTTTACAAAACCTAATAAGCAAGTATTTATACCTTTCTCTAGATTAGGAAAATTACAATAATGCCAAATAACCAAAACCGATGCTATGAGTCACTTGAAGAACCGATTCTTCATGTGAAAGAGAGTGAAGATGGCCGGTTCTTCTCAAAATAAAATGCAAATGAAATGAAGTTCATAATGGACCATGATCCATTCACAAACCAATTGCCATTATGCTTGGTCGTCTTCTTGTAAAACCGATAAAATGTTCCTACTAAAATGTAAAGACAATTATTATGAGATAAATAAAGATAACATTAAATTGTCTTAGTCCCATTTGATCAAGTTGGTTTATCAATGTTAGATCCAGAAGGTTGATTCCCATCAATCATAGGCCAGCTGGTGAGTTACAACCACTTCCTATACTTGAATGGAAGTAAGAACATGTAACTATGGATTTTATTACAAGTCTCCTAAGAACTAAGCAAAAAACATAACACAATTTAGGCAATTGTGGACATGTTAGCCAAATTTGCGCATTTTATACCATTTAAAGTAAAATATAACTTAGAGAGGCTTGCTCAACTATATATCAAGGAGATCGTTAGATTGCATGGCATGCTAAGCCCTATAGCATTTGATAAGATACAATTTATCAATAGATTCTAGAGAAGCTTACATAAGGCTTTGGGTGCCAAATTGTAGTTTAGCACAGCCTTAAAGGACTATAAAAATCTTAGAGAACCTGTTGTGAGTGTGTGCTTTAGACTATGGTAATTGGAGCAATCGCTTAGCCTTGGTAGAATTTACATACAATAACAACTATTAGACAACTATTAAGAGGGCTCTATATAAAGCACTTTATGGAAAAAGGTATAGATCTCCCTCATATTAAGATGAGGTTAGTGAAAGATAGATAATAGGACTAGACATAGTGCTAGAAGCCGTAGACAAAGAAAAAGTGATAAGATAAAGAATTCTTTTCACTCGAAGTCACGATAAAAGCTATGCAGATAGAAGGCGATGCCCCTTTGAGTTCTAAGTAAGACATAAGTTGTTAGAGGTTTCTCCAAGCAGAGGGATAGTTACAATTGGTCTAAGAGGGATGATAAACCCAATATGTAGGTCTATTTGAAATTTTGAAAAGAATTTGCAATGTAGCTTACATGTTAGATCTACCACCAAGTTTAGAAGGGGTATATGAGGTATTTCACATATCTATGCTAAGGAAATTTGTGCTAAATCCGAATTAAGTAGTTGCTTAGAACCCCATAATGTACAACCGGATTTATCCTTTATTGAAAAACTTGTAAGAATTGTGAACACTAAAGAACAAATATTAAGGAAAAGAGTGATTCTCTACATCAAGGTGCAATGGACCAATTAAATGGACTGTGAAGAGACTTGGGAATTAAAAGAAGAAATTTAAAGGTTGTACCCAAAGCTTTTCCTAAACACAAGTAACTTTCGAGAATGAAAGTTTCTGCAGGGGGGGAGGGGGGGGATGAGGGATGTATTATATGCAATATTAGTAAAGTAAAAATAAGAGTAAGAAAAATAATATGGTTTTAAGTATAGGGATAGTTTAGTCTTTTTATGGTCAAGGCAACTAAACCTTTAGTTGACCCATTGCCTCATCTTTTCCCATTTTACGCTATTGATATCACAAGAATGTAATCAAACATCTATAGTGTAAGTAACCCAATGAAATTTTAAAGGGTCAACATGTTTTCACTAGGTAAGGGCCTTGCTTGTTGCTATATAATTTATTGATCACAATTTCCTTGTTTTTAGTTTTTGGTAAGTGATGTATTATTAGAATTTAGAACAAAGGGTGTAAAGCAAGCAAAAACGTAGGATTAAACAATCTTAGGATTCCAGCCGTAAATTGAAGTAAGTATTTATATTTTGCATAAAAGTGCAGAATTAGTGCTTAAATCGAAGAAATTTTGTTTAGATACATTGAAATTTAGATGGGGATATTTAGTAGAGTAGAAGAAGAGGAAACTTTTCTAAATACAGAGATATACGGTTAGGTACATGGGCGTGTACTTTCCTACATTAAGTTGGAGATGGTTTTATGTACTAATGGGGAACATGGCTAGGTATACAGGTCTGTACTTACCCGTGTTGAAGTACACGACTAAGTATATGACCTATATACTTAGGTGTGTTGGGAAGGCTTCACGCATAGTAATGTACACGGCCATTTACATGGTTGTGTTCCTTTTCGTGGTCTTTTGGTTGATTATAAATGATGTACTCTTACATTCTAAGGGTAGAGAGGAACATGAAGAACATCTAAAGTTAGTTTTCGAAAGATTACAAGATGAGAGACTATATGCAAAATTTAGTAAGTGTGAATTTTGACTAGATCAAATATCCTTTTTCAGACATGTTGCAAATAAAGATGGCATCTTGGTAAATCCTAAGAAGATTAAAGCTGTGGTTGAATGGCTAAAACTAAGAAGAATGATAGGGGTCCGAGGCTTTTTGTGTCAAGTTGGTTACTACAGGCATTTCGTTGAAGGGTTCTCTCACTTACCAACTCTTTTGATTGACTTAATATTGAAGAGAGTGAAATTCGTATGGGATGATAAGTGTGAAAACAACTTTATGACATCAAAGGTGAAATTGGTTACAACTCCAGTGTTAGTGCTAGCTAAAATAAGGGAAGATTTTGAGATTTTTCATGACGTGTCAACTCAAGGGTTAGGATGTTCTCTCATTCAAAGTAGGAGAGTCTTTACATATGCCTCTTATCAGTTGAAATCTTATGAGAAGAATTACCACACACAGGACTTAGAGTTAGTAGCAGTGATTTTAGCATTGAAATTGTAGAGACAATACTTATGTGCTGGGAAGTGCAAAAGTTTCATAGATCACACAAGTTTGAAATACCTATTCACCTAGAAGGAGTTGAATATAAGGTAGAGAAGGTCACTAAAGTTGATTAATGACTATGATGTGGAGATCCACTACCATCTCGAGAAGGTAATTGTTATAGTAGATGCCTTTAATTGAAAGAAGTGGGTTAATATAGCAACTTTAATCACCTCCTAAAGATAGATACTAAATGACATGCGCAAGCTAAAGTTAAAGATGGTCACACATGAAGTAGGCTCAGGACTGGCTAGTTTTCGTATTTAACCAACCTTTCTTGATCGAATTCAGGTAGCATAGATAGGAGACATTGGAATTCAAGGGATTAGGAACAAAATAAATCAAGGGGGAACAATTGAGTTTATGATAGATGCTAGAGGTGTAGTGAAACAAGGTATGAAGTTATGCGTTGATAGGAATCAGATTCTTGCCTACACTATTGGGTGATTCGAGAACCTCAACAAGACTCATATCCAATGACCTTAAAGAACTAGCATGTTGAAGACTATTTTTATTTTTTTTGTTATTTCTTTGGACTATTTATTTTGTAAGTTTTTTGGACATTTTATTGGGTTGTAATTTGTGTTTTAGGACTGGCTACCCTATAGTGGCATAGTTGTAATTTTCTAGTCATTTTAACCCTAAAGGAAGCAAATATAAATACTTGCTTAAGTAGGGTTTTGAGGAAGGAGAGTACACTTATCTTTGCTGCAAATTTGCGTGAGAGATTAAGGTTCGTCCTAAGATTTCATAGGACTCTTATCAATTTCAATCTAATTGGAATTGTAGCGAGTTTGCAATCTAGTGAATTGTGAGTAATATCAATTCCCTAAGTTGATTTCCTTTTCATAACTAGTGTGTCATATCTAGTGTTGATTAGGGTGGTTCTTGTTTTGATTTTTAGCATCATGTAAAGGTATAATTTCATTCATATATTGTTATCAATTTGATTGGATTTGTATCTTGATATTGCCTTATATTTATCTTTCATTATTTGCATGGAGTTCCTTTGTTGAAGAGGAGTTCACAATCATTTTGTATGTTAGTGATTGGGATCTCATTGGATATTGTGTTAAGTACTTGATTCATTTGAGCAACATCATCATTTTCGTATTAATCTTCATTGATTTTGCAAATTAGATCATAATCAATTTTAGGGTTCTCGTCCAATTGGAGGAGGATTGATCTGGTTTTTGGCTTTACTTGTGGAGTTGTTAAGTATTGCTTGATTGCATATTCTTTCACTTGGTTTTAAGTACATCATGTTTTGGTATCAGAGCTTATGGTTTTTGAGAAGGGATCTTTATAATTGTAAATTCCAAAATTAGGGTTCTTCAGTTTAGCACCTTGATCCGAATTGTTGAATTGAAGTTGAGTTATTTGATTTTGTTGTTGAAGTGATATAATTGTTGGTTGTTGTAGTAGACATGGAATACGTGTAATATTTCTTGACTCCTTGAGATTAGCCGTGAGTGAGTAAGGAGTAGTGATCCTTGTGATCATTTGGAAAAAAGTGAATTGTTGAGTGTTGTTTTTAGAAATTGAGGAGTAGCATTTGTGATTTTTAGACTTGTAATTTTCAAAATTAAGTGTATGGGTTTAAGGAAGCTACTTCAATTTCAAAACACACATTAAGTGATAAAGTAATTGTGTATTCATTTGAATTTGAAAGTGGCTCCTTACCATTTGTGGAATATTGCAATTAGTGAACTCATTTTGAATTTTAATTTAAGCTGCCTTGTTGTTGTAAGTTGTGGTTTGATAACTTGTGTAGAAGTGGAGAAGTGCACTGTGACTTGAAGGTGTGTGTGTGTGGTGTTGTGTTTTGTAAAGTTAGTGAAGGGTGTGTGTATATATGGCATTGCATTGTGTGTGATGTTTAGAGAAGTGTTGTTAGTAGCGTGAGTGATGGTGGAAAATTTTTTATAGTGAGCAAGGGAAGTTGTGTGGTGGTGTGAAGTTGTGCATATGTGTTCATGTTGAGGTGTTGCATATTGTGAATTTAAGTAGTGTGATACCAAGGCAAGAAAAGGAAAGTTAAGTAGTAAAATTTGAATTCAAACAAGCAATGAAGGTGTGAAAGTAATTGAACTCATTACTTAAAACACTTGTGGTGGAATTTAATTCTTAGCTACTTGAAAGTGATTGTGTGTCCTTCATTTGTGACTTGGTTACTTGCTTGAACCATGGAGTGTAGGGATATTATTGTGTTGTTAGATTTAAACACAATCATGTCAAGTGAAATGTTTCTTTCTACTAATGTATTGCGCTACACATTGACTACTTTTATTACTAAGGATGATGAAGAAAGGGAAAATTTGTTCCATACTTCTTGTAGGGTTCAAGGAAACCTATGTGTCCTTATAGTTGATGGTGGTAGTTGTACAAATGTGGTAGTAGCATCGTTAATATTGAAACTAAAACTTGCCACTACTCCACATCTTAAGCCTTATAAATTACATTGGCTTAATGATCAAGGAAGTTTACATGTGACCCAAAGAGCCAGGGTACCTTTCAGTGGTGAGGATAAATACTATGATGAAATTGAGTGTGATATTCTACCTATGTGTGCATCCGATATATTTCTTAACAAGCCTTGGTTATATGATAGGAGGGTCTTACATGATGGCTTCAAAAATACCTATGTATTCTAGAAAGAGGAAAAACGCATTTTTCTGAATCCGATGTCACCTTCAAAGGTTCAAAGGGTTCAGCAACAGATCTGTAGACCATTAGAGGTAAAATGGATTCCAATGCAGACTAATAAATCTAAGGAAAAGAAGGTATTGTTGATGGGACAGGGTGAGTTGGAGAGAGTTATGATAGAAGAGACTCCAGTATACCTGCTACAGTTGAGATATGCCCTAAGGGTGCAGAGACATTAGTCTCTACCCTCTACAGTATCTCAGGTATTAAATGAGTACAGTGATATTTTTACTGATGATTTGCTAGTAGGTTTACCACCTTTGAGAGGAATAGAGCACGCTATCGACCTCGTGTCAGGGTTAGTATTACCAAATCGACTAGCATATCGTATGAATCCCAAGGAGGCTAGAGAATTGAAATGGTAGGTGGATGAGTTGGTTGAGCTGGGATTTGTCAGAGAGAGTCTCAATCCTTGTGTTGTTCCAGCCTTTCTTATTCCTAAAAAGGATGGTACTTGGAGAATGTGTATCGATAGCAGAGCCATCAACAAAATCACTATCAAATATAGGTATCCCATTCCTAGACTTGATGATATGTTAAATGAGTTGCAAGGTGCACAAGTTTTCTCCAAGGTGGATCTTAAAAGCGAATATCACCAAATTCGAATGAGAGAGGGAAACGAATGGAATACCGCTTTTAAAACATGCCATGGACTATATGAGTGGATGGTTATGCCATTTGGCTTGAGCAATGCTCCTAGTACATTTATGAGATTGATGAATCATGTATTAAAGGAGTTTCTAGATAAATTTGTTGTTGTTTATTTTAATGATATTTCGATATACAGTAAAAACCTAAAACATCATGTGGAGCATCTTTAAGCAGTATTTTTGGTGTTGAGGGCGTAGCAACTATTTGCAAATCTCTATGCGTGTTCCTTTTACCAAACTGAGGTAACCTTTTTTGGGTTTTATTATATCTAGCTCAGGTGTCAAGGTGGATGAGGAGAAAGTGAAGGCAATCAAGGAATGGCCAACACCCACTTCAGTCACTAAAGTAAGGAGTTTCCATGGACTAGCATCCTTTTATAGGCGCTTTGTCCATAATTTCAGTAGCATTGTTTGTCCTCTCACAAAACTGACTAAGAAAAATGTTCCTTTCATCTAAAGTGAAAGGGCCTAGAGGCGTTTTGAAGAGGTAAAGGAAAAAAATTACTTATGCTCCATTATTGGCTTTACCTGACTTTGACAAAGTTTTTGAGCTAGAATGTGATGCTTTTGGGATAGGGATTGGTGCTGTATTAATGTAGGAAAAGAGGCCCATAGCATATTTTAGTGAATAGTTGAGTGGTGTAACTTTGAACTATTCTATTTATTATAAGGAATTTTATTCCTTAGTGAGGGCTCTAATAACATGGCAGCATTATCTTCTCTCAAGGGAGTTTATTATCTATACAGATCATGAGTCACTGAAACATTTTAGGGGTTACTAGAATCTTTCTAAGAGACAAGCTAAGTGGGTAGAGTTTTTGGAAAGTTTTGCATATGTGATAAAGTGCAAGAAGGGTAATCAGAATATGGTTGCTAATGTTTTGTCATGCAGGTATGTACTTATCACTTCTCTTCAGTCAAAATTGCTGAGTTTTGAATTATTAAAGGAACAATGTGTGAATGATGATGAGTTTAGTGTAGTTATGGAAAAATGATCTAGAGGCAAAATGTATGAGGGATATTACATGATTGAGGGGTTTTTATATAAATTTGGGAAATTATGTATACCTTCTGGATCTATGAGGGAAGCACATGCAGGTGGATTGTCTAGGTACTTTAGCAAAAAGAGAACCCTAACAATGTTGAGAGAAATTTTTTATTGGAAGGGTATGACAAATGATGTCTATAGGATGTTAGAAAGATGTGGAGTTTGCATGAAGGCTAAAGGAAAGAAAGGCATATAGGGTGAATATATGCCTTTACCTATACCTACCAAACCCTGGACTGATAACAGTATGGATTTTGTGTTGGGATTGCTTAGGATGTAAAGGGGAAAGGATTCTATCATGGTGGTTGTTGATAGATTCAGCAAAACGTCCCATTTTGTGCCCTATCACAAAACACATGATGCCCTTTTTATTGCTAACATTTTTGTGCATGAAATTGTCAAATTGCATGGAGTTCCACACAACATAGTGTCAGATAGAGACATTAAGTTTCTTAGTTTCTTTTGGAAGACGTTATGGAGAAGACTAGCTACTAAACTTATATAGTACCTCCTACCATCCACGAACCGATGGCCAGATAGAGGTTGTCAACTGTATGCTTGGCAACTTACTCAGAGCAATGGTTGGCAAGAATCTTACTGATTTGGACTTATGTCTTCCTATTGTTAAGTTCGCTTACAATAGGTCCACTCATAATTCAACTACTAAGTCTCCCTTTGAAGTTGTGTATGGCTATAATCCTACTATTCCATTGGATTTTATAATAGGACCAGCAACAAAGGAAGAGAGTTTTAGTGGAGTGGAACGAGCCAAGCAGATCCAGGAGATTCATGACAAAATAGCTGAACGCCTTCAGAAGGCTCAAGAATAGCAGAAAATTTAGGGAAGCATACATAGGAAAACCCACATTTATAATCCATGTGACTTAGTCTGGATTAATCTTAGCAAGGATAGGTTTCCACATAAGAAGTCACAGAAGCTATCTCCCAGTTCAGATAGACCATTCAGAGTTGTCAAGCACATCAACAACAATGCCTACCGGATGGAGCTACTAGGAGAGTATGGTATATCAGCAACCTTTAATGTTGTAGATTTGTCACCATATTTACCAGACGACATGCATGAAGACCTATCAAATTTGAGGGCAAATCTTCCTGAGGCCCGAAGAGATGATAAGAATCAGATTCCTATAGGACCAATCACTAGGGCCCGAGCTAAGGGCTTACAAAACTTAATTTTGAGAATCTTTCATGAGCAACCTAATCCTGAGGATGCTAACTTGATTTCTACCTTTCATCATATAATTGTTGTGCATTCAAATAGGTACACTTATTGGTTCTACCGGGTGCCAAATCACTTACACTATTAAGTGATTCAGGAACCTCAACAAGACTCATATCTAGTGACCTTGAAGAACTGGCATGTTGAAGACTATTTTTATTTGTTTTTTTTTATATTTATTTTGTAAGTTCTTGGGACATTTTATTTGGTTGTAATTTGTGTTTTAGGACCGGCTACCCTATAGTGGCAAAGTTGTAATTTTCTAGTCATTTTAACCTTAAAAGGAGCAAGTATAAATACTTGCTTAAGTAGGGTTTTAAGGAAAGACAATACACTTATCTTTGTTGCAAATTTTCGTGAGAGATTAGGGTTTGTCTTAAGATTTCATAGGACTCTTATCAATTTTAATCTAATTGGAATTGTGGTGAGTTTGCAATCTAGTGAATTGTGAGTAATATCAATTCCCTAAGTTGATTTCCGTTTCATAACTAGTGTGTCATATCTAGTATTGATTAAGGTGGTTCTTGTTCTGATTTTTGGCATCAAGTGAAGGTCCAATTTCATTCATATATTGTTATCAATTTGATTGGATTTGTATCTTGATATTATTTTATATTTATCTTTCATTATTTGCGTGGAGTTCCTTTGTTGAAGAGGAGTTCACAGTCATTTTATGTGTTAGTGATTGGGATCTCATTGGATATTGTGTTAAGTACTTGATTCATTTGAGCAACATCATCATTTTCGTATTAATCTTCATTGATTAATTTTAGGGTTCACTTCCAATTAGAGGAGGATTGATCCGGTTTTTGGCTTTGGTTGTGGAGTTATTAAGTATTGTTTGACTGCATGTGCTTTCACTTGGTTTTAGGCTCATCATGTGTACCAGATAATTCTGAATTGAAGGACGAAATTTTGGAGGAAGCTCATTACTTAGGGTATACAGTACATCCTGAAAGCACTAAGATGTACAAACATCTGAAAAATGATCATTGGTGGAGGAATATGAAACTAGAGGTAGCATAATTTCTATCTAGAAGCTTGACTTGTCAGCATATTAGAATTGAGCATCATAGACCATGAGTTACAACCACTTGCTATACTTAAATGGAAGTAAGAACATGTAACTATGGATTTTGTTATAAGTCTCCTAAGAACTAAGGAAAAACATAACACAACCTGGGTAATTGTGGAAATGTTAGCTAAATTAGCTCATTTTATACCATTTAAAGTAAAATATAACTTAGAGATGCTTACTTAGCTATATATGAAGGAGATCGTTAGATTACATAGTGTGCCAATCACTATTGTATTTGATAGGGATATACGATTTACTAATAGATTCTAGAGAAACTTCCATCGTTAGACAAATAGACAGTTTGAGAGGACTATAAAAATCTTAAAGGACTTGTTGTAAGCGTTTTCTTTGGACTGCGAAGGTAATTGGAACTATCACTTGGCCTTGGTAGAATTTACATACAATAACAACTATTAGACAACTATTAAGATGGCTCTATATAAAGCATTTTATGGAAAAAAGTGCAAATCTCCCTTATACTAGGGCGAGGTTGGTGAGAGATAGATAATAAGAAAAGAGATAGTGTCGAAAGTTGTAGACAAAGTAAAAGTGATAAGATAGAGAATTCTTTCTACTCATAGTCACCATAAAAGTTATGCAGATAAAAGGTGACACCTCTTTGAGTTCTAAGTAAGAGATAAGGTGTTATTGTAGATTTCCCCAATCAAGGGGATGATTAGATTTGATCTAAGAGGAAAGCTAAACCTAGGTTATGGTTCTATTTGAAATTTTGGAAGGAATTCACAATGCAGCTTACATGTTAGATCTACCACCAAGTTTGGAAGGGGCATATGAGGCATCTCACATTTCTATGCTAAGGAAATTTGTGCTAAATCTTGATTAAGTAGTTGCTTTGGAACCCCATAAAGCGCAACTAGATTTATTCTTTATTGAAAGACTTGTAAGAAGTGTAAAAGAACAAATATTGAGGAAAAGAGTAATTCTTGATGTTAAAGTGCAATGGACCAATTAAATGGAACATGAAGCAACTTAGGAATTAAAAGAAGAAATGTGAAGGTAGTATCTAAAGCTTTCCCCAAACATAGGTAACTTTTGAGAATGAAAGTTTTTAGGGGGGGTGGGTGGAGGATGTAATATATGCAATATTAGTAAAATAAAAATAAGAGTAAGAAATATAATAAGGTTTTAAGTATTGGGATAGTTTAGTCTTTTTATGGTCAAGGCATTTAAACCCTTAATTGACCTATTGCCTCATCTTTTCCCATTTTGTGCAATTGATATCTTAGGAATGTAATCAGACATCCATAGTGTAAGTAACCTAATGGATTTCTACATGGTTGACATGTTTTAACTAGGTAAAGGCCTTGATTGTTGCTATAGAATTTATTGGTCACAATTACCTTGGTTTAAGTTTTTGGTTGGTGACATATTATTTGACTTTGGAACAAAGGGTATAAAGCAAGCAAAAATGTAAGATTAAGTGATCTTGGGATTCTAGCTGCAAATTGAAGCAAGTATTTATATTACACGTAAAAGTGCAGAATTAGTGCTTAAATCAAAGAAATTTTGTTTGGATGCATTGAAATTAGGATTGGGATGTTGATTGGAGAGGAAGAAGAGGGAACTTTTCCAAATTGAGAGATATAAGGTTAGATACATGGGCGTGTACTTTCCTACATTGAGTTGGAGATGGTTTTATGTGCTAATGGGGAACGTGGTAAGGTATATAGGTGTGTACTTACCCATGTTGAAGTACACAACCAAGTATGCAACCTATGTACTTAGGTGTGTTGGGAAGGCTTTGCGTACAGTAAGGTACACGGCCATTTACATGGTTGTGTTCCTTCTCGTGGTCTTATGGTTGATCACATATATGGTCGTATTGTTCTAGAATACTTTGTTACTATTATTTTGTTTTTCTTCACTTATAAGCTTATTTCATTTGCAATAACACAACAAGAGGAAGAGTAATATGCAACTAGTAAACAAGTAAGAACTTAGTGAACATAGATTATGTTGTACCTTTAAGGGTACACAAAAGCTAACTATGGGACCGCTTTTCTTAGTACGTGTTTACTGTGTTTGTTGCTTGTGATTGTTAACTTAGTACTCTAAATGAACTTAATTGAATATTGGATTTAAATGTGTGTGTTGCTTGTGGTTGGCTTGACCTAAGGGTTTATAGTGACAGATCCTTAAGGAGCACTACAATGATCGGTATATGATGTTATCCCTATAAGATAGATTTATGATTAGATGGGACTTGCAGTGGCAGTTCTCAACCTGGAACTTACTATATTATAATATACATATATATGTATATTATATATATATATATATATGTTCCACACAATTACACATGGTAACACAAGTAACTTGCAAGAACGAAAGTTTCTACATGGGTAGAGGATGTAATATAAGCAATATTAGTAAAGTAAAAATAAAAGTAAGAAAAACAATAAGGTTTTAAGTATGGGGATTGTTTAGTCTTTTTACAATCAAGACAATTAGACCTTTAGTTGACCCGCTGCCTCATCTTTTCTCATTTTGCATCATTGATATCTCAAGAATGTAATCAAACATCCATAGTTTAACCTAATGGAATTCTGCAAGGTCGACATGTTTTAACTATGGGATCGCTCTTCTAAGTACATTTTTACTGTGTTTGCTACTTGTGAATATTAACATAGTAATCTAAATGAACTTAATTGGATATTCGATTTAAATGGGTGTGTTGTTTGTGGTTGGCTTAACCTAGGGGCTCACAGTGATAGATCTTTATGAAGCACTACAATGATCAGTATACAACGTTGTTCCTAATGGAGTCTTATATCAAAATAATATAAGATAGATTTACGGTTAGATGAGACTTGTAGTGAGAGTTCTCAACCTGAAACTTACTATATTATAATATATATATATATATATATATATATCTCACACGATTACACATGGAATAGAAATTATTGAAATATTAATTTTCTGTGATCGACACATGTTTGATCAATGATTCGAAATAATGACCCATCTAACATATGGTCGCTCAAGATAGTAGCAATGCTGTAATGAGAATATTTAATTGAGTAATAAATGTGAGATGTTCGATAAATTCAAGTGGGACGTTGCAAATCAAGCCACTTTTATCAATCCATATTTCACCACAAATTAATACCATATGTATCCTATCCATATGCTTTCTTCAGCCTCTCCTCCTTGTTTGTAAATCTATGTATGTATGGATGTATTGACATAGAATAGGTTAGATAATATTGGTACACAAAAATGTGAAAGGAAACAGTAGAGATTTCCGCGAATCAACGTAGGAAAATTTTATATGTATAGAAATTTTTCTATGCCCATAATCTTCCTTCTACGATTTTTTTTTATTTTCAATATACAGCTTTGAAACCCCCACGCACAAATTAGAAAAAGAAAAGAAGAAAAAATGATTTGGTAAAAGAGTGATGAGAAAAGATCAAAGATAACCAGCGAAACCGTATGTTTAGGGTTATATAAACCAAAGCGGTCAAAGTCGTAAGGGTTTCTGGGCGCTTACAAACTGCGGTCTAAGACAAAGTATGTTAGATTTTCCGTGACCCTTGACGTCGTCCGATGTGATGGTATATCATAGCTTTATGTCCTCATCACGATGTCAGAATTCATCACTTCATGTTCACCGAATCCATTGGCATAGGCTCAAAAGTGTATTAATACCTACGATAAGACTCGTGTTCAACAAAAAGTGAGACCACCAAGCAAACGAGATTTTACACATGTCGAATATTTTTACATAAAAGTATCATAATTATGCCTGTGGGGGTGGCTGCTCCCATCTGTTGGACGCGGAAAAATTTTAAAAAAATTATTGATATTAATATGCTATTTTTTTAATAAGTAATTGATAAACAAACATTAATGGTTTTTAAATACATAATATTAATAATACGTAGTTTTTTAAAAAAATATTATTTATATTTTCATATATTAAAATTTTATTGGTATTTATATGTTATTAATTAAATTATGTAGTATGTTAATAGAATTGAAATGGGACTAACCACAGTAACGAATTGACAAACAATTCGTTTAAGGCTTATGCAATTTAGGAGCAGCTTAATTATTTGTATCCACTAGTCATTGGATACATCAAAGGATGAAGTAGGTGATGAGCATGGGTAGGTGGGTTTAGGGAGATAGGTAGGATCTATAGTATTAAAATCAATATTAAAATTATTCTAGAAAAATATTTATTTATCATTACAATTATAATGTAGCTTATTTACATAAAAATAAATGTACCCTCAATATAATCTAAAGCTATATAAAAAAGTAAATTTAAACATTTTTAATGTATTGATTATCGATACTTGATATATCTTGTAAAAGGTTAAAAGAATAAATTTTTTAGTATTTCATAGGGCATGTATATTAGTCAAAATGTTACCATAAAATTATAAAACATGGAATTAAAACATAAAATGCATATAAGTTTTATTGTTAACAAAAAAAAAAAACAAAAAATCATATGCATTTAGCAACAAACTTACAAATAGAATGAAAATAATAACATAATATAAATAAGGGAAAATTATAAAAACCTTGTGTTTTCACCTATTTGTAAACAGGTGTCCTAAATTAATTTTTTAACAAAGAGGTAACTTGAGTTCCATAAATAAATGTTAATATTATCAAATATATTTAGAGTGATATGTGTTGGCATGCCACTACTATAAAATAATTAAAATATTAAAAAAAACTACTATTAAATAAATTTAAACCCAAAAAATTAAAAAAAAAAATTAGTTGTGTTGCCATTTCATAACCACCTTAAGGCTAGAGGGTGGTCGAAAAATGGCCAAAATATCATGTTGGTCACAACCCACCATGGTAGGTAGGTCTTGCAACCCACACATATTGGTAGGCAATCGCCCACCACCATATTAGGGTTAAGTGACCCTCCTATGGTGATAGGTGGCTACCCACTACCCTTAAATTCGTTTTTTTTTTTTAAAAAAAAAAAGGAAAGTGTGTAAAAACTTGTTAGTTTGTTGATGGGTTGCATGACTTGACTATATAAATATATATATGTAATTTTAAAGGTGGTCGGTGGCTACCCATCACCTAGGGGGGTTGCCTAACCCCAATAGGGTAGTGGGTGGTTAGCCACCATCGTGTGTGGGTTGCGGCCACATGATATTTTGGTTATATTCCAATCACTTAGGGCTAGGGCTTAGCTAGAAAATGGGCTTCACTTTTTTTTCCTTGTTTTTTCTTTTTTCTTTTTTTTTAAAAATTTTATGGGCTTTTTGAAATAATTTTTAATAATTTTATTAATTTAAATTTATTTAGCAATTTTTTCATTAAATTAATTTTTTGCACCAATAGCATGTTAACACATGTCTTTCGGAATATATTAAATAACATTAATACTTGTTTTTATAATTTGGATCACCTTTTTGTTAAAAAAAATTAACTTAGGTCACTTGTTTGCAAATAATTGAAAATGTGAATAATGTTTTTTATATTTTTCCCTAAAATAATATAGTATTTTATAATTTTTTATACTAACTTCTGATGCGCAAACCCTAGGTATGTCAAACCTAGAACCTGGCGATCAATATTGAAATTGGATTCCCAAGGAACATCTCAAACAAGTAAGAATGGAATTAGACCCCAACTACACCTATTGATTGAAACTCAAGTTATCAAAGATTTCCCCAAGCATTTATGTTGAAGAAATCGTGGAGTTCTTTCTCAAAGAACAAGAGAGAGCTTTACCATGAAAAGTTGTATATTCAAAATAATGATAATGTTCAAGATGTGCTGCCCCCTCCCCTTTCACATGTCTATATTAGTTTACACATAAAAAACCTAAACTTCCAAACATAGAAAAAACCCGGCCTTAACCTCCTAATGGCCAAAAATCTTATAAGGAAATATACTAAAACACAAAACCAAACAAATAAAACAAGTCATAACAAAACTAAGTGGCTCTCCTTTTCGGATCAATTTCCTTTTCAAAAAATAATTTATCCTAAGGGTTCCATACCCTTGCACCTCTCTATAGAAACGTGAATCAAGTTGATAAAGGTCGATTCTTCTTTAGCATAACTTGGTTCCTTCTCTTGTAGATCCATGATTAGTCCTTACAAAGCTTCACTCATCTGCTTAGCTCTAGCTTGGGTCATTGGGCCTCCAATACCATATAGTGGGTCATTAGACTTCGGTTCATTCCCTTTTAATACTAGTCGATCCTCATCATTCCCTCCTTCCTCGAAAAGATTCGTTCTCAAATCACCTGCATCATAAATAGTAAGGTTAGAAACATTAAAAGTTGCGCTTACATTACCATAGTGACTGGGTAAGTTAATCTTGTAAGTGTTATCATTGATGCGCTCCACCACTTGAAAAGGTCCATCTCCCCTGGGTTGCAATTTAGACTTCCGTTGCTCAACAAATCTCTCCTTCCTTAAATGTACCCACACCCAATCTCCTAGATGAAACACTGTCTTTGCACGTCCCTTATTGGCTTGATGAGCATAGTGCTAATTTTTCTTTTCAATGTTAGTCCGAACCTAAGCATGCAATTCTCTAACAAATTCTGCCTTTTTCTTTCCGTCATGGTCAACAAATTCATTAGTAGGCAAAGGCAAAATATCTAATGGAGTCAAGGGGTTAAAGCCATATACAACCTCAAATGGAGAATACGATGTAATGGAATGCACCATCTTGTTATATGCAAATTCTACATGAGGCAAACATGTCTCCCATTATTTCAAATTCTTATGAAGCACACAAGCAACAAGGTTGAAAGAGTCTTATTGACTACTTCACTCTGATCATCAGTTTGAGGATGTGCAATAGTAGAGAACAACAATTTAATGCCTAGCCTATTCTACAGAGTATGCCAAAAATGACTCAAGAATTTTACATCTCTATCACTCACAATAGATTTAGGCAACCTATCTAACCACATGATCTCCCTAAAGAACAAATCAGCAATGTGTCTTGCATCATTAATGTTAGAACAGGTAATGAAATGAGCCATCTTACTAAACCTATCAACAACAACAAATACGTTATCTTTGCCACTTTGAGATTGGGGTAACCTTAATATAAGGTCTATAGAGATGTCAGTCCAGGCTTAATTGGGCATAGGCAATGGAAGGTATTCCCTATGGGGCATTACTTTAGACTTAACCTTTCTACATGCAATGCACTTATCACACACATTTTGCCCATCATGTTTCATTTTAGGCTAATAGAAATGTTCATGCAAAATATCCAAAGTCTTTTTAACCCCAAAATGCCCCATTAAACCGCCACCATGTATTTCCTTCACTAGTAATTCATGCATAGAACCTTTTGGTACACACAACCTATCTCTCTTAAACAAATATCCATCATGTCTATAGAAATCAGAATATCCAAACTCAGCACAAGCGGCCCAAATTTGACCGAAGTCAGCATCATTCTCATATAATTCCTTAATGAATTCAAATCCATGAAATTTAGTATGTAAAGAAGTCAAAAGTGAATACCTTTGAGAGAGTGCATCAACCACCACATTTTCTTTCCCTTTCTTGTATTTAATCACATAGGGAAAAGTTTCAATAAACTCTAGCCACTTGGTGTGCCTCTTATTCAACTTACCTTGAGTTTTCAGGAACTTCCAGCTCTCATGATCTGAGTGAATGATGAACTCCTTAGGCCATAAGTAATGTTGCCATGTTTGTAGGGTTTTCACTAAGGCATATAGCTCCTTATCATACACTGGATAATTTAATGTAGCACCATTGAGTTTTTCGCTAAAGTAAGTAATCGACTTGGAATCCTGCATCAATACACCATCGATACCTTTCAAGGTCTGAAAAGCTTGCTCATGCACTTTAGTTCACCTGAATTTAGCATTCTTCTTAACAAGGTCATTTAGAGGAGTAGCTATGAAACTAAAATCCCTCACAAATCTCCTATAAAAACTTACTAAGCCGTAGAAGCTCTTAACCCCACTTGTGTTCCTTAGTGTTGGCCATTCTTGAATCGCTCTCACCTTTTCCTCATCCATAGCAATCCCCTCTGCACCTACAACAAATCCAAGAAAAACCATAGTTTCTATACAAAAGGTGCACTTTTTTAAATTAGCATATAACTAGTTTTCCCTCAAAACATTAAACACACACTGCAAATGCTGAACATGATCATCTAATGTCCTACTATAAATTAGAATATCATCAAAGTATACAACAAAAAATTTCCCAATATAATTATGCAGAACATGATTCATTAACCTCATAAAAGTGTTAGGTGCATTTATTAATCCAAAAGGCATTACCATCCACTCATATAACCCATGTTTAGTTTTAAAAGCCATTTTCCATTCATCCCCCTCTTTCATGTGAATTTGATAATAGCCATTCTTTAAATCAATTTTAGAAAACAAACAAGCACCATGAAATTCATCAGGCATATCGTCAAGTCCAGGGATAGGATGTCTATACTTAACTATGATCTTATTGATTGCTCGACAGTCAACATACATTAACCATGTTCTATCCTTCTTAGGAACTAGGATGATAGGAACCGAACATGGACTGAGGCTTTCCCTTACAAATCCTTTCTCCATCAATTCATCAACCTACCTCTGAATTTCCTTTGCCTCCTTAGGATTAGTTCGGTAAGCAGGCCAATTAAGAATAGACGCACTTAACAAGAAATCAATTTGATGTTATATACCTCGTAGTGGAGGTAGACCCTTCGGAACTTCTCCAAGAAATAAATCTTCATATTCCTGCAAAAGAGACCACTATACTAGGCAATAAAGGGTTAAGGTCAACATTAGTAAAATATACATCCTTGTACATAAGTACAAGTAGTTGTTTCCTTGCTAACATTGCACTATTTACCTCACTTTTTCTTGTAATTTTCTCTCCTCTCAGTGTTTCAGAATCTTTTCCCTCATGACTCACCAGTGTTTGTCTCTCACTCTTTTCTTTCTTCTCACCCTTTTCTCTCACACTCACGTGTTTCTCTTTAAACTCTTTTGCTATCCTAACTTGATCTTCACAAGCCTCTCATGGTATCTGTGGAGTTAGAATCACCTTTCTGTTGTTTAGAACAAAAGAATATTGATTCTTGTACCCATCATACATCACCTTCCTATCAAACTACCATGGTCGACCTAATAATAAATGACTAGTCTGCATGGGAACTACATCACACATCACCTCATCATGATAATTCCCTATAGAAAAGGAAATAAGAACTTGCCCGGTCACCTTCACTTCCCCACACTCATTCAACCACTGCAATCAATATGGCTTCAAATGTTTTATTGCTTTCAACCCCATCTTATCGACCAACAAGGTGCTAGCAACGTTAATGCAGCTACCACTATCAATGATCAAGCTACATACCTTGTTCTGCACGTGACATCGAGAATGAAAGATGTGCTCACATTAAACCCCTTCACCATCATCCTAAGGTTAAGTACTAAGGACTCGTCTAGTAACATATAACTCTCCATTCACGAGTCCTTCTAAGTCAACATCATCATATTCTTCTAAAGGTGATGTATCATCTTCCTTAGAACTAATACTCTCCACATCTCCATTATCGTAAATGATCATAGCTCTTTGATTTGGACACTGAGATGCAATATGTCCATACCCTTGACACCTGAAACATTTGATATCACAAGTTTTAGAAGATGGTTTAGTGTTAGATTTACCTTTAGAAACAACGACTAGACTCTTAGCCTTCACATCCTCTTTTGATTTCGAGTCTGTAGGATTCTTCTTCCAATTGGACTTCTATGAAGAGTTGGAAGTCGCCTTAGATTTTGGATTGCCCTTATACTTCAATTGCTTCTCTACCTTGATTGCCCTGTGTAACAACTCCTCCATAACCAAATAGTGATGTAAGTTCACCACGTCAGCAATCTCCCTATTCAACCCATTAATGAACCTAGCCATTGTAACCTCATCATCCTCCTCCACTGTAGCTCTAATCATGGCTATCTCGATTTCTTTATAATAGTCCTCTACGCTCTTGGACCCCTGTGTCAACCCTTAGAACTTCCTAAGCAAATCCCTATAATAGTGACTAAGGATAAACCTCTTTTGCATAATGGTCTTCATCTCATCCCAAGTACTAATAGGCCTCTCTCTATACCTACACCTATTACGTATTAGCTGGTCCTACTAAACACTAGCATAATCTAAAAATTTAACTGCAGCTAATTTAACTTTTTTCTCCTCAGTATAATTATGACATCCAAACACATGGTCCACCTTCCTCTCCCATTCTAAGTATAACTCTAGATCATTTTTCCCTTGAAACGATGGTATCTTCATTTTGATACTCCCTAGATTACTATCTCACCTTTAGGTATTTCCTCTCTCCCTCATGTAATTATACTCTCCTGAATTCGTTTCTTCACCCTCTTCTATCCTTACTCCTCCCCTCAAGGGTCTACTCATGCCTCGCCTGACAAGAGTGCTGCTGGATAGTTCCTTACTCCGTTCCATCTTATCCATCCTCTCATGGATTTACTCCAGCTCACCACTCACTATTCTCTTCATCTCTCTCATTAACGCATTAAACATCAACCTATTTTCCCCTCCTCCATTCTCCCCTCCAATTGGACTTTGTCTCGACATATCTCTACAATCAAGAAAAGAGATTAATAACAATAAATATAATATATCTCTCACAACTCACTCGTGCGTTGCTCTCAGTAATAATGTTCTCATAATTCACTTGTGTTTTGCTCTCAGTAATAATGTTCTCACAACCTGATCTTACAATTCTTGGATTGAAAACTCCTTAACGTAAACTACTAAGGCAATTCTACTGACTAACTAATTGATTCTGATACATTGCAATTAAGGGTACACAACACGGATCAATAGCTATTCAAGATTCACTACGGAATTGGAAACACAAACAAAGAAGATATCCTTAGCACGAAATTGGAAAGAACAAGATTGCACTGAACATGTAATAGAATAGCAATGTAATTCAAATGCAAAATTTGAAAGATAAGATAATGTTGAAGGACAGAATGGAAAGTGTATTATATCACTTGATTATGTGATTCAAAGCAAGGATTTGTCTTGGTAACTCAGCAATTTGAATACTTCCACGGTCAAAACATAAATTTTTTTTATACGAATTTCTAAAGATATGGAACAAGAATTAAGGATTGAATTTCAATTTGCTAAGATAACAAATTGTTGTCCGGTCGCCAATAGCACTTTCTATGGCCGAATCATAATTTTTTTTTATACGAATTTATAAGATATGAACAAGAACTATGGAATGAATGAAACAAATAATTAATAAGGATAGATGTTACTTTATTTAAGAAGCCTAAGCTCTGATACCAAATGATGTGCAAACCCTAGGTATGTCAAACCTAGAAGCCGGTAATCGATATTAAAATCGGATTACCAAAGAACGTCTCGAATAAGTAAGAATGGAACTAGACCCTAACCACACCTGTTGATTGAAACCTAAGTTATCAGAGATTTCCCCAAGTGTTTATGTTAAAGAAATCGTGGAGTTCTTTCTCAAAGAATAAGAGAGAGCTTTTCCATGAAAAGTTGTATATTCAAAATAATGATAATGTTTAAGATGTGCCGCTCTCTCCCCTTTTAAGTGTCTATATTGGTTTACACATAAAAAACCTAAACTTCCAAACATAGAAAAAAAATCGGCCTTAACTTCCTAATGGCTGAAAATCTTACAAGGAAATATACTAAAACACAAAACCAAACAAATAAAACAAGTCATAACAAAACTGAGTGGCTCTCGTTTTTGGTTCAATTTCCTTTTCAAAAAATAATTTATCCTAAAGCTTCCATATCCTTGCATCCCTCTCTAGAAATGTGAATTAAGTTGATAAGGTCAATTCTCCTTTAGTGTAACTTGGTTCCTTCTCTTGTAGATCCATGACTAGTCCTTGCAAAGCTTCACTGATCCGCTTAGCTCTAGCTCGGGTCATTAGGCCTCCAATACCATGTAGTGGGTCATTGGACTTCAGTTCATTCCCTTTTGACGCTAGTCGATCCTCATCAACTTCATAAGATTATTTCATTACTAATGTCATAAGAAAATATATATATACATATGTTTTTTCAATATAAGTGATTAGACAAGTGATGATTCAATAATATTAATTCCTTTTCACAATATTAACAATGAAAGAAAAAGTTAGTACTCTAAGTAATATAAACTGCTATTATTTACTAATATTTTATATATTATGATTGAAACACTTATAGTATTGAATATAATTATTATTTATCATAAGTTACTAATAAATGAATAGTATCTATTAATAATTTGTTTGGTTAACTATAAACTTTTCTTATTAATGAAATTCAATTTTACTAGTTATAGTGGGGAAAAAAAAACAAATCATTTGTTGAGAAATAGATAATAAATGTAATTGATGGGAATCGAACCCATGACCTTGAGTATGTAAAAATAACTATTTAATCACTAAGACATATTGAACTTTATAATAAAATTTACACTTAAAAATATAAATATAATATATATGTTTTACTTTAATATCAATTTAATTAAATAATGTTTTCCTCAGCCAGGGCCCCTTTCAGCCTTCCTTTAGTTTGCCATTGCCTAAGCATAAGGGTATCTACAAAGGCACCTGTTACGAGTAAATTAAATGAAGCACAAGTTGTAATCCCACTTTCAAATTGCATGATATTTATAATGCTCCACAAGGTGACAATGCATGATTGTTATCCAAAGAGTTTACTGTAGTACATAATCACTCTTCCCCATTATTCTATCCTAATGCTAAAGATAAAGCTTGGTCAAAAGTGCCACTAGAGTTATGACATAGGGTGATTAACGTTGTTACGATGAGTTATTTCTTTATTACTTTATTTATTTTATTTTACATTATTATGTAGAATAAAGGTTCATGCCTCCCCATTGAGTTATTAATATTCGTAAGAAAATTTTAATTTTAGCACACAAGATGATTCACGGTGGTCATTGATCTTTTATAGGATCGTTGGTAAAATATACAATGAGTTGCAACATCAACTGAAAGAGAAGTACGAGGAATATGGTAAGTGTGAGAGAACATGTTAGAAAGTATCAAAGGGTTTGGTTCATCGACCACCTGATTGGATTGCTTTATGTGATTTCTTTGACAATATTTCTCATCATAAGGTAATTTACCTATTTAATACTCATAATATGTGTTTATACATAATAGTGCAATTATTTTTTTTTTCATGTAGAAATGTTTTTCAATCAACATTGTGATTGAAGAAAGATGCCACATAACCACACCACTGGCACAAAATCATTCATATGTAGCTTAGTAAGTTATAATTCATTTCTTTTTCCATCATAATATTAATTTTCTCACATTATGTAGTTAAGAAGCTATAAAAATGGTGGCTGGGAAAAGGGCTTTTAGGATGGGTTATATAGATCATATAATGTGTGGCTTAGCATATAAAATTGGTGGTTGATTCTTGTAATGGAGTTGGTAATTGCTGGGAGAAACATGGAAAATTAATGAGCTAAATACACTTGCATTCGTACGTACGAATGTGTATGCTATCTTGTACATGTGAATCAATGCCTATGATAATGAAATGCATGCTTTTCTATTAGCATGTGATGCTATATTGATGGGAAATTTTTCGGCGCCGTATATGCTTTCGAAACTAGATTTGGATGATGATCGAAATCGCTCATATTTTTTTTCATTTCTTTTTATCTAATAAGTATTTGAGAAATTATCTTACAGATACAATAATAATTCTCCATGGGATGCCAACATATCCTACATTAGTTGATGGCCACTAGACATCATCAGATTTGCATTCAAAGGCCTGCTACAATTGTTTCCATTTCGAAGCATTGGCTCATGAAGATTTGTAATATTTTATACTTTGTAATTATTCTATGAACTATTTTATGTTGTATTCTCTTTTGGGATACTTTCATTTTGATTGTAATTTTCATTTAGGACCGACCACCCTAAAAGTGGCATAGTTGTAATTTTGTGTATTTTCTAACCCTAAAGGGAGCAAGTATAAATACTGGGTTTGAGGAGGCCATTTTTCATAATTAGACATACACTTTATGTGAGAGAATTAGGGTTCTTCCTAGTACAATTTCTGTTATCAATTTCAATCTCAAGAATTGAAATTGTGCCGAGTGCAACAAGGGGAAATTATGAGTTATATCAATTTCTTATTGTTGTGTTTCTTTTCATCTCTAGTGAGTCATATCTAGGGTTGGATTGAAGTCTTCTTGGTCAGATTTTGATTGCATTTGTAAGCGAATTAGTATTGCCTAATTGATTGGTTTTTAGCACTTGTTACTACCATCAGGTTGTCACTATACTTGTTGCATGGAATTTTCTTTGTTGTGAGGAGGGTCACAGCTTTAATTTGTGTTTTGTTGATTCGAATTCTCTTGGAACTAAAGTTGGTTAATTGATTCAATTGAGAATTATCATCTTTGTGGAATTCATCTCCTTGATTTCATCATTTGGTTCATCTTCCATCAATTAAGGTTCACGCAATTTGTCTTACTTTGAACCGAATTTGTTCTTGTCTTTTGAGGATTATATTTGGGTTGTTTTGATTGTGTTTAATCCCCTTTTAGGCACATCATATATCACAATGATAAAATAATTATCATTTAGAATATATCAACTCCTATACCACAATTCGCCACCATTTTTATATGCTAAGTTGTGGAGTGGCTATGAACAAGGTGCTTGAGATGAGTTTTAAAGACTATAACCTATGGCTTAGCTCCAGGGATCTATTGTTATCTTCTATATATTTTCTTTTTTTCTTTCAATAAATGAATAAATGCATGCAATTATTTGAGGTCCCTTATGTATCATAGGCACGCATGAAGAATTATTTAGTTCATCCATTCTGGTACAGCTTTCTCAGCCATGTTTATATGTATAATGTTATTTATCCTTGGAAAGAAACATAAAATCTTTGAATATCGAGCTTAAAAGAGAATTGTCAAAAGCTATGTATCAATATAAAGTCAGAAGAGACTTCTATATTCATAGCTTCTCGTCTCGAAAACTTCTTATCACTTTAGTTGACATTTCTTGCATGTTACCTCTCAGTTGCTACAATGGAAGAAAATATCTTAGATTGATTTCATTGTTAATGTTTATACTTTCTTCTTTATTGAGTTGATAGTTTTGTTATAAGATATTGACTAGTGTTGATTTGAATTAATTATAGTTGACATGATCGCAGAGGTCAACCTGTTAGGACTTGTAGGAACCGCCAGCTTTAACCTACCAAAAAAAAAAAGAAAATTAAAGAAAAAATAATTTAAAATTAAAATAATATTAAAAATTTAAATTATTTTTGAAATAGGAAAAATTAATTCTCATTAGCAATATTTAACATATTGCTATTATTTACAACACTACAATGCTAAAGGAACATATGTAGTTAGGTATTTATTGAATTCAATAAAAGAAAATTCTCATTTTTTAATAATGCAAGATTAAAAAAAATTATATTTCAATTTTCTTTTGTAGACTTTAGTCTCACATTGTTAAGATGATAACTTTACTTGAGTCTGATTTTATATAAATAAATATAAATTTTTTCCAAGATTTTATAAAATGAATTATATAAAATCAGACTCAAGTATTATAAATTGTATACCATTTAATTTGGGAAAAAGAAATTAAGGCTGGCTCACAAGTTCGAAACCGGATTGTGAACTAGTGCGTCCTTGGATTTAACCTAGAAGCGAGTCCCATGATATATTCCTTGTTAAAATTTGAGAATAAGCGAAGGAAAAACTTTAAAAAGGACAATAGACACAGGAGAAAAATGCGAGCTTTGAAGAAAGGGGAGAATTACATAAAATGATTTCATATACTTGTTGCTACTTTCATGTAGTCTTGGGCCTTCAAAAAAAAGTTTGTATAATACTTCATTTAATCTAAATGCACTTGCATTTTCTTACCTACTTATCTTTTCTTTTTTTTCTTTTTCTTTTTTTTTTTTAATTTTAACTAGTGAATAACATCTTTAAAATGTGGGTGTAGATCCTGAGCTTAATGTTTTTGAATTGTAAGTTTACATCACTGGTGGTTATTCATGGCGACCTTGCAGAATCAACAGGGAAGGATAAATATGTTACTTCTCGGCTAAGTATGGTTTTATTGTGTTTTTTCTTCAATTTGATTAAATTTTGATTTCATATTTCTAGAATTTCATTAAACTATTATCTTAATTTTAGGGTATCAAATCTTTTGATTTTATTTTTAAACAAAACTATTATAAGGGTTGATAATGCAATATTTCTCAATTCCTTCTTTTAGGATATTGACCAGTGTTTATATGAGTTGATGTTTATGATCTTGTTTAATGGAGTTGATAAGAAGTAACATGAAATTTTGTTATATATGATATATTTTATCTATGAGGAGTTTGTGACTTCCAAATGGACTATTATTGTAAAGAGATTAAGCTTCATGCTTGTTTTCAGAAATCCAGTTTGTTTGGATACCTTTTACTTTTAACGTTCAAGAATGGTGGCTTTTAGAAAATAATACGGAGCTAAGTTCTCCATTTCCATACTTTTATTATGCATTTCTTATTATTTTAATATGGAGGAAAAGAAGAGATGAAGTTTGTTGTGTGGAGAAGCATAGAGAAGTTTGGGTTGAATACTATAAACTTGTTCTTTAGAGGATATTGTCTTATGTCTTTTAACAAATTAAAGCTACCACCTTAGATTGATCTTGTAACTTCATAGAAATAATGAACAATCAAGTGCTTCATGTTATGCAATAGTTACTTATTGTTATGTCATATCATTTTTTTTTTCTTTTGTCATAAAGATGTGGTTTCTATTTGTTAAAAACTACACATTGGTTAGCGATTTCATGTTTTTTGCTTTCACAGCAACTTGGAAACTTGGAAACATGGTTAAAGCAACACGTTAAGCACACTTGACCTCCTAAAAAAAGGTGCACATTTGTTGGTTGTTGCTTAGGTTGATATGATGACCTGCGTTAAGGCTTATTATTTATAGTTGGTAATTGATACAATTTATATTTTGGTCTTAACATGTTTTACCATAATATAATAGAGATTATTAGAGATGGGGACATTTGAGCACATCCATAAGAAAAGATAAGGTGAATCGGGTGAATTCTATAGTTGAAGAAAAATATATAAGTTATGTTTCAGCTTCAAGTAATTTTTTAAACATTGCAATTTAGTGAAGATTCTTTTTCCTTTCTTTTTTGTTTTTGACTAACTATGTTTAATAAGTCGTAGAGAGCTATGATGGAATCATGCAAACAAAATTTGTAACAATTACAATCATTTAGTTAGAGGTTTGACGCAGCGCGGAAAGCATAACGAAACGAATCTGAGATTTGGATTGGTTTCACACAACAAAGAAACGATCTTTGATGTAATCTGGTTGCGCACAACCCAGAAATTGGAGAAAACTCTCTCTCAAAGTGTATTCAAATATGATAATAAAACGTACCCTAATCTATCTGACAAAAGAGTATTTATATGTTCCCGTAAAATATCTAAAAGGGGAAAATCTAAGCGTACACGTGGAAAGAAATAATAAAATACACGCATAGTATACGGTTTCATACACGGCCGTGCCTTTAAGCCGTATATGTTTCTGGGCATGCGACACACATAGTACACGGTCTCATACACGGCCGTGCCTCTAAGCCGTTTATGTCTCTGGGCATGTGATGAGCATAATACACGGTCGAATACACGGCCGTTCCTTTAGGCCGTGTGGGCTTCTATGTATATGACGAGCACAGTACACGGTTTCATACACGGCCGTTCCTTTAGGCCGTGTATGACTCTGTGAGAATCCTACTAGAGCACACGGTCGTGTCGCTGGGCGTGCTTGTGCCCGTGTAAGTGATACACGACCCGGGTAAAATTATACACGGCCGTGCCCTTAGGCCGTGTAAGCTTCTGTGCCCTCCACGATGTCCGCATCATTCTCTCCCACCAAGGTAGAACTCGACCCCGAGTTCACTTCTAAATAAAGGGGTGCGTCATCCGTGTAAAATGGAGATAAATCCGCCACGTTGAAGGTCCGGGAGATTTTCATGCTTTCCGGAATGCCAACCACATAGGCGTTGTCATTGATTTTGGCCACTATTTTGTAGGGCTCATACTTCTTCGGCTGCCACTTGCTATATGTACCCACGGGGAAACGCTCTTTCCTTAAGAACACCATCACTAGGTCTTCAACATCGAATAACTTCTTCTTCCTATGTCTGTCAGTGGCTTTCTTATATCGCTCATTCACTTTCTCAATTTGTTCTTTGATTTCCGACGCCACTGTGTGGTACTGTTCCGCCAGGTGCTTTGCTGCTACGTAAGTCTCCTCACCTTTGGGTAAGGAAACTAGGTCCAGAGCGTGAGAAGGTGCCTTGGTATAGGCCACTGAAAAAGGTGATCTTCCAATAGTTCTATGAATGGAACGGTTGTACCTCTCCATGTATCTAGAAAATAGGTTCAACCTCTCCTTATTGGTAGCTTTAGAATTGATATCCAAATACTTTCCAGTCAATGATCTACCACCCAATGGAGAATAACAAAGGAGGCCTATGTTGTGAATTTTCAGGTGGCGTACTTCAACTAGATCCACTTCAAATCGGGTTCTAACAGGCAAACTATAGCTATTCTATATGCTAACAATCTTTGGAACCCCTTCAACTTTAGAAGCTTGAACAAATTCCATTACTCCACATGAAGCCTCATTTGAAACACCATGTAGCGATCCTTTCCTTCATTGATAACATCTTGTAGGGCCTGTAACTGCTCAACAAAAGGCACACTTGGCCGCCACTTTGAGAAATCATATGAGTACTCACCAAACAGTGGAACATAGCGATCTGGCCAATGAATTTGCAGCAAATCAATGTCGTTAGTGCCAAGTCTCTTAAGGCTTTTTTCTACACTCTCTTTGATGTTAGCAGCATCAACCCGTAAAACCTTTGCATTTTCACGAATATAGCTTGACCTTTCTGAATAACTACAAACTTTTGCTACCACAATGGCCTTGTCATGTGGCTGAGACTTTAACCAGCTACCAATATAACAACCTATTTTTCCTTGAGTTTCTTTCTTCGTTGGAATTGGATAAGTCGCAGTAGTGTCCAAAGTATTTATGCCACTCTCAAATGCATAACTGAGAATGTCATGAGCTTCTTTATCTGTATTTTGTACTCCATAAGTCATCTCTAGCGCTTCCTCTGGTTTGAAGTATAAGTTTTTGGGTAAAACATTAAACTCTACATCCTTAATCTCCTTCGTTGGTGCAATGATTATGCTCAGAGTACCTCCAGCCTTCGACTCTTCAGTCACCGTTATCTCCGGCTCGTCATTCAACAAGGGCTCCGCCACAATAGCTTCCTCACCAACACAAATTTTGTAAGCTTCAACTGCTTTTCCACCGCCCCCACCATCACCAATCAAAGTACTATGATCGTTAAGGGTTGAGTTTGCCTCTTGTTCAGACATCTCCTCCTTAAACACTTTAGGAATTAAGTTTATCGGCTCAGGTGTTTGTGGAATTTTCTGAGGAAGGATTCGTTCGTAATCAAGGGGAAAGAACTTTTGTTCTAACAAGTATTGCATCATAAACCAAGTCCTCACCGGGTCTTTACCCTCAAGGCGTCTTACTCCTTGAAGTCGTTCCCACCAATACAATGCATCACCCCACAAACGACTCTCCACTAACTCTATCTTCATTCCCTCTAGAACCCTCATATGGTCAAAGAATCTTTCTATATCCTCTACCCACACCCAAAACTCATTCAGACTCTCGGTACCATCAAACTCTGATACAACATATTTAAATTGAGAAAAGATTTCATCTTTATACCTGTAATCACATATGTTGTATCGTCTTACGCTACCATGGCCTCTTCTCCTAGGCAGATTACTAAAAATCTCGTCTTCATCATCCGTATCATAAGTAACAGATCTGTTCCTTGGATCGCCTTCCGGTCGTCTCCAATAAACCTGCCTGCTACTGTTGGTATTGGATCGATAGATCAGGGCCTCACGACGCTGTTCCTCTCGCCGGATTTTCTGACCCATGGTCTCCTCTACCACCCTTCGTATTGGTTGCCCGTAACGTAGGACTTCCGTACCCTGAACACCGTCAAGAATACGACCGCAGTCATCACCGTTGTTAGCCGACATCCCCACAGGAAATTACCTTGCTCTGATACCAACTAACGCAGCGCGGAAAGCGTAACGAAACGAATCCGAGATTTGGATTGGTTTCACACAACAAAGAAATGATCTTTGATGTAATCTGGTTGCGTACAACCCGGAAATTGAATAAAACTCTCTCTTAAAGTGTATTCCAATATGATAATAAAACGTACCCTAATCTATCTGACAAAAGAGTATTTATATGTTCCCGTAAAATATCTAAAAGGGGAAAATCTAAGCGTACACGTGAAAAGAAATAATAAAATACACGCATAGTGCACGGTTTCATACACGGTCGTGTCTCTAAGCCGTGTATGTTTCTGGGCATGCGACACGCATAGTACACGGTCTCATACACGGCCGTGCCTCTAGGCCGTGTATGTCTCTAGGCATACGACGAGCATAATACACGGTCGAATACACGGCCGTTCCTTTAGGTCGAATACACGGCCGTGCTTCTGTGTATATGACGAGCACAGTATACGGTTTCATACACGGCCGTTCCTTTAGGCCGTGTATGACTCTGTGAGAATCCTACTGGAGCACACGGTCGTATCGCTAGGCGTGCCTGTGCCCGTGTAAGTGATACACGGCCCGGGTAAAATTATACACGGTAGGTTGGGGGGGCACGCTCTAGATATCATGTGACTTGTTTAATTTTGATACTTTATTAGAGACTTTTGCAAAGATGTTTTATTAGGTGTTTTTTGGAATCCTATGTGGATTTGATTGTTTATTTTGAGTGTTCTTCTGCAACTTATGTTTGGAATGAATTGGTTATATTCCTCAAACCCTTCACTTTTTATTTATTTATTTTTGGGTACCCTTATTGGAATGTTCCTATGTCGTGAAGCAAAATATGTAGTTGCTCTTTGAATGGACAACTTTATTTGTGTAGATGTGTGAAAAACATTTGATGGTTATAAGTACTAGGAATGACCTTCACACTGAATATTTCATTTGATTTGATAATATGTAGTTACTTTTTTATGACTAGTTAGAATATGATTTTTCATGGATGTTCCAAATTGTCTATATTTGAAAACTTGCATCGTTGTTGCATTTTAAGTATAAATTGTATCTCAGTTTTTATAATTTATAGAGTAACTATAATCAGGTCTTCTCTGCTAATAGATTAAGCTAATAAATTAAGCATAATCTATTTTAAAAAACCAAAACTTTACATGTGAGAATTTGATTCTTACCAAAATAATGCTAAAGTATTAATATGTCAACGCTACTATGAGATTGTTTTTCTCGTAAATGACACTAGTGATTAGATAGTTTGCAAGAATCGAGTTTCTTGCAAATACTCCATATATTACAAGCATTTTATAATTTTCACATATACTCTATAAGAATTGATTTCTCACAATATCACAAAGTCAATGGAGCTATTTAGATAATTTGTTTGTGTAAATGGAAATTGTTCATTTATATGAATGAAAATTGTTATAGCAAGCCTAATGAGACAATTTTTAAACCTTTTGCATGAAAAAAAAAATCCTCACATTTTCTAATAATTCTTGTAGTGAATTGCATCTAGCAAGACCATGGGTGCTAATGACATAATACTTATAGAATTTGCATTGAATGATTAGTTGACTAGGAATCATCATATGTTTCATGGCCATTTTAAAAATTTCTAAAGAGATATATCATTGGTGATCATGAGGAGAGTTTGTACCTCATTTTTAACCAACACTTAGGTATTGTTAATGTAGTAGAAGACAAATAGGTAGGATGGTAAGCTCCCTTACATGTGGCTTGCAACTTCAACACTATCTACAAAAGTTTAGCCATTTAAAAAGCTTGTCGTTGCAGTAAGAATTTGCACACTATATGGATGAGTTGAAAAAACAGGAAAGATGTGCTCCTTATTACTTGTAAATATGATGCTGAGAGGTGGACATGAAGTGTGTGATGGATGTCTTAGATCTGGGTTCCGAACCAGTAATCTTAGTAAAAGAGCTATAATGTTGTTTTGATAGATGTGAGGTGCCTACCCATTTCAACTATAGGAAAAAGATGTTCTACAGTTGTATTGGCTATTTTCAAGTTCAACTAGATGAAGTGTCAGAATGTATTAGTGAAGGAAAAATGTTTACTCCATGAGCTTTTGAAAAATCATAGAGCTATAGCTAAGTTGGATAATTACCCTTGATAGAATCAATAGAATATTTGAGATTGTTACTAGGGAATGACTAGTGAAGTATAGGAACACGGAAGGAAGAAATCAAACAATTGATCTAGAGGAGTTATGCATATACTTACAACAGCGGCAAACTGTTATGCCTTAGAACCTAGAGCATCACAACCTACCATGTGTCACTACTATTAATCAATACACTAAGGCTTTAAAACTCCATCATACTTCAAAACCTTCTCATATACATTATCCATCATACTACTATAACAATAATTAAAGGATTGACTCATAAGTGAGTTATTCCAAATGTCATTATTTAACAACAAAATCTCAAGCTACAATTTGTCTCTATAACTTCAATTTAACCATAAAACATCCATTTACAAATGTTCATAATTCTTGTCACTCTTCTTCCACATAGTAATAGTGTTCTCTTCCCATCTCATCCATATAATGTCCCACCAAGTTCTCGTTCTCATCATACATTAGTTGTTCATCATTTTCACCTATAACTAAAAAATATATATATAGGAAGGGAGGTGAGCCTAAGTCAGTACGTGAGTACCACACTCACATGCGTGTAACACACTACATTAATATCACATGCATATATGTAACATATATCTACAACTCATTTATAATTTAGTTCATACATCAATCCCAAAATGAATTATTACACATAGGGGTACTCATGACCTCGGTACACATAACATTTGTCCTAGTGGGAACTGCCTCTATGAACCCTGTCTAACCTTAATGGGAACTGCCACTACGGGCCCCGTCTAACCCTGATCTACCTTAGATCATTTCAATACACGACTCCACTAGGGACAACACGACATATCGATCATCGAGGTGCCCCTCAAGGATCTACCACTGCGGGCCCCTAAGTCGAGCTAAGCACAAACAACATATCTCATTCCATTCACATAACAATGGATTACTTCATGATACTACATAATTCACATTATATCTCAACATTTCATTATTCCACATACAACTAATTAGATAACTTCCTAGCAATCACATATAACAAACAAAGTAAACACGTACCTAGAATCTTAGCCTTAAGCGCTTCTTGTCCCAAACTTAAGCTAAGTTAGTATCTGTATCATCATCAACACATCACTCTTAGTACTAATCTAAATATAATATATTCCTCCTAATTCCTCTTAATCTAGTAGGTTATCTAAGGTTATACTAATCACCTCGGTTGTGTGAAACTTAGTTAATTAAGAAGATAATTTGATATATATTGACAATGTTTATCACTTAACACGCCTATGTTGGGGGTCGTGTTGCCTAACATGAGCTAGTACACGACTGTGTTAAAGGTCGTGTATCTCTTAGTGAGATTTGGCTTCAATACGGTTGGAACACGGTCATCTTGGGGGGCCAGTTTCTCTTAATTCAACATAGTAAAAACACGACCGTACTGGGAGGCCGTGTATCTCTCGATATAACTTTTGGACTCAACACAGTTAAAACACAATCGTGTTGGGAGGCAGTGTTTTTCTCATTTTAACACGAGGGCAACACGACCATGTTGGATGGTCGTATAACTCTTGGTATGTTTTGATAAATCAACACGAGAGCAACACGACTGTGTTGGATGGTCATGTATCCCTCGGTATGTCATTTGAACCCTAATTTTTTTTCTACCTTTATTCATCCAATCTTCTCATTTTTCAATCCTAAGCATAAGTAAATCTAAAAATACAAATTATAATCCCTTACCTGATCTGAATTTCGCTTGAACTTCCAAATTCAACCTCTCGTGCTTGTTCAATTTACCCTTAAACTCGACTCTTATAAACAACCCAGTTAAATCCATGATCTTTAATTCCATTGTTATAATATTTCTAGGTTATAAAATGAAAATCATTACCTTTTGCTCTACTACGCTACTTTCTTGGATTACTCTAGGTTTTCTTGAAGAGGCTCTCTCTCCCTTTCTCTCTTTTGTGTCTTTAGGCTGTTATTGTGAAAATGTATAGAAAACAGAAGAGCCCTAGGTTAGTTTGCTCATATATAGTCTCGCTAGAAAAAGACAAAACTGCCTCCATCTTTTATTCGTATTTGCATGATTGTCCTAGCTCTTACATTTTTTATTTTGTTTTTTTATATATAAAAACAAATCTTGTATTATATAAACTTACGAGTTTCCTTGTTTTTATGGGTTTGTTGCAATAACATTTAGTGACACATATAATAGATTTTATGGAGAAAAGATTAATTGGGTATTACATGTTATATATATTTATGGTGCATAATTACCAATAGGTGTTTAATATATATATTTTGTATAATTTAAAACTATTCAATTTATTATTGTATATATATAATTTTTATTGATACTCACATGTTATGTATATATGGCATGTGATATGTAATATTATATATCTTTTTTGGCTTTTTGTGAGCATTGTGGCATGTATTAAATGGTATAATTGGACATTTCAAATATATTATGTTCATCCAAATGTGTATGTCCATGGAATTATATTGTCATTGTCGAATTCGATGTCAATCGCTTATATATATATATATATTGTTTTGAAGAATCAATATAAGAATAATCGCCTTTTATGCAATTTTGTAGGTCATGCATATTAAGTGGTGTATATGCCTTTCCTAATACTCCTTTATTTACAAGAAATATATTAAGGAATAATATCAGACCCACAATTTGGACTTTGAATTCCTTCTAGACGACGGTACGTTCTTTTCTTTTCTATTTTGTTTTCTAAATTGGAATCGCGGTGACTGATGCAGTGGGCATAGTAAACTCTGTATAGTTTTTCACATGACGTGTTGGCTTATTTCATGTCCCCAAATAGAAATCACGTTCAAAAAGTATATTTTTAACCCCTCTGACCCGTTCAAATTATAATAAGCACTATTGTTAATATCTTATAAATGCTCTCGACTCTCTTTCAAAGAAATACCATTAGTCTTTATATAAAATTAGTCATAGTCAAGAACACGCCTATTAATATATTATAATCAAACTCTAAATTTCAAGCAGTCAAACAAGATTGCTCACTATATAATATACTCCCAACAACCCTTAGATCATCACTCGTCCTTTCTTACCCCCAGTACCAGCAATATTTGCTCTTGCTCGCTAAACCCCTGTCAAGAATAACATAATGACAAAAATGAGGTCCTTCAATAAAACCACATATATTGTAACCCTAACCCTAGCAGCCCTGCTGTTTCTCACGAGTTTGCAAATGAACGAGGCTACAAGAGTCCTAGATGAAGAAGAAGGAGAATGGTTCAGAGAAGCACATCTGTTGCAGTCTCTCCAGAAGGGTCCTGTTAGACCCCCAGGCTCTGGGTGCGGTTACACTCCTGGTGGAAAAGGAGCACATTGCACCAGTTCAAAAGCTTTTGCAATGGCTCCTCCACGTTCATATCCTGGCAGTAGTATGCCCCGGTTTGGTGTCGCAGCTGAAAGCCGCCGGTGAACCAAAGGGAAAAGAGAATATATATAGCTATCTAATGTGCCATTTAACAAATAAAAGAAAACATATTACCTACTTCAATGAAAATATTGAGTGCCCAGGAAATAAAGCAACCTAATTCCTTTATTCCTTTTTCTTTTTTTTTTTCTTTTTTGAATTTTCCTTTTTAGGTGATTCATGAGTTTGTATACTCTAGGAGATCGATATCTATTTTTATTTTATTTTCTATCAAGAGTTAAAACATTGTGAGAGACACACTGATGAAACAGTAAATGCAAAAAATAAATATTACGACGTTGTCTAATTATTATGTTGCTAGTTTTTAAATCTATCGGTGGATTGTTTTTGGTTATATTCTTTTTCACTGTCTTTGTGTTAACAGCATTTCTTAACGCTAATAAATCCAAGCTTAATTTCACGAAATCTAATTTATTCATGCTTTTAATATCCATATCAATAATTGGCGGATATATACCTACAAGATGACTGTCTAAAAGATATAAAATAATTACATAAGAAAGGGTTAAATATTTACCTTTTATTGTTTAGAAAAAAATTCTTTTTTATGAAATTTTAACTATATAAAAACTCGAGTCATTATTTTGACATAACTTTTCTATAAGCTTAAATTATCTTTTATTTATTTATTCTTTTTTTAAAAGGGATTAATTAGATAATTTTAAGAGTCATACGTTCCTCTGAAATAGTATCATAAAGTTAGAAGTTCTTATTTAACATCCCCACTTAAAACAAAATTACTAAATCAAATTATTATCAAGTTTTCCTTTTTTTTTATTTCTTTTTTTTTTTGTTTATGATGAAGCTAGTAATTCATGTTAACAAGTTGTATTTCATGTCTTAACATAAAAGGCTTTGCATTTGAAAACCGAAAAACGTAATGTGGCCCCATTTATTAATTATTTTTAAAAAAACCTAAACTTGCAACTTGATGATGTTTCACGTCTAAATCAAACTGGTTTGTTAATTGAAATCTAGAATAAATCCTAAGCATCATAGTTGTTAAAATTACAATTTTATCTATACAATTCTATAAGTTTACGACTCTGAGACTTTTTTAAGTTGATTTGGATATAAATTTGTTTCATATAGAATCATGATAGAATAACAAGTTTACACGTAAAATCGGTAAAATCATATATTTTTAACCGAATTTACCAATTCTATATATTTTAGTCAAATAGACTAAAAATTAAAAAATACAACTTAACTTTCACTAGATATGAATATTATTAGTTCTTTAAAAAAATGAAATTATAATATAAAGTAATGTTGATAGTGGTATCAATAATGATAGTGGTATTGATGATGAAGATAACAATAATGATGATAATGATAAAGAGAGAGTTAGCAATAATTTTAACTTTTGATGATGATAAAGGGATTAGTGATTTTTTTTTGGAATTGTATTTTATTATTATACTTTATGTTTTAATTCATTTCATATTAGTATTGTTATTTATATTATTTTTTTATATATTGCTTAACAAGTTATACTAATTTATTTGTGATGTCAGTATATATATTTTTTATTATAAATTATAATTAAAATTTATATTAAATTTCTTGATTCCATCTTATATTTCATATTTTTTTTATGACATAGTAAACATATTTATAGTCTTTTAAAGCCATTTTACATAGGGTGTAGAAACTTATATTTTTACATTTCAATTCTATATTCTGATTACATAGACCTTCTAGCGATTCTAAGTAGAATCACAAGTTTGACAACCTTGCTAAGCATAGTTATCAAGTTAGAATTATAATATTCTAGTCGAAGTTAATGTTTTCTAACATGATTATTGAAGGGTATAGCCCAAGTAGCGGGTAGTATAGAAGGTATTTGAGCATCAATAAGGTAAAACTATAGTGTTCAAGTAAAATAGAGGGAAATATAGAAGATCTCGTACATGGAGATTTGTTCATCGATTGGATGTAGAGATTAAAGCAGAAAGTAAAGCGTATCACCTCGATTTCCCTAAATAGATAAATTTAAGGACCTCGATACAATGTTGGTTTTCAATCACAATTTATGATGAAGTCATAAAAGTTAGACAAAGCAACTTTGTTAAGTTACTTCTTTCAAAATTTAAATTGAAGTAATTTTATTAGCAGAAATAGGCAATTTTAATAATTTAGAATTTTATCACTATAATTGAAAACTTGAAGTTCAAGTTTTGAAACTTATGTGACATGTGAGAGATGGATGAAAATAATTCCATATCCCATAAATTAAAACTTAAAGGAATCAAATGGGTTCAAGAGTCAACTAAAATTTGACTAAAATAATCAAACTCAATCAAGAATGTATAAGAGGCTCGACATTAGTCTCTAACGGGCTAAACTCATTACAAATGGACAAGACCAAGCTTAAGACCATTTCTTTTTTCTTTTTTCTATAGAAGGCCCACTTGTAGCCCAATTCATGGTTGTAAGGACCCTTAAATACCTGACTAAACTTAGAATCAATAGCTTAAAACCTAACTTAGAAGTAGTGAATGAAGTAGCCCTAATGGTATATGGCACACCCTCATAGTAGATGGACCTAGCTTAATATAAAGCTAACCCTAATATATGGGAATTTGGAGACCCTATTGAGTGTAAACCCTAAATACCTAGTTAATATAAGCTAAAATCTACAAGAACATCTTTATACTAAGAAAAATGGTCAAAAGACTAAATTGTCCCTAAAAGAAAAAATTTATAGCAAAAGTAAAATTTAAGGGTAAAAGTAAAAAATTTATAGTAAACTATAAAATAATAAATAGTAAATCGTAAATTAAGATAGGTAAATATTAAAAATGCAAGGTTAAGACATAGATATGGACCTATGCTTCATTGATATGAGACATGAAAATGATAATGTCTACCCTTAACCACCACAATTTATAATAGAAAATAAAAGAAAATAATAAAATAACTAGGTAAATTGCAAAAATATGAGTAAATACCCCCTAAAAACCCAATAAAATGGCCGAAACATCTACTAGCATCCTTTTTAGGTGTTAAAATGCGTGGGAATTGGTAGGAAAAATATTAGAAAAGATAGTAAAGTGGGGAACAAAATCTGAAAATTTTGGAAAGAAATTCTAGGAAAATATAAAAACAATTCAAACAATTCACTAAAAATCACCCAAGTATCAATAAAATATGAAAAATTAACCACACACTTATCAAATTGCATGAAATATGTGTGATTTTGTTTCTATATTTTTAACCCACTCAAACATTAAAAAAATAATCTTTAGAGGTAATTAAAACCCTATAAATACCACTAGACACCTCTATCTTGTTTCAAATCATAATTGTTGGCCCCCATTTCATAACAAGGGGTGAAACTTGGGACTTTTCCCTTCCTTGAGGCTAGCTAATAACTTGGTGGTGCAAGAGCTAGTGATTTTTGTGGTGTTTTAGAGTTTCGCCTATATTTTGATCAAGTTTTTCCATAAGGTTATTTTGGTGCCCTTTTGTCCTAGCCTCACATTTGTAAGTATCTCATACCGTCACTTAGTTATAATAATTTTCTTAGGACTAATCTCTTATGTTTAATATTTTTATAATTTTTGTAAGCTTTGATACTATATTTGATAATTTGGTAGTTTAACAAAAAATTCAAAAACAATCACGTTATAGTTTGTTTCTAACTTTCATGTTTTTACATAAAATATTTCATATTATTTAAGGTATTTTGAGCTCATGTAACCACTTAATAAAATATTTTTGAGTTATCTTACATTTTATGCCTATTTCCCCATAAAATGACTAAAATTGTAATGTTTTAATAAATTCTAGAAAAATTTCAGTTTTGATTTTTTCTTTATATATAGGTTATCTACCCTATGTTGTAAAGTCATTTCCCATCAAAACAATCAGTTTTGAAATTAACTTATTTACTGTCTTGGTACTACCCTTTTATCAATTCTGAAAGCATATATATACCCATCTTAAACTTCTACACGTAGCATCAACTATTTTAGAACCAGAAGAACTTACTATATAATGTTGTCACTTTCCACTTAACTATATATATATATATATATCCTATTAGTACACATGCTTAGTCTCTTAAGTAACTAACAATAGCTTATATCGTCCTCTTATAAAGAAAGTCCAATTGATATAAATGATTCATCATTATTGTCTTTACTCTTTTTACTTAATCATTTTAAAGAAATCAATAATTACTAGCAAAAAGGGAAGTGTCAAGCCTAAATTTCACTAAGTGGTGATCTTCATTTGTGCTAATAAGAGATTATAAGTCCTTATAGTTGTTTGCGCTTGTAGAATAGTTTCTATGTGCACAAATAGTGAGTGTATTTGCAGTGATTGTAGTAGTTAAGCTTGTTAGCTTTCATGTGCTCATGTGAAGATTTTTATCATTGTGCTATGGCTTGAATGATCATGGTTTAGATGCTCTTTAAATTAGATTAATGTTATATCTAACCCTAATAATCAGTCATGCATTATGCCTTCGCATTATTGCATTTTTTGCTCACTAAATACTCCCCATTAGGAAAAGAATGTGGTTGATATCCTTCTTTTGATCCCTATGAATTAAGTGGTAGGAGAGGAGGTTATCATGCGAGTTAAAAGCTATTAGATTGGATTGTATTAAATGGGTTTTAGGAGGACCCTCAAGTGGGTTTAGGGCACAAGGCTAGGTTTGGTGAAACAGTGTTAATTGTAGTTAAACTCCTTGAAACTCAAACTAGAGTGGGGTTATTTTCTCTAGTTTCACAACATATCAGTCAATCACTAAAGAAATTGACTGCTTAATGTGCTATGTATAATGCTTATCCTTTGCTACATACTAAGCTATGGTTTTACTTACAACCCTATAGATTATTTCAAAAGTACCCTAGGTTATTCATAAAAATCCTAGAATTAACATAGTAAGCATCGAGGATCATATGAGGTCGTGTAAGACTAAGTTTATCTGATTGCTATTGATTTGTTTATGCATTGTTGCTCAAGTAACGATGATTTTCAAAATTGAGCCTTACACATACTAATTAATCATGAATGGTTGTTGCTAAAGGAACCATCATAATTAGTTAGCAAGTGTAGTGGGACTGTCCACCAAGATTTGGGGGGCATGATAGTGGCTACTCAAAATCTTCAATAATCTCTCTAGATCTCCTTATATATTTGACAAATCTACAAGTACAAGCAAAATCTTCCTAAATCTAGGGAAATCTCTTGGAAATCACCTAAGATCCTTCTTAAAGGACAACAAAATCTAGCTTTCTCCCTCCTAATCTTTCTTCCACTATCCCTATCATTTTTCTTCTTCTCCTATCTCATTTTCTTCTTAAAATCTTAACACTTCTCAAAACAAAGATAAAAAAGTACCTAAAAATCAACCTAGATCTACTAACCTTTTCTTGACCCAAGAAAGAGAAACCCACTTGTTTATCACTTAAAAACCCTTATTGAATGCCTAAACCATCTTCTAATGTTTGATCCCACACTTGAATGACTTAAGAAGCGACCTAAATTACCAAAACATTAAAGTTAAGCAATATTAGAATCAAACCTAGGTGACCTTCCCATGGTCGAGGTTGTTCTTATGTATCTGTTGCCATAAGGTTGAAATTTTGAAAAAAAAAAAAAAAAAAACCCTTAAAAGGAGGCTCTCGACACACTTTCACCACCAAGTGATGGTAGGAGCTTAGCCATTAGCCAAAACCTCAATCCTACTCATAACTTCTTTATTTATTTAAATATCAAACCTTTTAACAATTTATGATTTTAGGTATTCTCAAGTATTTTTACATGTAGAATCATGTGATATTTTTAGAAATTTAATTTGAGATGAGAAAATATGGAATTTCTTTTAATAATAACTTCCTTTATTATGCAAGAAAAATGATTTTTTCAAAAATGTAAGCAAAGTTATTTCTAATGCAAACTTTAAGCTACTAAATACATGTAAAAAAAAATTCATAAAGTTAGCTTTTGAAAGACTATGCATTTACTATCTATTATATTTATTTCTTGAAAACTACAACTTTACAAAATTTAATAATAGAAATAGGCTTTGTTGCTTTAAATTAATGAAATAAATGTGTGTTGACTATAGGGGTCTTAATATGGTAGAAATAAAATTTGAAATTTTCTATAAATTTAGTTATTTTTGCAAATAAAACTATTTTTAGGGTCAAAAGTGAAATTTAGTAAAAATAATAAAAGAAAGAAATTTATTGTTGGAAAATTTAGTTTAAAACTCACACTATTATGAGCTTATAGAAATTCTTAGGGAATTATTCGGACTTGCTTAGTACATATTACATAAATAGCCTTCATTAAGCTTATAATGGGATAGTTATATGTTTAAATGATTGACTGGAAGTGTTAATCACATAAGTTAGACATGATATCATGATATTAAATAACTACTAGTTGGTCATGAAACATGTGTAAAACGTAATAATTAATTTGGTATTTGGTATATTTTAGCTTAAATACAAAGTTAATAATAGTATAAGAGCAAACTATTGAATAAAAAGGGCATTCTTGTAACTTGTGGTATTCTAATAAGTTTTGAAACTTAAGATATTTAAGAATTTTTTGGATTACAATCACAAGATAAAAAAAGAAGAAGTAGAAATCGAATATGAAATGAAAGAGTTATATTTGTTAGAAGTTAAGTAAATATAATTAAGGTCTTTTGGTGACTTAAACTAACTTTAGAGATTCTTGATGCATCATAGGTGATCTCAAGGAAGCTAATGAGGGACGTTAAGAGTTCAAGAGCACTCAAGGACTTTATTAAAGGCATTAGGAGTTCATGTGAGTCTCCTTGACTATGTGTATGCGAAGTGGTGATAAAGGAAAATGACCACTTGTGATTTCTAAGTATCTTCGGTAGCACTTATGTGTTCTATATGGCATGATGTGATATTTGAATGTTGAATGATGAGCTATTTGATGTTGAAATGTGATCATTGTGAGTGCCCCCTTGTTTTCATAGAAAATAATTTTATAATATGCATACTCATATCTCAAAAGGGTTGGTTATCATATAAAATAAGACCATGAAATTTTGAAAGCAAAGTAGATGCCTTAGAGCAGCATTTCTTGAAGTATGAAATTATAAAAGAGACCACAGATTATTAATAATAGAACATCTTAGGTAGATCTATACAAAGAACATGGGCTTAAATCTCTGGGAAAAAAATTGAAAAACCCAAATACTAAGTGGATTGGTGAGTCTATAAACGTATTTAGGTGCTAAATCCAAGCACAAACACATTTATATACAAGTCCAAACAGATTTGATCTACTTATTAGTTGTAGTGAGTTTTAGTGATATAAACATTATCATAAGTGTGTTATGCTTTATTTAGGTAGAGTCAGGAATAAAATTGTTGGTCCTATCTAATTCCAATCAATTGTTCAATCAATAGTATGTTTAATTTCAACATGCCAAGTATTTCTCAATTTCTAGCACACATCCCACATATTTGCAAGCACTACTATAATAACCATTGTAGCTTGGTTTTAACCAATCTATCCCAAATAAACCCTTTTTTAGGTCTTTCCAAGATAATTTTTTTGTAGATTTATTTTGTTTGTCTTTCTCTTTCTCTATTATATTGGTTTTTTCATGATAGAATTTTGAGCACATGCTCTAGTCTTTAGTGAGAATATAATGATGGGATGAATGGATACCAAGTACTTTAGAATTATAACAGGTAGGGCAGATGAAAGAATCAAATCTGAAGATGTTAGGAATCATGCACATTACTTAAGCATTTTTGAATTTTTAACAAAACTTTCTTTAAAATAAAAACAAATTGTATTATGCAAATCCTATTACATAAATTTAACCAAAGATATATTCTAAATGATAATAAAACTCTGATTTAATTGAAAATATTAGCCTCTCACTCATTTGGGCATACACACAGAAGACATGGTACTATTCTCAATTTAATACTGCCAAACAGTGTTTGCAAGAGGGGTCTTGCTAAGAGAGAACATGAGCAAGGATTTATTACAAGGAATAACCTTCTAGCCACATGTTGTCATAGGCTTTTGAACATGAGCATATTGTAAATGTATCTCAAACTATTATGATTGGGTATAGATAAATATTCTAAATGATTAATATAAGATTTTTTTTATAACTTTTTAAAAATACGCAAATATGCTTCAAACCATCATTAAAACCTAAAATTATCGCTAACTTATAGTTCTTTTATCAATGATTTCAGAGTTCTAGTATTGTTGGTGTATCATTGAAAATTATGAATAGTTGGATTATTTACTATTTTATAAGGACTCGGTCCTTAGAAAAACTTGAACATAGAGGCTTGCAAACCAAGATAGCCATATCTATGTCAAAAGTCATTATTACCTAAACATAAGGATCAATAGCCACAGATACATCAAGCAGAACGACTCCCATTCTATCAGCAGTTTTTCCTCTCTTTTCCTTTGGCCATACAATACTGAAACAAATTTAACAAGATGACGAGCTTTGACATTGACAAAACCTTAAATACAATACAACTCCTTCATTCCTTTTAGCAAACAAACACCATACCTATTGTTGTCAATAATCATCAACGATACACGAATCATTTTTCCTGATATACTTACATTGAGTCGGGCTAAACTCTCCGCGCTTTTTGGAAAGTGCCATATTTTGTCCGTTTTAAGTTCACATCAATATACCCATTTACCATGTAACTACGATAACAAGCCGGAAAAGCCCACGATGAAACGATATTCTAGGCCCATTAAGAATCAAGCAAAAGTCCATGAAGTTCAACACTAGGCAAAGCCTGATCCATCCACTTATACTCTAGAATAATCTATACATACGTATTATTAATGAGAACCTGCGTGTGTGTATTTGAAGGTGAATTAGTGTCACTCGGTGAATCCACATGAAGATGAAGGAATGACTAGGTGAATGCTTGTGGATACTGGAAATAATGAACGAGAAGAAAGCTAGGTTTATTGATGTTAAGTGTGAGTTAATGCGATATACCAAAATACCTATAAATCAACATTAAAATTACTCGTAAGAATTAGTTTATTATATTAATTATAGTGTATCTTATAATTTACATGTACAAAAGCATTTTGTTAATAACTGCAATCAAGATATTTTCTAATACTAAATAATAAGAGAGCTTTATATTTTCTATTATTTTTTAAATGATTACGGTTGCTAAGTGCACTTCACAAGAGTTCAAAAGAATTTTTCACCTTTCATTAGGGTATATAATAAAAATATGAAATCAATACATAAAACTTGTGTAAATTTTGTTGAAAAAATATTTAAATAGATTACAAGTGTAATGAAAAGAGTATAGTATGAATATGAGATACTGCATTTTTATTTATGATTGTTTAATTAGCAATGCTTAAAAAAAAAAAATCCTTTTCAATATAAGTGGTTAGACAATTGATTGTCTAGCAATCCTATTCATTTTCATTTTATTAACTATATAAAAAAAAGGAGTGCATTAAGTAATGTATTTGCTATTATTTACTAATGTTTTTATAATGTTTTATATAAAAGTAGGGCTAGCTAGAATCTTCAGCAAATTGTTAGGGATCCATAAGTCAGTAATCAACTAAGCACTCAAGAAGTATAATGGACATTGCCTCCACTTAAATGACTTGCAAACATGGTTTGAAGCCCAATATGATGCTAAAGATAAGAAAGATGTCTTTAGTGGAGACCCTCAAAATTATAAGCAAAATTAGGCTCATACCTATATACTATTGGCATTTGCAACTCTTCTTTTTCTTACTAGGGTCTTCTACATCCATTATAAGGAGCAAGAGTTAGTGGCTCAATTTTTCGAAGGGAAATCATATATTCCAGTTCTTTTAGCTGAGCAAATTTAAAACTTGAATTTTGTAAAGAAGAAAAATGCAATCTTCAGGGGCAATATCAACCACATACTGATCTAGTTCATGAGCTACATCAAGTGCTTTAGGCTAAATAAGGTTAAACAATCACTAGCACACTAGATTGACTTCGTTAAGTCTTATGCAGAAAAAATGAAGTTACATATTAGTATTCCTAACTATACTTGGGTTAAATTACTTGAAAGTTTTAGTGTAGATAATATCCTATAGACCTCTAAACGAAGTAATTGTAACAAAATCACCTTAAAGTGTAAAAACTTTCAGGTAATCCCACTAATTAGGGTTAATTAATGCACAAGTTACTATCTGCATTTAGTAATCCATCAATTCAACACAATTTAAGACATAGTCCATAAATTATCATTAGAATCAATTACATCCAAGTATCAAGATCCAAGCATGATAATAGCTGACAAAATAGCTAGGTTGTTGGGAATAAAGGCTTCAAGGGAATCTTGGATTGAAAGCCCTAACATTGATTTAGGTGAATTTGATGGTGAAGTCTAGAGATGTCCAACCATTAGGAACTTCATCATCAATCAACTATACAAGATTGGTAAAAGAGTCTATCAAGCTCATGATGTCACACGCTTGGCACCATGTAACCCATGTTAGGAAATGACAACCCATTTGGAACAAGCATAGGCTTAGATGGAGGTTCGCTTTGACAATACGTTTGGTTGGTGGAATCATTATTTTATTCCAACCATATTCCTTATAGAACGATTATTCCTATGTTTGGTTGCACTTTGTGCAATGCCATCCATGAATTTCGATTATGTAAAATAAATAATAACAATTCCTTCTAAAAGACTAAGTAATAGTAATTCCAACCTTCATTACTATTTCTTTTCCCAAAATAATCTTATCATAATTACATTATCCATACATTTAATATGTACATAAATGCTTTAAATATATAATATTTATATATTATACTTACATATGTTATATATATAGATACATGTATATATATATACACGCTCATATATATGTAATATATTATATGTATATTAATCTATATGTTATATTGTATGTTTGAGTTACACATATAAACATCTACAATATAATATATAAATATATACAATACTATATTTCATATATATATATAATATTAATTTTAACTATAAATTATAACATATGTACTTATTAAGTACATCAATATATGTAATATATTGACATGACATATATAAATATCTATATATATAATGCGTACATATGTTATACATATATAACATTTATATGTTATACTTACATGTATTATAAGTATAGATATGTATATACATATACAATCATACATATGTTATATCTCATACATATATTAACATATATATTTTGTACTTTTGAGTTATAAGTACATAAGTGTATAATACACATATACATATAAACATCTACAATATAATATAATATAATTAAAATATATATTATCACATATATATTGATTGTGTACATCAACATATATAAACTAAATACCCTATATGTAATATGCACATAAGCTATACATATATAACATTTATATATTACACTTACATGTATTGCACATACTAATACGTATATACATATACACTCATATATACATTATATATTATATGTATATTAACATATATGTTATACCATACATTTAAGTTCTATAGATATACATACATGATACACATATATGTATAAACATTTACAATATAATATATATAATATTATATTTCCCTTGTATATTAATTATAAATATATATTATAATGTTTATATTTATTGTGTACATCAATCAATATAATATATTGACATAAAATAGTTAAATTAATACTTGTACACGTAATACATACATAAATGTTGTACATATAGAGTATTTATATATTATACTTCATACATTGTATGTACAGATATGTATATACATTGTAAATTCATTTTTTCCCCAAAAGAATATGAAAGTTATGATAAATTATATATAAAGGCATTATAATACTTTTATTAGTTATTCAACTTTTTTTTAAAGATCATTTTGCCAACTAAACAAAATGATTCCATTATATGAAGAATAGTCATTCGAGCCTAATTATAGCCTAATGTTATTACTATGTAATTGTAATTCCATTTCACCCTTATTTCTTGCTAGTAACCAAACGTGCTATGAAAGTGTGGAAGTTGAAGCAGATGCTTAAGAAAATAGATTTAAAGAGTTCCACTAGAAGAATAAAGCATTAGAGGCTTAATTAAGGATAGCTTAGTGGAGGGTTAAAGAGTTAGAAGCACCAATAGGTCAAAGGAAGGGGAAGAAGAAGGATCCAATGCTAAATTACTAGAAGAAGAGGAAGTTAGAGACTCTTGTAGGAACTAGCTACTAAGGAAAACAAAGCAAAGAATTAGACATTAGGCTTTCCTTTTTAGTTTGTTGTAACTTCTCCAATGTAATCAAAACTCCAAAATTAGCAACATTAATAAAATTTCAATAATTCCTGCTTTAATCATTATTTGTTGATTTTCACGTTTGCATTTGCTTGTATCATACATTTGTTTAGTCTTACTTTTTCTTTAAAGTTCTTTATTTTCTCTCTCTCTCTCTCTCTCTCTTTATTAATTAAAAGAGAGAGAGAGAGAGAGAGAGGGAAATGGGAAATTTTTCTAATACTAATCAATTTCAAAGTGTTGATTTGATCTAAGTTTTAAGATAATGCCTAAACACTTGAACCTCACAAGAATTCTATACAATACCTGTTTTAGAGCCAATATGTCAACCAACAACAACAATAATACTAATGATAATGCTGCTGACCAAAGGATGGTTTCCTTAGAATAATCCATGTAGAATCTCAATGATCAAGTCAAGTTTCTCTGTCTTCCAATCCACCTAGCTAGCTCAAGAGGGCCAGTGCATATAGTATGACTAGTTGATGGTGCAGACTTTTCAAGATAGTCTCACAAGCCCTACCTTGGCTTGGTACACACAATTTAACCTTGATCAAATCAACACTTAGGATAAGTTAGCTTAGGCATTTTCCAAGCAATACAAATTTAACATTGAGGTTAATCCTCAATGTGGGACTTAGGAAGTATCCACAAGAAACATAATGAGTCCTTTAAAGAATATGCTTAGTGTTGGATGACTCAAGTTACAAGGATCATTACTCCAATATCTGAGAAAGAACTAACATCTACTTTCATCAATATATTAGAGAAGCTCTATTTTACCCATTTGATTGGACAAACATCTTCAAGTTTTGTAAAAGTAATGGTAGTAAGATATAGGATTGAAAGTGCCATTACTTTGGGAAAATTTCTAGCTAATGAAACCTTTATGGCCACATCATCCAAGCCTATAAATAACAAAAAAGGAAAAGAAGCCACAATCAATGCAGTTAATTCAAGTAGAAAAGTAGATCAACCCCTCATATTTCCTTCTAAACAACAAACCCAGCCATAAACACTTCAATCCAGCCATAACTAAACAACTAGACTTAGACCAATAGACCTCCTAAACAATTCACCTAGATCCCATTCCCCTTAACCAAGTTTTTACCAACCTTAAAGCTAATAATCTAATCAATTTTGAGATCCCTAATGAGCGATATAGGTTAAGAACTTATGATCTTGACCTTAAATGTGAATACCACATGAGGTAAGTAGGGCATTCTACTAATAGGTGCTAAAGACATAGAAATAAAATCCATGACCTAATTGATGTTGGAGTAGTACAACTAGACTTCATTAAGCCACTTTCTCCCATTGTTAACAACAACCCACTTCCTAATCATGGTCCTATCATTAACATGATCACTTTGGAAGCACCTAAACTAGAAATTGATTTAGACAAGTTACTAATAGAGCAAGTGGCATAGAACTTGCAACAAGCTAGCTTTTATCATCAATTAACCTAAGTAATAAGGCACAAACCAAATTAGCCGTTTGACAATTATTATTGGAAGGCAAGATCAAGGCATCATACATTTAGGAAATGCTGATTCCAAAGCCTTAAGAGTTAACAACACAAAAAGAGTTGAAGAAAAGATGGCATGCAAGTGACCCCATGGTTGGTTTATTAAGACAGCCCTTAGAAAAGTTTAATTATTTTGTTAATTATTTCATTCAACTACCAATCTATAAAGAGCTTACCTTAACCTTAAGTGGTTAGGGCTCAGATTTTGAAGAAGAAGATAACCCCTATAATGAGAAGGAGAATGATAAAATAATTAATATGATAGGATCTAACTTCAAACTCGTGATCTTAAAGTACTATAAGGAGCTTAAACAAGAGCAAAAAGTCTCAAAAGCTAAGAAATATACCTTCTATGTTCTCTTGATACTTTAAAACTATAAAGCTACCTAATTTAATTTATAGCAATTAATTAGGAGAAACCCTTAGGTTTTATGATTGGAGGAATCACCTAATTAGTAAAGGTTTATGGCCCCAAAGAAGAACTCATGAAAAAACTCAAAACCAAAGAATCAAGCAACATATTCATAGAATTGGTAATGGAGGAAAAAAAAAGGGTGGTTAGGTTTCTTGAACATGATCAAGTCTAGTGAGTATAAAATCATAGACCAACTATTTAAGACCCTAGCCAAGATATCACTTATAGGTCTCCTCTTCACCTTTGCACCTCACAAGGAAGCTTTATTTGGAACTTTATGGGAAGTTAAAGTGCCATAGGGAATATCTACTAAAAAATTAAGATACATTGTGAAGTCCATCTTTGCAATTGATCATATCTCCTTTTCAACTAAAGAGTTAGAGGAAGAAGGTAATTGACACACTGAACCACTTTTCATAGTGGTGAAATGCAATAACTTAATTGTCTCCCAAGTATACATCGATAATGGGTCCTCCATCAACATATGCCCCTTAGCTACTCTAAACTTGCTAATAGATAACACAACCAATATCAAGCCAAGTTCTACAATGGTAAGAGCCTTTGATGGCTTTAGAAGATAAATTGTAGGGGAAATCAATTTAATGGTGGATTAAGGTCCTTCAACTTACTTTTTATAAGGCCTTGGATTCATGTAGCAGGGGCCGTTCCTTTTGGTCTCCACCAAGAGGTCAAATTCATTTCCAATGGTCAAATTATCACTATTTTAGGTGAATAAGATTATGCTATTTATAAATAAATGGCCATACTTCATAAGAGAGGAAGGCCTAGAGGATTTTGGACTCCAGATATTTGATAACGTGTGTATGATTACCAACCCTAAGGTTGGGAGATCCAACATAGCCACATTGAAGCAAGTAAGAAAATCCCTAATTAGGTCATTAAGGCCCTGTTTGATGAGAATCAAGGTTAACGAGTCTTTCACTAGGAGCTTGCTCGCTAGGAAGTACTATTGGAACTAATTTGCTAGCTCATTGAAGGAATGGATGGAATTGTTGAGGAGGTTATTGTATCATGTCTAAGAAACTTTGCGTAAGGTGCTTAGAAACACTTTGCAAGTGATTGCATCACTAAAGCCATGTAGGTTCATCATTATGCGAAAATGGCACAAATGGTAATCTGGATTAGCTATGCCATCATATGTGTCAAGCTGTGGTAGCCTAACATTAGGTGGCAAGACCTTGTCTTGTATTGCTTCTGTGAATGCCATCCTGTTTATCCAGAATCTTGCAAAGGGGTAAATGTGCTTACTCTACTTAAGGTTAAAGAACCTCTTAATATATTTGTCTATCTAATTAAAGTCCTTATCATTGACTTAGCGATTGGCTTTAGTGTGAGCATATGATAGCTCAAGTCTAATGTTTTGTAGTGCGATGCCTTTGCTACTACATGATGCAATTGGCAAGATTAATGCTAGGTGTGCATTCCCTTATGTGGCTACTGGCAAAACTTGTTCAGTAAAATCTTGATTATGGTGCTTTGTAGATTAGGCTTGTTGCTTTTATGGTGGTGCATGTGCTACTAATGGTGGTAATGGTGGTGAAGGATTGTTCTACCTATTTCTTAGAGAGAATGTAGACACATCTTCCAAATTAGGCATGTTATTAAGTTGTTCTAGCCTCACAACTCAAGTTTGCAATCTCATGTTGTCATTCCTTATTGCTTCATTTTGTGTAGCCAGTGTTTTTTATAGATTTTTCAAGTTGAGAAAATTAGGCATCAATTTGGATGGTGTTTTTGTTTGTGCTTAGGTGTTGGGATGCCATAACATGGATAGTTTAGTCCACTACCAATGCATGTGTGGCTTCCTTGGACTTTGTGGTTTTTTATTTGGGTACCAAAGAGGATGCCAAATGTTATGCTTAAAAGTGCTCTTAGGTGGTAATCACCTACAAAAGAAAACACATTAGGCTTGAAGGGACACTAAAAGTGGTTCCAGTGCACCCACTTTGATGCCTAAGTTAGTACAAGTGTTTCAAAAAATCAATAAGCTAAATAGTAGTGATAGGAATCAGCTTGCACCAACTATTTCTAATGATCCATTGCAAGGAATTGGAAGACTAATGGCAAGGGCAAGGATAAAACACATGGAGCAAGCTCTGAATGGACTTGTTCAAGATCATTTGGATCAAGCATTGAAGTTAGCTAAAGTGAGCAATCCAAGAGATGAAGAGATCATTTTCCATTTATCAAGAATCTTTAATAATAATAATGAAGATCAAAGCTTGGAGCAACACTAGCAAATAGAATTTCTAAGCTTGAAAGTCATCTTTTCATGGAAGACGTTAAAGGCCGCCTAGGAGACAATGAAGGCCATTGGCTTTGCCTTTAAAGGCTACCAGCTTACTTGGCCAGCTTAAGATTTTAGGTTACCAGCCTTAACTGGTTTTTGAAGCTAGCTTTTATTTTCCATTTTGTGTTTTCTTGTTTTTTGTTTCCCTTATTTGTAAAGACTATAAATAGTCTTTTGGGGCTAAATTGAAAGGGGAGTCACCATTCTCATGAAATTAAAAATTTCTTCTTTGTTCTTTATCAATAACTCAATTTGATCTTATCAAGGTAACTTGTGGGGATCAAACCACCATTATAACTCTAGTTCTAATCGATATTACGATTAGGGTCAAGTTTTTTTGTGCTTGTTTTCAAGACAATCCTAGGGTTTTTTTCCTTCCAATCAGGTTCTAGGTTCATCTCAACCTAGGGTTTACATCAAGTAGGGCTTAAGATTTCAAATTTGAATCCAAGTGGAGTCAACCCTTATTTATAGGTGTTAGGGTTGAGAGAACTAGGTAGGTGCATTAATGGCTTCATAGGTGATTTTGTCTCATGTTTTGTGTCTACTTAGCTTCCCCATACAAGTTACATCTTCTTAGCTTCACTTATCTATTAGGAAAGCATGGCTGACTTAAGCTCAAGATTGTGCTAGACCATACACTAAAGCTTAAACCAATCACCAATTCTTAAATTAGAATATAAGAGCTTAGTCATTAGTCTTTAGAGCTCAGTCGTGGGCCTAGGTAGGTCAAATTAGGCTTTAGGAGCCTAAGTCGAAAAGGTGCTATCAATAGGCTAGATCAAATATTTATGTAGGTGAGATGGGCCTACAAGGTCAACAAATGTGAGCTATAGGGATGTCAAAGTTATCTTTGGCATTTGCACTCCGATGCTTAAGTAAGAATAACAAGATTACAATAATAAGAGAGTCAAAGATACAAAGAGTATTTGGTCCCTTACTTTGATGGCATGATCCTCTATTTATGCTGTTAGAGTGATGACATATTTATGGCAAGTGAATTCTCCCTTAAAGTTATTCACTTCTATCTAGAAAAGATATGATGAATTATATTTTGGGAGTTATATATGACTTTCATATTTATCTCAACTTTCCCTTAAGTTGGTACTTGTGGTGTGAAGTCCGAAAAATTTCAAAAAAGTTATATAAACAATTACAGAAAGTAAATAGAATAATAAATATTATTTTATTCTAAATTTGTGATAATAATAGGTTTTAAAATTTTAAACAATTAGAAAGAACGACTTTCACAAGGAAGATAAGATGATGAACGTAATAAATTGAATTTTATAAAATATATTATCGAATAAATTTAGGAAGCGACGTACTTGAAAATATTTGAATATAGATATATAAATGGATAAATGAAAATAATTATAAATTTTAACTTTAGTTCAGGTAAATTAAATTAAAAGAATAAACTCTTGAAACATAATTTTTAAACAATATTAGGTTAAATAATGAAATTAATTTAAATTATAAATCTGGGAATTTCAAATTAAAATTTAGAGTAAATATTTATCTTCGGAATAATCAAATTAACCTAGATATAAAATTTTGTAATAAATTGTTAAAGATATAATTTTTAAAGGTATTCTCATACGCGTGCGAAATGTTAAAATAGGGATATTTTTAAATAAAATATAATTATAGTATAATACATAAATATACATATAAATATAAATATATATATAACTGTAAAAAAAAAAGAAGTCCCATCCCCTTTCTTTTCTTTCTTTTCCCTTCTTTTCTTTACTTACCTTTTTCTCCCTCAACCGGCTCCTGCTCCCTCTCTTTCTCTTTCTTTCTTTTCCTTTTTTTCTTTCCTTTTCTTTTCTCCCAGCCATCTTCTTCCCTTTTTTTTCCCTTCTTCTTCTTCCTTCCGGTCATGACCTTGACAACCGAAATGACGGCAGCAACTCGGACGACAACCTCATCTGCAACGACAACTGTAGCAACAAAGAACGGTGACCGTGGTGACGCCAGCAAATGTGACGACTTCGACCTAGTAACTCCAGTGGCAACAGCAATGGTGACAGCAATAGATCACCAACTGCGATGACGACAGCAACCCCAATGGCAACAACGATGGTGACAACCACGATCGTAGCAATAGCAACAGCTCTCAATAGTAGCAGTGACGACAATGGTGAACGACAACGATGACTTCGACCCTAGCAATGATAGCCACCACAATAGTAGCAATGGTGTCCACGACCACGGCTTAGCGTCGTGTTGCCTTATCTCCTTTCCCTATGATGGCAAGCGATGATGATGACGGCAACTCCAGCGGCAGTGGTAGTCGCAACAACTGATAGCAACCTCGACCACAGCAAATGCAGCAACGTCCGGCGGCAACTCTAATGGCAATAGCAACAGCACTGGCAATGATGACAACGATAACCTCCAACAGCAACAGCAACGGTGGTGGATGGTATGAGAGGGTGTAGGCATCCGTAGAGAGAGGCTGTGTGTATGTGAGTGTGTGTGAGGGAGGTGAAAGTTGTGTGATGCCAATTGGATAGCGAGGAGGAAGAAGAAAGAAGTAAGGGAAGGTAAGGCTTGGTTACTGCCGGTGTTGGGCGGTTAGGCTGAGGAGGAAGGGAAAATAGCTACGGCGGTGTATAGCCACGTATGCGTGTGTACGTGCGAGGAAGAGGTGTATGTGAGTGTGTGTAGGTGGACGAAGGTGTGGTTGTGTGTGGATAGAGGCCATGAGTGTGTGTACATATGTGGGGGAAAGGGAGAGTCAAGTGTATATGTACGTATGTGTATTGAAAGGGTGTGCAGTGAAGGATGATGTGTATGTAGTGAAGGATAGTGTGATGTGCGTAAGGATGTGTGTGTGCATGTGAAGGAAGTGGGGGTAAGTGAGAGTGTGTGGATGTGCGCGAATGGAGGTTGTGTACGTGTGTGCATGTGAGTATGTGTAGTTATGTGCGATTGTGTGCGTGGATCAGAAAGATGTGTGTGTATGTGTGGATGATGGTATGGGATGTACGAGAGTGTATGTGTATGTGTAAGAAGGAGGATGTGTATTCGAATGTATATGTATGAGGATGCGTATAGTGTGTGTGTAGGAATGTGTGTGTATGCGTGCATGTAAATGAGGAGGTAATGTAGTGTATGTGGATTGTGTGTGTGTGAATGAATGTGTGTATGAGTGTGTGTGTGTGGAGGAGGATGCATAAGTGTGTGTGTGTGAATGGGTATGTGAATGTGAAAGGGAGGAGGAGAAGCCAAGAGTCTATGTGTGTATGTGTAGAATGATAAGTGGTGTGTGGGAATGAAAGTGAGTGGTGTATGTGAAGATGGTGTAGGTGATGGTGAGTAGTGTATGTAAGGATGTGTGTATGTTGGTGATGATGTATGGTGTGAGAAGATGTATGTATGTATAGAGGAGGAGTCAAGTGTGTAATGCTTAGGAGTATGCGCGTAGGTGCATGAAGTGATATAGGGTGGTATGTGTATGTGGGTGTGTGGTATGTGTGTGTATAAGGGCGTGATGTATGCGAAGTGTATGTGTATGGTGATACGAATCGATTAGCTCTGATACCAAACTAATATGAAATCGGTTTGCTCGGATTCCTAACCGATACGAACCACACCAACATGTGACGAAACCTAATACCAATACGTTCGGAATTCGCTACCTAAGATGCCAAACACACTCAAGTGGAAATCGCGACCCGTTGTATATAAGCGAGACAAGAACCTTGGTATAATATGAAGGCGCCACAATCGGGATGAAAGACCGTTTGATAAGTCGGGATGAACGCTACGGAAGAAAAATCAGATAAGTTCTAGATTAGTTCTTTAAAGAACCAAGAGAGGAATTCTCTCAAAAGTGTTTTTTCAAACTTCAATGTTGTATATTCTATTTTCTATCTGTTCTAAACCCTAGGAGCTTTATACTAGGGTTTACAATTCGTAACAATAAAGCCCAAAACGACATTACTTCAATAAGTTGCGTAAAAATAACAAAAACAAGACATGAAGGCTAGCGGTGTAGACATGAAGGCCGGCGGCGCTGGAATGAAGGCTGGCAGCCTTGAGCCGGCGTTGGAGACATACACGGCCGTGTACTTCTAGACGTGTATCTTTCTGGGGATTTTCTTGACACCATATACAGCCGTGCCTTTTAGCCGTGTATATGGCCGTGTATGATTCTATGTAACCTTCAGACTTCTACACGACCATGCCTTGAAAAGACACGCCCTCATCAACCCGTATCCTTTATGACTTGTACAAGAGCAAGGGCCTTCCCATGGTTGTTTCAATCCTTTCCAACTTCATGATTGCTCCAATTCTTTCTGGCTTCATGGACATCCTTTATCAACCCGTTAAGTGCTTCCTTGAATCGTTTCGCTCGATTTCTCGTAATCGGTCCAGGTGGCACTTCAAGAGGATCCACATTCCATCTTCTGGCTTGGCTCCCATCATGGATCTCATCATATGGGATGATATGTGGTATGTGTGAAAGGGGGGTATATGCATATGGACGGTGTGTGGTAGGTGCGGTTTATGTATGTTCGAGTGGATGCCATGTAGTGTGTGAGGATGTATGTGTATATGTATAGAAGGTAAATATAATGTGCAGAGTATGTGGGCAAGTATGTATTGAGGGTATGAAGTGTGTATGTATATAGATAAGAAAATGTTGGTGTGTATGTGATGTGTGGGAAAGGCTGGTGTATGTATGATAGAAGCATGAGTGAGGATGAAAACCAGTAGAGAGTAAAAGGAACTCGTAGGTAGAAATATCAACAAAGAAGAGAAGAAAGAAGATGACACAAACCTTTAAGGACTGCTAAATCCTGCGGGTTATCCTATAAGTAGTTTGTTGGAAGATATTAGAAACAATTGGATAAATGAAAGGTTCAAAGATGCTTCATAGATGAGAGAAGCATCTATGATGGTGTAAATGGTGAAGGGAATGATTCAAGCAATATCCAAAATGATGGCTTGAGAGATATTTGGAATGAAATCGATTTCACAATGGAATGCTCAAAGGATGTTGAGGAAGATCATTCTTGGCCAAATGCCCTAATGCAAGATCTTCAGTTGTCCTTTCCAAGGATATCTAACATATATGGAAGAAGGAATTCCAAATTTAGCAAGTCAAAGACATTCTATTGCTCGACTTTTACACAAGGAAAGTAAACAGTTGATCACAACAACTTAAGGTGTTGGAAGCACAAATTCGAAGGAAGTTTAACATTCGAATCTTATTCACCCAAAGTTCCATAAAGAGGAAACTTCACTCCATGTCATCAAGAACAAGATGAGCAGAGTACACATATTGGGTGCTAGAAGACCACTAAAGTCAGGTGGAGATGTGGCTTTATGGTTGGGTTGAGGAAGTATCATAAAAGGATACCAACTTTAAGAGGAACACAAAGGAGTTACCCATTGGAATCGCTCGACTCCGGCTAGAACTACGACAACCCTAAACAAGTGAGTGGGAAACATAACGATATGTTACTATGTTGTGTTGTATGTTGAATGCTATGCATGTGAAATTGATGTTTGTTGTATTGCTATTTGATGTGATTGTTGTTGAGTTAAGTTATGCGGTAGGGAATAATGAGTTAGGAAAGAAGTCGTAAAGAATATAGGGGAATAAATGGTCCGAGAGTTTAGATGCCATTACCTTAATGATAGCACCTTACGCCATATCGCTAGTGCTATAACCATAAGCCTAACCCATGTTTTACAAATTTTTTTTTTCCAAATCAAACTAAAATATAGAAACTTAGCTTTTGCTTCTATAGCTACCGAGAAGGTATGCTTAATTGGAATAGGGTATATAAGTATCAACATGTATACATGTCAGAGTTGTTCCTGGATGTGTATACATATAAGTAACCAAATTTATTTTCATATTATATTTACAAAATACACTCATGAGCTCAATCATATAAATCATGAGTGCAACCTTAGTTTTTGCAACACAATGACCATATTTTCTTACCCTCTTAAGTACACAAAGCGAGATGTCTAGTAAATTGTCCTTAATTAAGGAGAGGTCTCAAACATATATGTGTATAGATATGTATATATATATACTATACACAAGTGTCTTGAAGACATTAAAAGGAAAATGCGAAACGACCTTACTGGTTCTCGAAAATGTGAGAATGATAAAGCACTTGAGAAGTGCGATGACACACAGGTGTCAAGGACGATTAATGTAAATCAACCCCGAATGATTGGTTTGGCATGCGAGATAAATGACATAGAGGTATCAAAAATGATTGTAAGCCAAGCTAAGTGGTTCGGCATTTGATAGAAATGGCACAAAGAGGTGCTGAGCTAATTTAATCCATTATAAAACTGGGTAGGACTACGTCTACAGGGTTTGGGTTTAGTGTCGATGTTGTGTAACAAGAAATGCATAATCCTTGCTTGTGTGAGTGAAATGGAATGTTTGATGTTTACTTCTATGGTATGATTGATTGTGATTATAAATGTTGTTTGATCACTTTAAATAAATCAATTAAAGTACGAATTGGATGATATTAAAACTTGACATGCATTTTCACGAGACATTGCATGAGATTGAAGGTATCACTGTCATAGGACGCGTTGGAAGTGATCAAGAGGATCGTTGTTCCGCCAAGTGTGAACTAAGTGATTAAGGGATTGTCGCGCCTTGGCGGTTCCGAGTCCAGCTTGTCCTTGAGGGTTTTGCTCCATCTGGTATAGAGATGCACGGGAGCATTCACTGTTGGGTTAATAAAATATTCTAATTAACAAGTGATAAGATGCAAAATCCAAGTAATGACCCAGGCACTAATGGTGGCTTCACAATCCCCAACCCAAGGTCAAGGGGGCATAAACCCTAGACTTCACGTCAATTACTGGAAGACCACATGAGATGCTGCATTCATATGGTTGTTCATGCATAGCATATGTTTAATATCTTAATTTGAATTTGCTTGCATATGTATATAGCATATGTCTAATGTTTGATTTTAGTTTGTCCATATGTGTATGTAGCATTGAAAGTGTTACCATCCCATTCACTGAGCCATGGTGTGCTCACCCCCTCACAGACTTTTTGCAGGTGACGATAACGAAAGCTCGAGATGGGATAAGATGTGAAGTGTTGAGAGTTTTGGAAGACCAAAACAACAAAGTAAGATTTGTGAAGGACAGATATACTTAGATGAAATGTTAGGACCCCCATGTGAATAGAATTTGAAGTTGAGAACCTAGGTATTATCTTACTTTACTTATTGGTAGGGGATACCGATTCTCTACGATCATGGTTGATCGTAGGGTACGAGATCCATAGTTGTAATTTATTATCTAATTATTTGTACTATAACTTGTTGTAGATGTAATTATTTACTTAGTCTTACGATCTCTGACTCGTAAGATGATTATCATGTAATGGGTACACACGTGCCATGATAATTTTAGGAGAGGCTTCTAGGCCCCCTTTCAGAGTGTGACAAGATTTTTGGTATCAGAGCTCTAGGTTGTCAGAGATAAGAGCAACCTACTAAGCAGTGAGATGGGGTAGAACTTGGGTAGATTGTAAGAATAAAATCATAAAAGACTTAGATAGTATTCTATACATACATATATATATCTACCAATCTAGAGTTTCTCCTAGTTCTAAGTTACTTCAATGTATTAGCCCTTAAACTATATATCCTCCTTCGAAACCATAGAGGATATTATGAAATGTGGCAAATGACGAATCGTAAGCATCAAGCTTGAGGATGACAATATCATCGGGTGTAACGACACTCTAGGAAGTAAATGAGGTTAGCGTGGGCCCATAACCCACAGGTTCTAGGATCAAACCCGTATAGCATAGAAAGGAAACATGATAACAACCCCTTAGTGATAAGCTCCACAATAGAAGGACCACCATGAAGAGAGCTTCATTGGATTATATGAGGTTCTCTAGCTAATGGACGAGTACCTTAGGAAAAACACGACATCGCTTTCGTGTTGTGAGAATCTGAAGTTGGAATATCCTAACTATAGCATTAGAGCGACTTTGTAACCCTAATTGAAACAATAAGGAAAAGGGGCATAAAATGGGTAGGTATACAAACATATATCACCCATTATCATAGCTCGAACGTTGACTATCAAAACTAAAATATACAAACATACGAACTCCAAAACTAAGAAATCTCATTACATATACGAGGTTGTATACAAATGACAAGCTTACGAGTACTAGGAAAGGAAATCAGTATGTCATGAGTGATGATGTAGACAGTAGTGATTTATGTGAAGAATGTAGTCAAATCGCAGTGTGCATTACAACTTGTGAGGTAAGAAATCTAGGTTTCAATGATTTAAATCATTGTACTTATATGTATGTATGGGATGCGCAAGTGAGATGAGAAGATAAGATGATGCATGTGACATATGTTATGGGCAAATAGACATGAGGTAGGAAGAGTGGTATTACAAGGCCACAAATATGACATGCATAGATTCACATGAGATGTATAAGGCTAAAGGAGTTATTGGAATCAGATTCAACAACTCTACGCTAATGGTATAAGGGTAAGCGTGTTTAAGGATAGAACAATGAGTTATAGCCATGAACGTAAGGTATAGAAAGCGAATACGGAAAAGTTTCGAGGACGAAACTTCTTGAAGGAGGGGAGAGTGTGAAGTCCGAAAAATTTCAAAAAAGTTATATAAACAATTATGGAAAATAAATAGAATAATAAATATTATTTTATTCTAAATTTGTGATAATAATAGGTTTTAAAAATTTAAACAATTAAAAAGAACGACTTTTGCAAGAAAGATAAGATGATGAATGTAATAAATTAAATTATGTGAAATATATTATCGAATAAATTTAGGAAGCGATGTACTTGAAAATATCCGAATATAGATATATAAACGAATAAATGAAAATAATTGTAAAATTTAACTTTAGTTTGAGTAAATTAAATTAAAAGAATAAATTCTCGAAACATAATTTTTAAACAATATTAGGTTAAATAATGAAATTAATTTAAATTATAAATCTGGGAATTTCAAATTAAAATTTTGTAGTAAATATTTATCTTCGGAATAATCAAATTAACTTAGATGTAAAATTTTGTAATAAATTGTTAAAAATATAATTTTTAAAGGTATTCCTATACGCGCACGAAATATTAAAATAGGGATATTTTTAAATAAAATATAATTATAATATAATATATAAATATACATATAAATATATATAACTATTAAAAAAGAAAGGTCCTATCCCCTTTCTTTTCTTTCTTTTCTTTTCTTACCTTTTTCTCCCCCGATCGGCCCCTGCTCCCTCTCTTTCTCTTTCTTCCTTTTCCTTTTTTTCTTTCCTTTTCTTTTCTCCCGGCCATCTTCTTCCCTTTTCTTCCCTTCTTCTTCTTCTTCCTTCCGGTCACAACCGTGGCGACTAGAATGACAGCAGCAACTCAGACGACAACATCAGCTGCAACGACAACCGCAGCAATAATGACCAGCGACCGTGGCGACAACAGCAAATGTGACGACTTCAACCCAGCAACTCCGGCGGCAACAACAACAGTGACGGTAACGGATTAGCAATTGTGATGATGACAACAACCCCAGCGGCAACAGCGATGGTGATAACCACGACCATAGCAACAGCAACAGCCCTCGACAGTAGCAGTGACGACAACAGTGAATGGCAGCGATGACTTCGACCCCAGCAACAATAGCCACCACAACAGCAGCAATGGTGTCTGCGACCGTGGCTTGGCATCGTGTTACCTTGTCTCCTTTCCCGACGACGGCGAGCAATGATGATAACGGCAACTCCAGCGGTAGCAGCAATCGTAATGATTGACAGCAACCTCGACGGCAGTAGTGGCCATAATGTCGAACGGCAACTCTAGTCGCAACAATGGCGACGATAACCTCCAACAGCAACAGCAATGGCAGCAACGAGAATGGCCTTCAAATAGCAACACCAACGACGGTAGATGGTGTGAGAGGGTGTGTTTATGTGTGCATGAAGAAGTGAGTGTAGGTGAAGAAGGGTGTGGGTGTCCGTGGAGAGAGGTCGTGTGTGTATGAGTGTGTGTGAGGAAGGTGAAAGCTGTGTGATGCTAGCTAGATAGCGAGGAGGAAGAATAAAGAAGTAAGGGAAGGTGGGGCTTGGTTGCTGCCGGTGTTAGGCGGTTAGGATAAGGAGGAAAGGAAAATAGCCACAGCAGTGTATAGCTGCATATTCATGTGTACGTGCGAGGAAGAGGTATATATGAGTGTATGTGGGTGAACGAAGGTGTGTATGAGTATGTGGGTCTGCATGGATGGAGGTCGTAAGTGTGTCTATGTAAGGGAAAGGGAGAGGCAAGTATGTGTGTACGTATGTGTATTGAAAGGGTGTGCGGTGAAGGATGATGTATATGCGGTGAAGGATAGTGTGATGTGCGTGAGGATGTGTGTATGCATGTAAAGGAAGTGGGGGTGTGTGAGAGTGTGTGGATGTGCGTGAATGGAGGTTGTGTACGTGTGTGTGAGTGAGTATGTGTGATTGTGTGCATGGATGAGAAAGATGCATGTGTATGTGTGGATGATGGTATGGGATGCACGAAAGTGTATGTGTACGTGTATGTGCAAGAAGGAGGATATGTATACGAATGTATATGTATGAGGATGCGTATGGTGTGTGTAAAAGAATGTGTATGTATACGTGCGTGTAAATGAAGAGGTGATGTAGTGTATGTGGAATGTGTATGTGTAAATGAATGTGTGTATGAGTGTGTGTGTAGAGGAAGATGTGTATGTGTGTGTGCATGAATTGGTATGTGAATGTGAAAGGGAGGAGGAGGAGCCGAGAGTGTATGTGTGCATGTGTAGAATGACAAGTGGTGTGTGGGAATGAAAGTGAGTAGTGTATGCGGAGATGGTGTGAGTGATGGTGAGTAGTGTATGTAAGGATGTGTGTGTGTTGGTGATGATGTATGGTGTGTGAAGATGTGTGCATGTATAGAGGAGGAGCCGAGTGTGTAATGCTTAGAAGTATGCGCGTAGGTGCATGAAGTGATGTAGGGTAGTATGTGTATGCGGGTGTGTGGTATGTGCGTGTATAAGGGTACGATGTATGCAAAGTGTATGTGTATGGGATGATATGCGGTGTGTGTGAAAGGGGGGTATATGCTTATGGACGGTGTGTAGTAGGTGCGGTTTGTGTGTGTGCAAGTAGATGCCATGTAGTGTGTGAGAGTGTATGTGTATATGTATAGAAGGTGAATATAGTGTGTAGAGTATGTAGGTAAGTATGTATTGGGGGTGTGAAGTGTGTATGTATATGGATAAGAAAATGTTAGTACGTATGTGATGTGTGGGAAAGGCTAGTGTATGTATGATGGAAGTGTGAGTGAGGATGACAACCAATAGAAAGTAAGAGGAACTCGTATGTGGAAATATCAACAAAGAAGAGATGAAAGAAGATGATACATACCTTTAAGGATTGCTAAATCCTACGGGTTATCCTAAAAGTAATTCATTGGAAGATGGTAGAGACAATTGGATAAATGGTAGAGACAATTGGATAAATGAAAGGTTCAAAGATGCTTCATGGACGAGAAAAGCATCTATGATGATGTAAATGGTGAAGGGAATGATTCAAGCAATATCCAAAATGATGGCCTAGGAGATATTTGGAATGAAATGAATTTTATAATGGAATGCTTAAAGGATGTTGAGGAAGATCATTCTTAGCCAAATACCCTAATGTAGGATCTTCAGTTGTCCTTTCCAAGGATATCTTGCATATGTGGAAGTAGGAATTCCAAATTTGGCAAGTCAAAGACATTCCATTGCTCAACTTTTACACAAGGAAAGTAAATAGTCGATCACAGCAACTTAAGGTGTTGGAAGCACAGATTCAAAGGAAGATCAACATTTGAATCTTGTTCACCCAAAGTTCCATAAGGAGGAAACTTCACACATTGTCATCAACCACAAGATGAGCAGAGTACACATATCGGGTGCTAGAAGACTATCAAAGTCAGGTAGAGATGAGACTTTATGATTGGGTTGAGGAAACATCGCAGAAGGATACTGACTTCAAGAGGAACGCAAAGGAGTTACCTATTGGAATCGCTCGACTCCGGCTAGGACTACGGCAACGCTAAACAAGTGAGTGCGAAACTTAACGATATGCTACTATGTTGCGTTGTATGTTGAATGCTATGCATGTGAAATTGTTGTTTGTTGTGTTGCTATTTGATATGATTGTTGTTGAGTTAAGTTTTGCGGTAGGGAATAATGAGTTAGGAAAGAAGTTGTGAAGAATATAGGGGAATAAATGGTCCAAGAGTTTATATGTCATTACCTTAATGATAGCACCTAGCGCTATATCGCTAGTGTTATAACCATAAGCCTAACCCATGTTTTACAAATTGTTTTCTTCCAAATCAAACCAAAATATAGAAACTTAGCTTTTCCTTCTATAGCTGCCGAGAAGGTATGCTTAATTGGAATAAGGTGTATAGGTATCAACATGTATACATGTCAGAGTTGTTCCTGAATGTGTATACTATACTTAACCAAATTTGTTTTCATATTATATTTACAAAATACACTCATGAGCTCAATCATATAAATCATGAGTGGAACCTTAGTTTTTACTACACAATGACCATATTTTCTCACCCTCTTAGGTACGTAAGGGGAGATGTCTAGTAAATTGTCGTTAATTAAGGAGAGGTCTCAAACATATATATGTATAGATATGTATATATGTATACTATACACAAGTGTCTTGAAGACATTAAAACAAAAATGCGAGACGACCTTACTGGTTCTCGAAAATGTGAGAATGATAAAGCACTTGTGAAGTGCGATGGCACAGAGGTGTCAATGATGATTAATGTAAATCAACCCCGTGTGGTTGGTTTGACATGCGAGATAAATAACACAGAGGTGTCAAAAATGATTGTAAGCCAACTTGAGTGGTTCAGCATTTAATAGAAATGGCACAGAGAGGTGCTGAGATAATTTAATCCATTATAAAACTGGATAGGTCTACATCTACGGGGTTTGGGTTCAGTGTCGATGTTATGTAACAAGAAGTGCATAATCTTTGCTTATGATGAGTGAAATGGAATGTTTGATGTTTACTTCTATGGTATGATTGATTGTGACTGTAAATGTGGTTTGATCACTTTAAATAAATCAATTAAAGTACGAATTGGATGATATTAAAACTTAACATGCATTTTCACAAGACATTGCATGAGATTGAAGGCCATCATTGTCACAGGACACATCGAAAGTGATCAAGAGGATCGCTATTCCACTAAGTGTGAATGAAGTGATTAGGGGATTGTTGCGCCTTGACGGTTCCGAGTCCAGCCTGTCTTTTAGGGTTTTGCTCCTTCTGGTGCAGAGATGCATGAGAGCATTCACTATTGGGTTAATAAAATATCCTAATTAACAAGTGATAAGATACATAATCCGGGTAATGACCCGGGCACTGATGGTAGCTTCGGAATCCCCAACCTAAGGTTAAGGGGGGACGTAAACCCTAGACTTCACGTCGGTTATCGGAAGACCACGTGAGATGCTGCATTCATATGGTTGTTCATGCATAACATATGTTTAATATCTTAATTTGAATTTTCTTACGTATGTATATAGCATATGTCTAATGTTTGATTTAAGTTTGTCTGTGTATACGTAGCATTGAAAGTGTTACCATCCCATTCACTAAGCCATGGTGTGCTCACCCCCTTACAAACTTTTTGCAGGTGACAATAGCAAATGCTCGGGATGGGATAAGATGTGAAGTGTTGAGAGTTGTAGAAGACCAAAATAACAAAGTAAGATTTGTGAAGGATAGATATACTTAGATGAAATGTTAGGACCCTCATCTGAATAGAATGTGAAGTTAAGAACCTAGGTATTATCCTATTTTACTTATTGGTAGGGGATACCGATTCCCTGCGATTATGGTTGACCGTGGTATATGGGATCCATAGTCGTAATTTATTATCTAATTATGTGTACTATAACTTGTTGTAGATGTAATTATTTACTTAGAGTCTTACGATCTCTGACTCGTAAGATAATTATTAATGAACAGGTGCATACGTGCCATGAAAATTTTTGTAGAGGCTTTTACGCCCCCTTTCGAGGCATGACATGTGGCATTGTAAGAGGCTAGCTGAATTAGGCTTGAAGGTCGAATTAGCCTACAACACTTGCCCTCTCACTCTCATTAGTGACCAGGTAGTAATGAGAGTACAGATTAAAGTAGGCCTCAAAGCATGTCAAACAACCCTAAATTAAGATGAGCGATCAATGCTTTGGCCAATAGGTGCTTGATCAAGCTATAAAGCTACTTGACCGGCTCTAGTGTTTAAAGCATTGTGATCTATGCGTTTAGTGAGTAGCCCTTTGGGTTAAGATGACCTACATGGGGTTTCTTGAGCTGAAAAGCAGCACCCTCAAACTGAAAATGACTTTACTAAGCTGGTTAAGGGTATTCAACTTGAGTTTTGCTTGGATGAGTAGCCATATTCATGGTGAGTCATGGAAGTCAAGATTTAACCTTTGGATTACACCCCAAGCTCCTTAAGGAGATGAAGTGTATTAGGTACACTTTTGTTGCTTCAACTGTTAAGTTCAAATCTTTCACATGTGCATGTAATCAGCACATTTAATGTGTAAGGACATGTGTCACATTTAGAGGGGACATAGTTGCAGAGGCTAGAGAGATCATAGCCCTTTGTTTTGGTCATTAGACATGTCGCGAGATCTGGTATGTCATCAAGTTCTTTATATTCCATTAGTAATTGCTTATATAAAGCAATGAAACTATTACATTTTACACTTTTTGTATTCCTTTCTTTACATTTGCTTTAAACTCTCTCAAACATATTCGCATTTCTAGAGTTGCTATAATGTCCTTATACCATTCCAATCAAGCTCATCATTTTCTTCAATATCGTACATTTAAAGGGATAGCATAGTCTTCATCTTCTTCGCAAACCCTCTAGAACCAATTTTTTATGTCAGATCGAAGGTTTTGCCCACCCACATCACATCCCCCCCCCCCCCCGCCCCCCCCCCAAGTTGTGATGGTAGAGGTGGTAGGTCTTCCAAGTTAACCCTATAATCATGCGGCATAAGCTGAAGAGGAGAATAGCAAGTTGTACAAATTACTTGAGGATGAGGATGAGGTTGCTCATGGAGAACTAGCCTTGGATGTTTATCTAGATGAAGAGGATTGAAAACCCATCTACCTATGTTATGACAAGCCTTATACTTTTATATTAGGCCTTAATGCAGTTAAGAGCTTGGTTTGCAAGGCGAATGTGAATTTCACGTAGATATATTGCAGCCTACTCTCGAAGGGCTAGATTGTCCAACTAGCATGTAAAGACAAGTGTGTTACCTTGATGGAAGGTAGCCACTTCTATCTATAGTAAGTTTCTTTGAGTTTGGATTGTGGTTACCTTACACTGACTTCTAGAAGGAATTTTTCAATTACCATCGCATCAATCCATGCCAACTCATGCTAAATGCACACACCTTGCTAATTACATTTGAAAGTCTATGCGAACCATTTGGAGTTAGGCCCACCCTACAACTATTTCATTTCTTTTATAGTGTGAAGCAATCCAGGCCTTCCCTAAGATGGTATACCTTTCAAGTTGTGGTGAGGTGAAGCTCCTTAATGGGTCGTTCTCCTCGATCCACAATTGGAAAGATAAGTATGTTGTAGCCGAGGTTGCCAAAGACTTATATTTTTATGTTTGCTAGGTGAACCCTAAAAGAACAAAGGTAATCTAGCTCTTTCCTAAAGACCATCTTTGAGCCAACATCTTGATCTAAGCTATTTGGGGTAATGGAAAACCTTTTGATACCTCAAGCCTAGTATGAAGCTTCTTCAAAATTGAGATAAAGACCCTTAAGGCTTCTAAAGTTAATGGGAGGTGAGGAAAGAAAGCCTTAAAGAAATAGTATGAGGGCATGAGGCTATTAAAGAGTAAGGTGAAGGTAAAGGTTTGTGCTTAAGGGGGGTTAACTAGAGGTGAGTTGCTCATCCACCTAAACCCTAGTGGCACAGTCCCCTTACTAAGCTTTTTTTTAGTAAGATTTTGACTAAATTTCATCAATTCCTTTTATTTTGTAGATATCCCACTAGATATGGTCTAGATCTCCAACCTTGCCTCTCACCAAGCTACCTCAAGGAAGAAGGATGCCTTAGGGGTAAAGAAGGTAACCAAGGAGGTGCCCTCTCGCAAGAAGTCCCCAATAGGGGATATTGTGATTCAAAGCCCTCAGCCTTAACAAACTACTCCCCTTTGCCTCAACCACCCAAGGGAAAGGTAAAGAGAAGGTGCTTAAGGCCAATGATCAGTGTAGCTGTGATTAAGGTGTGGTGGTAGCAGTAGTGAAGAGACCTTGACTTGAATAGATTGTCCTAATGTTGAGCAAGATTAAGGTAATACTTGTTGTCTCAATTGGGGAGGTTGATCTCTCAACAAGGGGAGGGGGAAAGGAAGGAGAGTAAAGACCCTTAGGGGACACTAGAGTCAACTTCTTCAAGGGTCCCTCTCCTTTTTCCAAATCATCAACCTGAGCTAAAGTTTGGGGCAAGCCACACTAATCTATTTAAGGGTGCACTTAGCCCTCAAGATCGACAAACTATTGAAGAGATTATGCAAGACATGGCTTCCACACAACTATAGAGGCACTTCTCTGCTCAACTTTTTGAGGTAGGCTTGTTTTTTGCTTGTTTGACCTTAATCTTCTTGTTAGCCTTCCTGATGTATTTTGGTTTAAGATGATGAAGGTTACGTAAAACATCTTATATGCATGTGAATAGGGAGATTGATAGGTACAACGTACTAATGCTAATTGTGATTGTTTTTATAGGATGTTCCATCATATGTATGATCATAATGAGATTCACTTGTCAAAATGATAGGAATCAAAATCCAACAAGACCTATCATTAGGGCAAGAACTAAAGGATTTCGAATTTTGGTGATGAGGGCCCATTTTGAGCAAATCGACCCTAGAATTATTTATAAATTAACCTCTTTTCTATTATTCTTGTATTGTGTTTTCTAACAGGCACACTTATCATATTTTATAGGGTGATGGACAAACTCACTCAGACTCAGCTTGTGGGTTATCCATTGACCGACTTGAACCGGCGATAAGCTAGGCCGATGAATCCTAGAGAAGACCGGCATCTTGAAGACCAAATTCTTTTATATATTTTTCATTTGCATGGACTACTTATGTTGTAATCATTTTGGAACACTTTTACTTTGATTGTAATTTTCATTTAGGACCGGCCACCCTAAAAGTGGCATAGTTGTAATTTTGTGCATTTTCTAACCCTAAAGGGAGCAAGTATAAATACTTGCTTATAGTAGGGTTTGAGGAGGCCATTTTGCATATTATACACTAGCACTTCACGTGTGGGAATTAGGGTTCATCCTAATTCAAAACCTCTTATCAATTTCAACCTAAGAATTGGAATTATGGCGAGTACGACAAGGAGAAATTGTGAGTCATATCGATTTCTTTCTTTGCTGTTTTTCACTTCTTCTCTAGTGAGTCATATCTAGGGTGGATTTGAAGTTTCTTAGACTTATTTGTGAATGAAATTCGTGAACAATTGTCTTGTTAAGATTGATTGTTCTTTTAGTACTTGAACTATATATCATTTTTAGTGTTGGCATGCATTAGAATTGAAGGAAGAGTGGAAATCACGGTTTTGATGCTTCCATTTTGATCTAATTTTCACGTGGTTCGCAATCAATTTTGTTGTTACTTGGTGAAGATTACAAATAGGGATTGTAATTACATCATTTGATCTTTGGTTTTCCATCAAATCTCCAAAGGTGTTCACGTGAATTGTCATCTAAGTGGACCGGTTTGTATGTGATTTGTGAATTGTTTTTCTTAAGTCATTTGATTGTGCTTGAACTTGATTTTGAGCACATCATGTTTTGGTATCAGAGCTTGAGGTTTAAGAGGAGGGATTTTTCAATTGAATTTCGGAAATTTAGGATTCCTGAGTTTACATTTTGATTCCGAAATTGAAAGTGGAAAATTGAATTGTTTATGTTGTTATTTGAAGTGGCGTGATTATCTTGCTTGGGGAGTTGAACTTGCTGCTTGATGGAGTGAGTTTTGAGGTCTTGTTGAAGCTCCATTTGATTGATATTTTGGTGTAAAAAAAAAAAAAAAACAAAGAATAGTAGCACATCTTGTGATTCAAAAGTCATAACTTGAAGTTACCTCAATTGTGAAGAAGTAGAGGTGTATTTTTGCTTAGAGTGATTCGCGCATAAAGGGGGCTTAGTGTATAATTTTCAGATTTTAAGTGTGTGGAAGGATAAGCATCCATTTGAAATTCAAATACCTTCATTAAGTTTGAAAGCAATTCATTGAGTAGCATTGAATAAGTGTTATTTGAATTTGAATTGTTTTTTACCATTTGCGGAGAAGGTTTCATTTAGTAGAGTGATTTCAAATTTGAATTTTTTTGCTACCATTGCTTGTGGTTTATGGTGTGAATGGGAGTTGTGTAGTGACAAGGAAGTGTATATTTTGAAGTATTGTGTGCAGAGTTGTGCTTAAAAAAAAAAATATTGTGGAGGTTGTTGCACCGTGGTTGTATGTGTATAAATTGTGGTGTAAAAAGGAGTATTGAATTGTTGGTGTTGTGTTTGTGTGTTGAGTGAGGGAATTGTCATTTGTGAATTTGTGGAAGTTGTGTGGAGTAAGGTACTGCACATTGAGGTTAAAGTGTGAGAGTGTAGTGCAAGGTTAGCAAACCATGAAGGGGAAAAGTGGTGTTTCAATTGTGAAGTAAAATTGTGTAATGTGTGCATTTTTTGAAATTGGAGGAATCATAATTATTATTTTCATATTTGAAATCAGAATTGAAAGTTTACATTAAGAGGTCAATTTGAAATCTCAAATACACATTAAGTCATAATTAATTGTGTATCATTTGAATTTGAAAAGCCTCTTACCATTTGTAGAGTTGTGCACTTATTGAACAAGCTGCCTTATCTTGTGTTGAAGTTGCGGTTTTGGTTGTATTTTGTGGAAGTGAATTATGCCATGACTAGAGGAGTGTAGTTGGAGTTAAATTCTTGTTAATTTAGTAGAGGTTATGTACATTGTATGTGTTGTCAAGGACATTGTTAGTAGTGGCGTAAAGCATCTTGAACCATGAGCATAAGGGGACTTTTGTGGCGGTGGATGGTGTGTTGTGTGAGTATTTTCCTTGCTGCCCATTGTGTATTTAAGTGGTGAGAAGTCAAGGCAAGAATAAGGAAAGTGAGTAGTAGAATTTAAAATTCAAACAAGTCATTAAAGTGTGAAAGTAATTGAACTAATTACTTAAACACTTATAGTTGAATTTAATTCTATCTACTTTAAAGTAGTTGAGTGTACTTCACTTGTAGCTTAGTTGTGTGCTTGAACCGTGGAAGTGTGAAGATAATTATTGTGTTGTTAGGTTTGAACACAATCATGTCTAGTGAAATGTTTCATTATGCTACTGTATTGTGTCGGACATTGGCTACATTTACTACTAAGGATGACGAACAAAGAGAAAACTTGTTCCATACTTCTTGTAGGGTATAAGGAAATTTATGTGTCCTTATAGTTGATGGTGGTAGTTGTACCAATGTGGTAGCAGCATCATTGGTATCGAAACTAAAACTTGCTATTAGTCCACATCCTGAACCATATACATTGCATTGGCTTAGTGATAAGGGGAGTTTACATGTGACCCACAGAGCTAGGGTACCATTCAGTGTAGGGGATAAATACTTTGATGAGAATGATTGTGATATTTTGCCTATGTGTACATCCCATATATTGCTTGGCAGGCCTTGGTTATATGATAGGAGGGTTTTACATGATGGCTTCAGGAATACTTATGTATTCCAGAAGGAGGGAAAACAAATTATTCTGAATCCGATGTCGCCTTCAAAGGTTCAAAGGGTTCAACAACAAATCAGTAGACCATCAATGGGCCATGAGCAATCGAACTAACCTTTAGAGCACAAAATTCGTTAGACACAGATGTGCCAACCTTTAGAGGATCCTGATGATCATAGTCAGATGAGCAGACTACTAAAGGACCAAACTATTCAGGGTTAGTTATGTTCTCCTTCAGAGATACTAGAGGGTCACGAGCAGTTGAGTAAATCATTGGAGGATTTTGAGCGTCAGAGTCAGGTGAGTCTATCATTAGAGAGACAGACTGTTCAAAGACAGTTGTGTTCACCTTCAGAGGTTTTAGAGGGCAATGAGCAGTTGGGCCAACCATTAGAAGACTATGAGGATCTGCGACATACGGATGAGTTAGAAAAGGAGAAAATGGTTTCAGTGGAACGGGTTGATATAGGGGCAACTTTAGTAGATAATGAGTCCTTATTTATGTTGCAGATGAGATACATCCTGGAAATGAGGGAGAGAAAACAATCACCTACTGTAGTATTTTAGATATTGGGATTCTGCAGAGATACTTCTTCAGATGGATTGCTAGGAGAAAATAAAGTCTCTATTACATTTGATCTGCCAGATTTGAGGACAAATCTTTTTGAGGCCCGAGGAGATGATAGGAATCAAAATCTGACAAGACCTATCATTAGGGCAAGAACTAAAGGATTTCGAATTTTGGCGATGAGGGCCCATTTTGAGCAAATCGACCTCGGAATTATTTATAAATTAACCTCTTTTCTATTATTCTTGTATTGTGTTTTCCAACAGGCACACTTATCATATTTTATAGGGTGATGGACAAACTCACTCAGACTCAGCTTGTGGGTTATCTATGAACCGACCTGAACCGGCGATAAGTTGAGCCGATGAATCCTATAGAAGACCGACATCTTGAAGACCAAATTCTTTTATATATTTTTCATTTGCATGGACTATCTATGTTGTAATCATTTTGGAACACTTTTACTTTGATTGTAATTTTCATTTAGGACCGGCTACCCTAAAAGTGGCATAGTTGTAATTTTGTGCATTTTCTAACCCTAAAAGGAGCACTAGCACTTCACGTGTGGGAATTAGGGTTCATCCTAATTCAAAACCTCTTATCAATTTCAACCCAAGAATTGGAATTGTGGCGAGTGCGACAAGGAGAAATTGTGAGTCATATCGATTTCTTTCATTGTTGTTTTTCACTTCTTCTCTAGTGAGTCATATCTAGGGTGGATTTGAAGTTTCTTGGACTTATTTGTGAATGAAATTTGTGAACAATTGTCTTGTTAAGATTGATTGTTCTTTTAGTACTTGAACTATATATCATTTTTAGTGTTGGCGTGCATTGGAATTGAAGGAAGAGTGGAAATCACGGTTTTGATGCTTCCATTTTGATCTAATTTTCACGTGGTTCTCAATCAATTTTGTTGTTACTTGGTGAAGATTAAAAATAGGGATTGTAATTACATCATTTGATCTTTGGTTTTCCATCAAATCTCCAAAGGTGTTCATGTGAATTGTCATCTAAGTGGACCGGTTTGTATGTGATTTGTGAATTATTTTTCTTGAGTCATTTGATTGTGCTTGAACTTGATTTTGAGCACATCACAAAAGCTAGGACAGTTGAGGCCAAGTTAAAGGCAGCTCAATAGGAGCTAAAGCAACTCGAAAAGACTAGCAAAGATGGGTAGTTGAGGCTAAAGATTGCAGCATGAAAGCTTCAAGTGAGTTAAAGAAGGTGTAGAGGGAGCTCTCAAGAGCTAACAACCACATATCTAGTTTCACAAGAGAGATTGCCTCCTATCAGTAGAGGGAGGACAAAGTTACGATCGAAGTCTAGCAATTGTAGACCATGTTAGCCAACTACAAGAATGATAGAGACATGATGTAGGAATGTCTAAATAAGTCTGCTAATGTGAAGAAAGCCTTGAAGGACCATGTTGTGAAGCTCAAGGGGCACATTACTTGGCATGACATGTGTATCCAAGAGTTAGAGGAGTTGAAGATGATGGCTAAAGAACACTTCCATGATGAAATTTTCTTGGAGATCTAGGTCAACGTAAACTTTGTTAAGCTACTAGTTATAGTTATAGAGGTAGGCCAATGAAAGATAAGGCACTAGATTCATGAGAGGGGTCCAAGCTACAACCTGATCTGGTTTAGAGAGAAGATGTCCATACTTCACATCCCTTTGGAGGGGGAGAAGAGCTAGAAGTAGACAAGGTGGCTGAGGAAGCCTAGAGTGATGATGATGCACCTCTTCTACCCCCAATAAAAGAAGGGGTGCCTCTTCCTCCTTTTCCTCCAATGGACGAAGAGTTGCCTCTTCCTTCATCAGCGGAAGAGTTACCTCCTTCTCCCTTAGTGGAAGTGTTGCCTCCTCTTCCTATTGAAGACCCCATGACTGTAGTTGAGAACTAGCCTAAATTGACTTAAGCTGTGGAAGGAGGCTAGCTAGAATAACTCCTTAATGCTCTAGCCTTTGTCATCATTTTTGTTATTTTAGTACTTAGCTTTTCTTCTTCTTCTTCTTCTTCTTTGGTTTTTTTTTTCCTTGAAATTGTACAAGGTTGGTATGTTAACCTCAATGATGAAAAAAATTCTTTTTTTTTTTTTGTGAATGAAATTGCTTTTCTCCCTTCCTCTCACGCTCTTATATCCATATATATGTTATTTCATGCTTTTGATTTTGCATCTCATCATTTCGTTGATCAAGCCGTACTTTGATTAGAAAATGTGCACAACTAGAGGACTTTACACTTGTCGAGAATACTTTCAATGTTCAAACTTAAGTCTAGTCAATGAGAATATCCCTTTTTGCTGGTGTAGAATACAAGTCTACTTAGCTCAACCTTAGGGGCTTAAGGGGCTCATTCACTTAGCTAAGCAAAGTCCTATAGTTATCCTATTGCCTTAATTAAGTGAAGATTTAACTTATTAATTGCACTTAGGCAATTGAGTTTTCTATGTGAGATTCATGTTCTTGTAAGACAAAATAAAAAAGTTACAGAGAGATAATATTTGAGAAACGTTAAGGAAGTTGTAATTTCAATAAATATTTGAAATGTTTACAATGACATAATCTATGTGATATACTTGAAGGTTCTTTGCATTCAATGTTCTAGGGATCAAATGTCCATTGAGCCTTTCAAAGTCATATACCCCATTACTAAACACTCTTTGTACTTAGACTAGGTCGCCCCAATTTAAGGTTAGTTAGCCTTGTCCTTCTCTTAAACTTATGGCTTCAAGTTACCTACAGACCAAGTCACTAGGTTAAAAGGCCTTGGGTTTGATTTCCTTATCATAGGACCTGTTTACCCTCTATTGATGTGTTGCTACACATTAGCTAGCTTAATCTCATAGCTCTTTGAGGAAGTCGAGGTTATCTCAAAGTTCAATCTCATTGACTTTGGGTCTTGTGTATGTAAGTTAGGAAGTTCAAGCTCTACAAGTTAAACTACCTTAATTTCAAAAGCCAAGTTGAATGGACTCTCTCATATTCTAATTCTTGGAGTTGTTTTATAGTCCCATAAAATGTATAGGAGCTTGTTAGCCTCTTTCCCTCTTGCTTGATCAACCCTCTTTTTGAGGCTTTAGAGAATAACCTTGTTTGTAGCCTCTACTTGTCCATTTTATTATGGTTAGCCTACTGAAGTGTAATGAATCTTAATGTGATACTTTGTACAAAACTCCCTAAGCTTTAGATTGTCGAATTGAGTACTGTTGTTGATGATAATGGCACTAGGTATGCCAAAGCGACACAGTATGGAATTTTTAACAAAGTCCCATGCACTATGCTATCTTGGACACAACCTTTGCATTTGCCCACTTTGTGAAATAATCTACTGCTACTATTATGTATTAATGCTAACCATTTGCCTTAGAGAAAGGAACAAGAATGTTGAGCCCCCACTAGGTAAAAGGTGATGGGCTTGTGATGGTTAGGAGGTTGTTACTCGACTACTTATCGATCAAAGTGTGCATCAAACTCTTATCATACCATTGTATGATTATCTTAGCATCTTTCTCCATAGTGTGTCAATAATACTTAGTGTTCGTCCCGATTATGTAAACAAGAGGGGAGGAGTGAATGGTTTGCTTTTAAAACTTTTTGAAAAACACTTAACAAAATTAACTTTAATACTTCTTTAGAAGAGAAACTTTTCTTTAAAACAATGTGAAACTCCAATTTAATATTTTTCTTAATTCTATTTTCATGAATTAATATTATACATGGATTATGATTAATGACTTGCAAAGCTAAATTATACAATTAATAAATAAAGTGCATAAGTAAAAGAGTCAAGAATTTTATAGAGGTTCCTCCTTTTGAGTACGTCCTCTCCTCCAGCTTCACTATTGGGGATCTAGTTATCCACACCAGTCGTTTCACTAAGTTAATGAAAGAAATTACAAACACCAATCAAATCTTGCTCTGTCTCACAAGCCTATCTCTCTTGGTTAAACACAAATCTACAAGACTATACGTAATTCTCTCAATTAACTCACAGTCAAACTCAACAAAGAGTAAAAAGATTTTCAACATGGAGTTGCAATGGAAACTCAAAGTATTAAGCTCAAGAACAATTAGATAATAGTTCTAGGTAGAATATCGTCTGACTAAACGTCTGATCATTTAGATATTTTCTGACTAAATCAAAACAAAAAGCTTTGATAGAAAATTTTAGCACGAATTTTTCTTAAATAATTTTCTTGCTTTTCGATCTTCGTTTTTTTCTTCACTCCTTCTCTCGTTGTTCTTCTTTTTGAACCTGTGGACAATATATATATATATATATTTCTACAATGGATAAAAAAAAAAACAAAGATAATTTGACCGTTTGAAAGTTTCATGTTTGTTGCTTCATTATTCTTGATTTTCTGAGATATGAAATTTTGAATACTTCAACATACTGAATGAATAGATCTTTTGACTTAGATCTTCTTCTATTGAATCAAAGATTAAAGATAATGAAGAAATATGTTTTTCTAGTAGTTATGAAAAAACTCTTTTCTTGATATTTGAAGTGGTTACGTAAAAGAAAACTTTTCCTAATTTTGTGTGATATACTTTGAATAAAATTGTCAATATCTGAAATAGATATATCACACAATTTAGTTATAATTCAACCACATAAAACAAAGAGATTAGATAATTATATATCTTTCCACGAGATCAGAAAAAGAACGTTGGAGATTTTGACATTTAAATATTTCTTTTGAAAATATATCTCCTTCTCATGATAAAAAAAAAATAAACATGTTATTATTTTCTATATATTAAGAACTCTGAAAATCTAAGCTGATTTCGAACACATGAAAATTATTTAAAATATAACTAAGTGATTATAATGTGAACATAATATAAAAATCATGTATTCGAGAAATCCTTTGTGGAACGGATTTGACGTATTACCAATTACATCTAATTTCAGTGGAGCTAGTCCTTCATCAACACAACAACCATAATTCATAATAAAGTTAATGAATTTAAGTTCCTGTATAAAACTAATTATCAACATGAAGGATCTCATACTGTCTGACCAAACATCTACTATTTGACTAAGAAAATTTGTTCCACATCCGTATACTAAAGGATATACTCATGTTATCATCAAAACCTATAAGAACAGAACTTAATACTTAGCTTTGATTTAAACCTTGAGTTACCTATAAAGATGGTTTCTTTAAAAGCCTTAGTGAATTGTGCGTACAAAAGAGATGGCATCAAGTAAGTAAGATTATACCTGAAAGCAATATTGCATATGTTGTAACAAGTGAACTTTTGTGAAATGTCTTGCAAGTTGAGCATGGTATTGCTCTTTGCAATGAAGGACAACATCAAGATGGGATGGTCTAAGAGTTCTCTATCAGTTACGATCTCAATGAACTTTTTAAGGGATTTCTTTTTTTCTTTTGGTTGTTGAATTGATCGCTAGAAACTTGTCTTTAGAACTTCTACATGTCACCATTTACGTTGAAAAAGCTTTCTCTTAGGAAGTCATGTAAGCATTTATGTGAGAGTTCTCCTTTACAATGCACATTGGAATGAGTCTTGAGGATGTACTAGACATTGGCAAGATTGTCCTGTAAAGATTTGTTGTTGACTGAGGAAGTGGTGAAGGATGGAGGTAGCAGATGGAGAACTCTAGATAATGTTGGAGAGCCATGAGATGTCGTGGTTACGATTAGCATCAATTGAAAAATATGAGCCAACAAAAAGGGTAGGACTTGAGAAGGTAATGGTTCTTAGAAGGCAAGTAGGTGGAGGAAAGTGTTGTTTCTTAAACATTAGGAACCAGAATGATAAAAGCAAAGGATAAGCAAAGCAATACATCTATAGGTAAGAATGTAGGATTTTCCATGGGATCACAATGTTGTACTTGTTGGTCCTAGTTTAGCAATCAACTAGGAAGGGGGGTAGTGGTAAGGGGTGAATTGATTTCTTAATTTATTAAAATTCTTTTTCAAAAATTCTGTAAGTTATCCCTTTTTATTACTATTGGTGGCATTTAATTAGTTATTGCAATGGAAATTAAATAAATAAAATGTGTATAAATCAATAGAGCAAAGATAAAAAGATCAAATGAATCTTTATAAAGGTTCCTTCTTATAAGTCAATTCTCATTTCCACACCATAGCTAGGGATTTAGTCATCTATACCTACGTGTTCCACTATATCCAGAAAACAAATCCTTCATAGTTACAAAGTTTGCTTTCTTAGTATAATCACTCACTATTTTACCTATCTAGCGTTTACACAAGCTATTAACATTCTTGTCTAAATACATATCATAATAGCATACCAAAAGTAAGCTTGTAATTAATCTTTTCCTAACAAACATAGATAATCACACTAATTGTTTCAAATTTAGAAATTTCTTAATTATAAAAAACAATAATTTAAAAAATCATAGTAGGTTATAATAAATCCATATAGGAGATTTATAGGGAAACATATTCTTTTTAAAAAAGATACAACACATATCATTCATATACTTTTTAGATATATATAAAAAATTTATGCATATCAAAACATTGCTAATATCCCCTTAACAACTATAGATTATCATACTAGCTCTTTCTAAACATATCACATCTTATATTATAACTATAGGTCCTAATATGCCGAACAATAGGGGGTGAATTGTTTGGAAAAACAAATATTCTATCAAATTGATCTAATTGAATTCTATTTATCTTCCTAGCGTGATGAAGATTATGCATGATGAACTAAACAGATATGTTCTATAGTTAAATAAAGAAGACAACAATTTATAGAGGTTCCTCCTATTAAGTACGTCCTCTCTTCCAATTTTATTACTAGGAATCTAGTCTTCCATACCAGTTTTCCACTATTTCAATTACTAAGAATCTTGTTACAATCACCAATAGCTCTTGCTTTGTCTTTCTAGCCCTTTCAATGGCTAAAAAAAAAAACTACAAGGTTTTTTAACCTTACTTTCTTATTCTTAACTTTACATAGAAATAGTAAATAACTTTACAAATATGAGAAAATATGATTTCTTTAATTTAAGCTCTAGTAAACAAATAAAATATGCTTGGCTTTGTTGTAAGTGTTTTTCTTTTTGTTCATATATCTATATCTCTTTTCTATTTGTGCCAACGTATCTCTTCAACTTGAATTGTTATGTATATATATATTTCCTCATTCTATTGATAGATTGCATACAATGTTCATCGAGTCTTCCAACATTCATATCCATGCATTTTTGGGAATTTGAAAATTTTTAACTGAAATTCAATTCAAATTGATCATTGTGTAACCAATTTATCTTAGATCTTTTGATATTTATCTTCATCTAGCTCTTCAACAGCTTCAAATGGATAAGTCTTAGTTCTTAATAGAAAAATCCCTCTTTATCCAAATGTTCTTTAACTAATAACTATATCGGTTATTCTTATTATCACTTTATTCGTCTATGGTTAGAACAACTTTGATTTGATCATTATCTGTATAAAAAATCCTTATAATAATTTAGAATTATAAATTTAAATTTGTATTAGATTTTATATCATTAAAGATTTACAAACCAAACTATCAGTCTGTCTTATGTAAATGTCTAATGAAACGTCTAACAAATTTTCTAAATAACTATCTAGATAAATATCTATGTAAGTGTCTATATGCTACTGTTCATATAAGTTTTTGTATAACTGTCTATATGAGTATCTATATAATCATTTGTATAAGTGTCTATAAATATAAACTCTTTTGTTCTTCATACCTAAACCATAATTTAACATTAATAACCTTTTTGTTACTCTTTTGTTCTTCATACTTAAACCATAATTTAACACTAATAACCTTTTTTCTAACATTAAAACTTACTTTTGAATCCAAATAATTCAACATTCTCCCCCTTTTTTATGATAACAAAACCTATCTCAAGTAATAAACATTACCTAATATATTAAATACTTATGAAACAAATTTATCACTAATTACTTATCCATTCTCCCCCTTTTTATTATCAGACAAATAATGCTCCCCCTTAACATATGACATAAATATAAAATAAGAATTAATGATAATCAATTAGAAATTAGAAATCATTAAACATATTTAGCAATTAGAGAGCAACAAGATCATTCAGCAGTTAAAAGCAAAAAGCATAAGTTTCAAAAGTAAAATAATTAAAGGACATCTAACAAAGATTAACAAAAGTCTTTAAAAAAAAAATAATTTTTCTTTTTCTTTGGTGGTTTTATAGCCTTCTTGGCAATAGTTTTTACTCTTTTCCTTGTTTTCTTCAAGATTTCTTTAGGTTCCTTTTCAAGTGGATCAAGAGTGGGTTCCGTAGGAGTTAGAGTTGGAGTTGGAGCTGGCTAAGACTTTGTCAGTTTAGCATTAGGAGATGTTGGTTCAGTAGAGGGCTCATTTTGTGTGGGTTGGTTAGAAAACAAATAAGGTTGAGGAGCATTTTCTTGAGCAACCAAATGAGGAAGGTCAATTTCAGGATTGTTCTTAGTTGCTTCATACTCAATGTGATCCAAAATGTCTATTTCTCCACTTTGATGAATCTCTTACTGCACTTGTGGACTCTCCAAATTCTGTTCATGTATAGGAATAGTATCTCCAGCCTCTTCATTCAATTCTTCTTAGCCTTCTTGAATAAGTGTTTTAGGAGAATCATCCCTAGTCTTGATTGGAGTTTGTGGAATCTATTCTACAACTTTTTCTTCACTACATTTATTAGTGGTTGTCCCCATAAAGGACTTCATCTCCAAGAATCTTTTCTTTACAAAGTTTTCTAGATCATAAATTCTACTTTTTAGATCTATTAGTCCATTACTTATTCTAGCTTCAACATTATTTTTTTTTAAGAGCAAGGGATCTTAGTATTCCTTCTACAAAACTGCTATACAAATGTCTATCTCTAATAATGTTTCATCCCTGATCTTTAGATTACCTTTTCCATCTTGTCTTTGCTTTTTCTTCTCTTTCCCTACCACCTTTTCTTTGCCTTTCTCTCTTTTTTCCCTTTCTTAGACATTCTTCCTCATCAATTTTCTTTTCTTCTTTAGATATTTTTCCTCTTTCTATGTTAGACATCCATTCGGAATATCCCATTTGTGTATGTCTATGATCCATACACACAACACAATCACTTGAGAACCATACTTTCCTCCACACATAAATATTCATATGATGAAGAATCCCTTTAGTTATTTTCTTCATTGAAAATTTTTTATAGTTCTTCTTAGGTAACCTTATTTGTTTTTCTTTCAAAAGAAACATGATTAGGTTTCCATAAGGTCTCTTTTCCCTATTCTCAAAAAGATTTCTCAAAATCTTATCCACAATATTTACACTTTTTCCTTTGGTTATCCTTAGAATTACTTTTACCTTGTCCACTGATATATATGTTCTACTTCCTATCCTAGGCAGAACATAAGAACTTACTATCTTATGTAGCATCTTTACAAGCAATGAAAATTTAATAACAAGCATATCTCGTTATGATTCAATTTCATAGCCATCATTGAGATACTGAAATAGTTCTAATATGTTCATGTTTAGAACATCTTCATCATCAATTTCATCTTTCATTTCTAAACTTTGAATCAAGTCATTCTTAGTTATCTCAATGTTTTGTCCGCATACATTTGATTCCAGCTTATCTCATCTCCTAATATCTAAATTCTCATAGAACTCAGCAATGACTTATCTAAAAACTGTGTATCTTATATTACATAACTTTCTATAACATACTCTATCTAACATTGCATCTATATGAAGTCCATTTTCAACCAAATACTCTTCATTAATAGACATGCAATCTATAATCTTTCCTTTGAAAGAAACATAGATGGTACCTTTTTCTTCTTTTTCAAAGTGTTTGGTTGAATGTCTAGCTCATCGATTGTACTACTTTCTATAACAGGTTCTTCTGAACTGCTGCTAACCATGGTTTTTTCTTGTTGTTTATTGCATTTTGTTTCTTACGTTTTCTCTTCACTAGAATGTTTTAACACAATAGACTCCTCATCTTGAATGTTAATAGGGTTTGTGTCCTTTTTCTTAGCTTTTGACAGCATTGTTGTCTTTCTCATGGATTTTCTTAGTACCATGGTTGTAAGTAACAATTCGGGTTAGAGAGAGAGAGAGAAAGCATTCAGGGTTAAGAGAGAGAGTGAGAGTGTTCAGAAGGTTCAAAATGCTGAAAGTGATCAAAATAAATGAGGGAGATTTTAATTCTTTGATTTCCAAAAAAATAGTATTTATGGAAGAGTTCCTCACACGTGAGATCTTAACGACTAAGAGAATATTACTCCTTTTCCTTTATTTGAGTTTATCCATAATAACTGAAGAACGGAAAAATTAATTTAATAAACATTATCTAGGAAAACATACTCTTATTTCATTTCTAATATACACAAATCTATTCTTATCTAATGGCTTTGTAAACACATCAACTAATTGAACTAAAACAAGTCCAACTAAAATGTTTGATCTAACCTTATTAAGGTTGACATAGGAGTAGTAGCTCACTTAACTTTTTCAAAACCAAAGTTTTTGAGCATTTGCTTAGCATACTTTTCTTGGTGAATAAATATTCCTTGAGAAGTTTGCTTGATTTGTAATCCAATGAAGAAGTTTAGTTCTCCCATCAAAGACATCTCAAATTTAGCCTACAACAATTTTGATAACTCTTTGCAATATAATTCATTAATAGAGCCAAAAATAATATCATCAACGTAAATATATACTACTAAAATATCTTTATTGAAATGTTTTATAAAAAGAGTTATGTCAAATTTTCCTCTTGAAAAGTCATTCTTAATTAGAAAATCACTTAATCTTTCATACCAAGCTCTAGGAGCTTGTTTGAAAACATAAAGAGCCTTCCATAGTTTAAAAACATAATCTTCGTTTAATGGATCCTCTAATCTTGGAGGTTGTTCTACAAATACTTTCTCATTGATATATCCAATTAAAAAAGCACTTTTACATCCATTTGAAATAATCCAAAATCTTTGTAACAAGCATAAGTTAACAATAATCTAATAGCTTCTAATCTTGCTACTAGAGCAAAAGTTTCATCAAAATCAATACCTTCTTCTTATGAATATCTTTTTGTCACAAGTCTTGCTTTATTTCTAACTATCTTACCATGCTCATCAAGCTTATTTTTGAACACCCATTTTGTTCTAATGATGGATTTATCCTTAGGTATAGGAACTAGTGTCCATACCTAATTCCTTTAAAATTGTGCTAATTCCTCTTACATGGCATTGATCCAATTACTATCTGTCAAAGCTGTATTTACATTGTTAGGTTTAATCTCAAATAATAAAGCAAATTGATTTTCTAAATCTTGACATTTTGATCTAGTTTTGACTCCTAAATCTACTTTACCAAGTACTTGATCTAGTGGATGGTATGCCTTAAATCTCTAAGGCTTGGAATATTCAACTCTAGTTTGTGTACCTTCTAGTAATCTGTCTAAATAACTATCTTACTGTTTGTTGTATTGTCTAGATGATTGTTTCATTTACCGTCTGTTGCACTATCTAGCTGATTATCAGACTTACCGTCTATTATACTATCTAGATGACTGTCTACTTAACTATCTGGCCTGTCCTCTATTTTTGGTTCAATAGGTAGTCTTGCAATATCTTGTAAACTCTACTGATAATTTCAATTTTTATCTCAATTTTTTTTTACTTATTACATCATCACTTTCATCTATGATTGGATTATTTATAAACTTGACATTAATTGATTCCTCAGCTAATCTAGTTACTGGATTAAAAATACGAAAAGCCTTACTAGTTGTCGAATAACCAAGAAAAACTCCTTCATTAGCTCTTTCATCAAATTTACTAAGATTCTATCCGAATTTCTTGATAAAGCATTTAGTTTCGAATATGTGAAAATATGACACATTTGGCTTCTTACCTTTATAGATTTCACATGTTGTTTTCTGTGTCGAAAGTCTCACATAAACATGATTAATAATATAACAATATGTAGAAATTGCTTTAGCCCATAAATACTTAGGCGCATTACTTTCATTTAGCATACTTCATGCTATTTCTTGTAATACTGTGTTTTTCCTTTCCACTACTCCATTTTGCTATAGAGTATAGGGAGCTAAAAAATTATGTTTTATCTCATTATTCTCACAAAACTCAATGAATTTTTATTTTCAAACTCTCTACCATAATTGGTTCTTAAACTTACAATTGATAAACTTTTTTCATTTTAAACTTTTTTTAAAAATATTTTTAAAACATCGAATGTATCACTCTTGTGTTTAAGAAATAACACTGATGTAAAGCATGAAAAGTCATCAACTATTACTAAGTCATACTTATTTCCTCCTAAACTTATAGTTTTTGTCGAACCAAAAAGATCAAGATGTAAGAGTTCTAAAGATCTTTTTGTTGAAATAACATTTTTAGATTTATGAGATATTGAAGCCATTTTATTTTTTAAACAAGTATCATATTTAATATCTTTAATAGAAGAAAATTTTGGTAAACCTATAACAAGTTTATTTATCGAAAGTTTTTCTAACTGTAAAAGTTAACATGTCCTAGCTTTTCATACCAAATAAAAAAATTGTCATTAACTATTAGGAAACATCTTCATCATCTACTCTTGAAGGTCCAACCATGTAAATATTCCTATTACGAAATCCTTCAAATAATTTTTCTTCATTCTAATCATAAGCTTCTAATCTATCTTTTCCAAAAATTATTTTATAACCTTTGTAACAAAGTTGATTAATACTTAAAAGATTGTATTTCAGACCTCTTACTAGAGAAACATTTCAATTGTACCAGAAGGAAATCCTACTACACCAATTGCTATTATCTTTCCTCTACTGTCATCACCAAATTTGACATAGCCTCTATTTTTCCATTCTAGACTTGTGAACAATGAAGGATCCCTTAACATGTGTTGTGAGCACCCACTATCCAGGTACCACAATCCGTTTCACTTTGTTTCATGTTCCTGCACATACAAAGAAGGTGATTAAACCTTTCTGGGAACCCAGACCAGCGTAGGTACACTAAAATTCAAGCTCGTTTTATTTTGATTTATTACATGTTGTTAGCTGAGCTTGCTATTTTTGTAATAAAAATATTTTTCTATGTGTCCATATTTGGTGCAAAAATAACATGTATAAATTTTAGATCTTATCAGACTTTTTTGATATTGATATGGTCTTTGTTGATATGAGCTTACCATTCTTGGATTAAATGTTTTAGTATAGCTTCCAGAATATCTTTTGTAAGATCATTTGGAGTATTGTCTATACATCTGTCTATAATTCTATCTGGAGTATTATTTGGAATTTTGTTCGGGATACTATTTGGAAAACTTTCTAATACTCTTTTCATTTTGTTTAACAGATTTATTCTCTCTCACATTTATGTTTTTATTTTCCAAATTAAGATTATCTTTAATGATCGAATCCTTTCCTTTAACAAAAATATTTTTCTTAATTTGATTTAAGGACTCAGCCTTATTATATCCTAATCCTTCTTTTGAGTTACTTACTATTTGGGATAATATTAATTTTTACAGTTTTTCATCACTTTTAGAAAACTTAGTAAACATAGAACTTAAACTTTTCTAAACTTCATTAATTCTTACATTAAACTCTACAATCTCTTTTCTTAACATGTTATTTTCATTAGTTAACCGATCTTGTGCTTCTCGCAAACTTTTATTATCCATATGTAGTAATTCCATATCATTTTTGAGAATATCATTTTCATCACTTAAATTCCATGAAGCACAAATTTGCTTTTTCCTCGTTGTCTAATCTATTAATCGATTCAATGTCTTATTCATTAAGATCACTCCATGTTTCCATTAAAGCTTTTCGTTTCTTCTTGTATTTCTCCATTTTTTTAATCAATACAGGACATTCATACATGATGTGTCTTAGCTTTTTGCATTCGAAGTAAACTATTTCCTTCTTTTTCTCTTTCTTTTCTTCTTTCTCTTTAAAAGTCTTTCATGTACTAAACTTAGATTGATTAGATGAAAAACAATTAAAAAGTTCATAACACTTACCATTTCTCTTAAATGCCTTCTTGAATCTTCAAACCAGCATTGTTATATCATCATCATCCTCTTCACTAGCTAATCTTTCTTCTATCTTAATATCTTATTAAGTAGCCTTAAATGCTATAGATCTTTTGGTTTTCTCTTGATCATTCATATGTTTCAATTTTGATCCATATGCTTGAAGCTCTTCTCAAAGTTGACTCAAGGTTAATTTATCTAAATCATGATTTTCCTTGATTGCATTTGTCTTTGAGTCCTACCAACTTAGCAAGATTCACAAAGTTTTCCTTATAAGCTCGCTGTCATCAAACATTTTACCAAGTAGAGCAAGTGCATTAGTAATTAAAGTAAATCTATTAAAACCATCATATATAGTTTCACTAGATTTGAATCTAAATAATTCATAATCCTGCATCAAAGCTCCTCTCCCGGTGTCCTAGATCATTGTAGCACCTTCATATGTTTCGCACAACTTATCCCATATCTTTATAGTAGATTCACATGATGAAATCATTGTGAACACAATTTGAGATATGCTCACTAGAAGAAAATTCTTCATTGTGTTGCTACCTTCAGCCTTTTTCTTTTCTTCTTTAGATAGTGTTGAACTGTCATTGAGAATAATTTCTTGATGTCCATACTGTATAATTTCTAATGAAGCAAAATCATTTGCTTTGATATATGTCTCCATCCTACATTTCCAATAGGGAAAATTAGTTCTAATAAAGAATGGTATATGATTAAAGGCAATTGTAATTGTATTATCACCCATTGATCAACTCTTATATGTAAAAGAGCCATTGCTTTGATACCAAATTTAAGACCGGTATGCTAAACAAGAGGAGGGTGAATTGTTTAGAAAAAGAAATATTCTATCAAATAGATCTAATCAAATTCTATTTATCTTCCTAGCACGATGAACAATAATAAGATAAATAAATATGTTGTGCAATAAAATAAAGACAAAAATTTATAGAGGTTCCTCCTATTGAGTACATCCTCTCTTCTAGCTTTGTTACTAGGGATCCGGTCTTCTATACTGGTTTTCCACTATTTTAATTGCTAAGAATCTTATTACAATCATCAACAGTTCTTGCTTTGTCTTTCTAGTCCTTTCAATGGCTAAGCATACACTACAAAACTGTAACGCCCCGAAACTTAGGCCACAAAACTACCCACCACGTGTCTTTATCTCACAAGAACACATTAAGGCTCTAAATCAACTCTGATACATTTTAACCTGTAACTCCTATGTAAAAACATTCCATACATCCCTAACATTTAAATAATCTCAAAAACCATATCAAACATTTAACGTAGCGAAAGTCTTTAAACACCAAAATAATATTCTCAAAAGATACTATCTATTATAGTTAAATCACATAAATCTCCCAAAACTTAATCACTATAATAATAATATAAATCTTTGTCTTCCTCTCTTTGTGGCTCACCTAAACCTAAGTCATCTTCTATGTTCTTATCTCCCTTAACAACTACATCTAAAAATGTTCCCCGAAGGGTAAGCTAATGCCCAGTACGTATAACACAAACACACACACATGAACAAACATGAACAAGTGTCACACACGTTATGTAATACTTAAACACAGGTAACCATTTCATATGACAATTTATGTCCACAAGCAACAATAGGGTGCTCATGACCTCCTTAACACACTTAACACACTGGAACATGATTTGGTGATGGGAATTGCCACTATGGACCCCACACCTATGTACACTTAAACCTTAAACTTGGTGATAGGAACTGCCACTATAGGCCCCACATCCATGTATACTTAAACCTCTTAAATCGACATTCAACCCATATCATTTCCAAGAGCAATTCCACTAGAGACAATGTCAAACAAAAATCATTAAGGTGCTCCCTAGGGATCTGCCACTACGGGCCCCTTGGCCGAGCTAAGCACATACAGTATATAACTTAAACACTTAAGCTAAATCATTCAACTTAATCAATTTCAACACATATATTTACTTAAGCAAACACAGAGCAGCACACAAGTTACGTATACCTTGAATCCTAACCTTAAGCACTTCCCAGTCTTGGACTTAATTTAAATGAAAATCTGTACAAACAACAAGTTCTTCTTAATACTTAATCTAAGATCAATATCATTCTTTTATTTCTCTTCATCTTATTTATTTAATTTTTATAGGGCCTTACTAGCTATCTAGGTTGCGTGGAAATTAGTTAAATTTAAAGTTAAATGAATACATAATTAAGTTGTTCTTTATTCAACATAGCCATGTTAGGGATCGTGTTGCTCAACACAGGCTGGAGCACAACCGTGTTAGGGGTTGTGTATCTTTCTGTGTAAAATTTGGTTTCAACACGGTTAGAGCATAACCATGTTAGGAGATCGTGTTCTTCTTAATTCAATACGGTCGAAACACGACCGTGTTAAGAGGTCGTATATTTCTCAGTAAAACTTTCGAATTCAACATGATCAAAACATGACCATGTTGATAAGCTGTGTTACCCTCGGCAATCCCTACAAACCCTATTTCTTTTACTTCAAAATTTCCAAAACTCAATCGTCTCTATTCATCAGCTCAATTATATCTCTAAAATATGTAATTGCATCTAGATTATAAGGATTTTCGTACTTACATAAACAATTCCACAAATCGCAACCTTGAGTCGTTGGTTCTCGTTCTCTTATCATCCTTTCTCAAACTTCGTGTTTTGTATGAACAAACGGCACTTGTAAATTCTAAATTATATTAATCCTAAATGGAAATTCGTATGGAATTCCTTACCTTTTGTCTTTGAATTTTGATTGCTCCTTTTTCCTTTCGTCTCTAAGGTTCCTATCAAGAGCATTTGTTTTGTCTGCTATGTTATTGTAAGGGAGTGAAAATGAGGAACATTAGGTCATCTAAGATTAAATACTCCCCATCGCGAAATATCTAACTTGCCTCTTCAAACTTTCTAACATTCCATCCTCGTCCCTAGCTCTTTGTGATAATACATATATTACATAAATAAATAAATAATATTATCAAGTATTATAAGAACTTTATAACCTTATTTTCTTAGTCTTAACTTTACACAAAAATAATAAATAACTTGACAAAGATGAGAAAATATGATATCTTTAATTTAAGCTATAGTAAATAAAGAAAATATGTTTGGCTCTATTTTACGTGTTTTTCTTTTCACTCATAGATCTATATCTCTTTTCTGTTTTGTGTCATCGTATCTCTTCAACTTGAATTGTTCTGTATATATATATATATATTTCCTTGTTCTATTGATAGATTGTATATAATGTTGATCAAGTCTTCCAACATTCATATCCCTGCATTTTTGGGAATTTGAAAATCCAAACTAGAATTCAAATTCAAATTGATCATTGTGTAACCAATTTGGCTCGGATCTTCTAATGTTTATCTTCGCCTGGCTCTTTAATAGCTTCATATGGATAAGTCTCAATTGTTAATAGAAAAATCCCTCTTTATCTAAATGTTCTTGAACTGATAATCATATTAGTTATTCTTATCATCATCTTGTTCATCTATGGTTGGAACAACTTTGACTTAATCATTATATGTATACAAAATCTTTGTAACAATTCAGACTTATAAATTTAAATTTGTATTAGATCATATATCATCAAAGATTTACAAACCAAATTATCAATCTATCTTATGTAAATGTCTAACAAATTATCTAGATAATTGTTTAGATAAGTGTCTGTATAAGTATCTATATAATTCTCTATATAAGTGTACGGAAATATAAACTCTTTTGTTCTTCACACTTAAACCACAATCTAACATTAATAACTTTTTTGTTATCATTCAAACTTACTTCAAAATTTAAATAATTCAACAATAACCATTTTTCTCATACAATATACGAACATGAAAATCGTTAAATTCCTTTCTAAAAAATTTGATTAAACTTTCCGCAGGATATTCTTTTCTTATTTCACCACAAAGACATATTAAAATATTATATATGAGATTCTAGCAACGATGCATATCATGAAGGACATCGGTTTTTCTTTTTGATTGATTAAGATTATTTTTTATTTTATTTTATTTTTTTTTAAATAGCAAACCTTATGGATACTCATTTTGCAAAACATGATATGGAAGAATATTATAGTATTCTTTCTAAAAGATAATTATATACATCAATGCACCATGTCTTCACAAATATCACAACAATCATTTCAATATCATCACGCATACATTATCATATATAAGGACCACTCAAAAGAAGTATTTATATAGCCGTAATATAATGTGTTCGCGAAACAGAGTTTTGTCCAAACGACCAATTGTGCATACCAAAATATTCGAAACTTTATATTATAAGGAGATTGTACATTTTACACGATTATCGTTCACAACTTCTCATCATTAAAAATAATCATACAGCAATACCCCATTTTAGAAAGAAATAATAAATCATATCAACATAAGGAATAGTTATAAACAATTTGCATAACATTCATATCTAAATATGACAAATAAAGACATAAGGAATAGTTAGAAACAATTTGGATTATAACAAATCTCATGAAGACATTTTAGAAAATATGACTGCACATATAAAGAAACGGTAATAAATGTCTCATTATACTAAAGATATGCTTGTCTACTCAATAATCATAATAAAGAATATATTAAATGTTCATTCAAGGAGCCTTAATAACAATTCATTTTAAGAAATTTCATATTGATTAATCACTTATCAAAAGGATTTTTTAAAACCAAATTAAATGTCAAGCTTATAATCTCATTATTGCTAACATGATTTTTGCAGAGCTTGTAATTTTTATGAAAACAATATTTTTCAATGTCTTATTTTGTTATAAAAGAAGCACATATAAGGGATTTAATGAACATACATGTTATTTGTTACCTAATACCTTTTACCTTGAGTAGAATACCTTCCATGTTGAGCAAAATGCCACTATATTATTCTACTCTTTTCCATATTACAGATTCTTTCTGGGTTGAAATGTCTCCTAGGTCATTCAATAGCCTTTTCTTTTTTATTTATATTTTTGTGTTCTATCTTTTCATTTTGTATTACTTCTTTAGTTTTAATAAGGGAAAAGTTCAAATTTAGTTCTCAATATTTGCCACATTTTCTATTTTAGTTCTAAATATTTAAATTTTTGCATTCGAGTCCTTAGCAATTCTTAATGTTTGCAAATGAGTCATTTTACTGACAACATTAAATTTTTTGTTATAGAATAACATGTGACATGATTTAATTGATCAAAATAAATTATTTCAACTAATTAATCATGTCATATGTCAATCCTAATGGAAAAATTAACAACAAACTAATAGAGAACTTGTTTGCAAACTTTTACAAATGTTGAGGATTGAGATAGAAAAAAAATTAAATGTTTAAAATTAAAATCGAAAATGTGACAAATATTGAGGACTAAATTGGTACTTTTCTCACTTTAACAAGAATAGTTTACATAGAATCTTTTGAACCTATGCCTTTTTTCAAAACTTTATTTCTAGAGCTATCAACTTGTTATCTTGCTAAGAGCATTTTGAATTTTTCATTGCTTTCATTAAACTTAGCAAAAATGCTTTTGATTGATTATGAGAGATCATCAACTTTAACTTTCAAGCCTTTTATTTCTTCTTTTAAAACTAAGTTTTCCATATGCAAAGATTCATTATTAGTTTTTAAAATATCATTTTTATTAGCCAAAAGTGCATTTGTTTGGTTTAAAGCATTTTTTTTTTCATTTTTTAAAGCTTTAATTTCCTCTTGCAATCTCAAGTTATTATTTTTTGTTTTTGAAAGAGCATCCAAAAGTTTTTACATTTCAATATTCATATCATTAGATACAAAATCACAGCTATTCGACTTAGAAAATACCTCAAAGTTAGACATCACATATGTCACGCCCCGCTCTAAGGGCCTCTTGTGACAACCCACCACGATCACTTAACCCCTTTGTTAAGTAATCGCAAAGCATCTCATTACCAATAATAACCTGATTATCAAAGTAATAATATTTCTTGCTCATAAGATAATTAATTATACAGAAGTATCGAAGGGCCTCAGATGGGTCCCATTACACCACTATAGGTACACCCAAGATCAAATTAATTGTTAGATCACATTCTCATTAATTACAAAATGTCCATTTTAATGATGTTTATCTCTATCTAGGCCTCACACCCTTTTCACAACCATGTCACCCAGAGATGTGATGTTTACTCACCTTAGTTTGCCGATTCATTAGGAAGTTTAGGTAATCCTTTCCTGCAAGACAAAATCTATAGGAGGATAAGCCAAAGCTTACTAAAATAGGGTGCAATCTCTCAGTGTTGCAACACACACAACAAAATTCAATCAAGTTATCAAACAAGTGCTATGCATGAACAAATATATAAATGCAGCATCTCACGTGGTGTTTCGGTAACCGACATGAAGTCTAGGGTTTACACCCCCATTGACCTTGGGTTGGGGATTCCAAAGCCACCATCAATGCCTGGGTCTTGCTTACATCTTTATTACTCTTATCACTTAATTAAGCTGTGTCTTAGCTTTAATATTTTAGGCTCAGGTGCCTCAATACACCAAGCATTTACACCCTCAAGAGACAAGCTGGACTCAGAACCGTCAAGGCATGACAATCCCCTAATCACTTAGTTCGCACTTGGTGGAACAACGATCCTCTTGATCACTTTCGGCATATCCCGTAGCAGCGATGGCCTTCCATCTCATGCAATGTCTCATGTGATGCATGCTAGGTTATTAATTAAACCTCATAATTAATTAAAGTATTGAGGGTGGTCATACTGTCAAGTATAAGTGCAATCCACAATTATGAACAACCAATCATAACACGTGAAACCCTTCTAGGATCAAGGCATAACTCAATACAAATAAGAAGACACACATACACACAGTTGACAAGATAGTTTATTAAACTAAGGGGTACTAATACGTCTTCTATCGTTTACATTCCTCTTTCCTTGCTCCCCCCCTATACTTTACGTTTATGACGATAACTCCATGCCTTACCCTTGATTATGCCTACCTAGTTGCCATTAGTGCATAGACGTTGAATTTGACTCCCATGCCTCCTTCGGTCATATACATCTCACAGAGATCTAAACATGTTGTATTTGTAGTCTTGTGATACCACTCTTCCTACCTCATACCTATAAGCCCTTAGCATACATCCCATGCATCATCTTATCTTCCCATTTTACTTGCACACCATATATGTACATGCAAGTACAAGGATTTATGTCATTAAAACCTAGATTTCTTACCTCACAATTTGTGATGCGCAATTATAAATTGACTACATTCTTCACATCGATTATTACTACCCGCAACATCATATGTGATATAGTGATATCCTTTCCTACCATTTGCAAGTTCACACCTATCACCTTAGGGGAATAACTCTACGTTTACGCACTCATATTAAGGAATAGATCTAGCACCTATATGCTCCTACATGTTATCTCATATCCTCATTTATGGATTTTCCATCCTTCTTTCAATTTCCCAACACATCAGCACATAATCGGACCAACATCAATATAATTCCCACTTTCACCTCCATGTCATTTTATAGCCCACATGCTCAAGTGGACTCTTATGTTCCTAGTAACCACATTAAAATATCAAATAAGTAATAATAATTTTAAATTTTATTTTATTTTTTCCTCCTCCCACACTTACTCACCAATGAAGATGGCTATGGCAATTCGCCCACGCATCCTTCCACTCATCAAGCTACCCCCGACACATTTATCCTTAACCAACACAACTCTATTTTTCAATTTCGTGCCGTTGGAAGTCCGTTCTCCCATGCTATGCATACGCAACATGAAAATAATATATATATATATATATACTTTAATCCTTCCTCCATATATTTTCTTCTCTTCCTTAGGCTACCTTCTTTTCTCAACTTTCCCTTCCATTGATTCTTCTTCCAATTCCCCTGTTTCTTCCTTTCTCTTTTTTTTTCTTTTTCCTCTGGATTTCATTTCCCTTCGTCCCACTCTGTCCACGTAATGATATATACATATATATAGACAGCAGCCAGGATTGCATACAAGCGTGCCAAATGAACAAAAGGAAAAGAACAAAAAAATGCTCAGCACTCCTTAATTAACCTATACATATATACATATATATTTATACATCTGGTTGGTGTACTGCTCGGGGCACTTCACCTGCACACAGGGGAGAAAGGGAAGGAAAAAAAAAGAAAAAAAACAATGGCCTCCGTCGAGTAAAACTGTAACATACATTCATTACGGAAGCAAATTATCAGCAGCCACAACGTTTTACATATATATATATAACCTCATTCTCAATAAAGGAAAACAATACACGCACGAAGGGGATGTACCATGTTCTGTTCCAGCACCTATTATATGTGTATATATATATTTACACGACAAACAAATTTACAGCAAGGCACCCTACACAGCACAAATATACATAATATAATACATCATAGAGTCTTACTCACCTCGGTCTCATTTCATCGGGGTTTTACTCTAATTAATCCTCGAGTATTTCCGATCCAAAATCTTATTCACCTAGAAAATTAGGGAAAAGCATGTCATCACACTGAATATATAGTTTAGATCACTTTATCTAGTATTTCCTAAGCTATTACAACTAATTTTAAGTAAAGTTGACAATTAACAAATCATGGGATGAAGAAGACTATTTTCTTCTCTGCTCTTTTCCATAACTGACGTGCGAAATATATATAGCAGGAAAACAACTTCTCCAAGCAACTAATCCTACAAACTAGGAAAAAAATCCTTTCCTACCAAAATTGAAAAACTATCTTAGGAAAATACAAGATATACATGCCATATTTACAAAACAAATCCCACAATTATCTCCCGCAATTATCTCAATACCCCCACCCCCCCCCCCCCCCCCCCCCCCCCCGCGGCTCAAGTTGGAGCATGGAGATCACAAATGCCCAACTTGCATAAGAACATATCATACTCGCATTTACCCAATGCTTTGGTAAAAATATCAGCAAGTTGTCTTGTTGTAGGAACAAAAGTAGGATAGATTGTCCCATCAAGTAATGCATCCCGAATGAAATGACAATCCACCTCGATGTGTTTGGTGTGCTCATGAAATACTGGGTTTTGAGAGATATGAAGAGCAGCCCGACTGTCACAAAATAGCGTTGAGAGTTGCGTATGAATAACACCAAGATCAGATAAAACACTCTTCAACCACTTGACTTCACAAGTGGTCATGGCCATTGAACGATATTCTGCTTCAGCAGAAGATCGAGATGCAGTATGCCGTTTCTTTGTCTTCCATGATATGGGAGACAATCCTAAAAACACCAACCATCCAGTAATAGAGCGACGAGTCAATGGACAACCCGCCCAGTCTGCGTCACACCAACCAGTCAAGGTAAGATCACCCTTACTACGCAATAAAATACCCTGACCTAGGTTGGATTTGAGATATCGAACAATGTGTAATGCTACATCCCGGTGATCTTTCCGTGGCTGCTGCATAAATTGAGACAAGACATGTACACAATATGACAATTCTGGCCTGGTAAAACACAAATAAATCAATCGGCCAATAAGATGCCGATAAGGCTTGGGATTATTCAACAAATTACTGGTTGACAGCGCCAGTCGATGATTTTGCTCCATCGAAACCCCCATGGGTTTTGCCCCTATCAAACCTGCTTCTGAAATAATATCCAGGGCATATTTTCGCTGACATAAGAAAAACCCGTCAGGACTACGAGTCACTTCCACCCCAAGAAAATATTTGAGAACACTCAAATCTTTCATATAAAAACAAGTGCTCAAGTAATCCTTAAACTTCTGAATTGCTGCACTATCATTCCTAGAAACAATCAGGTCATCAACATAAACCAAGACGCTAAGTCGTACCTCTCCTTGTTGCAAAGTAAATAAAGAGTAGTCCGCATAAGATTGTGTGAAACCATAGGTTTTTAAAGCAGCAGATAATTTTGCAAACCAACACCGAGGAACTTGTTTGAGCCCGTACAAGGACTTCTGTAATTTGCACACCTTATCTTTTCTCGTAACTCTAAAACCAGGGGGTAACTTCATATACACATCCTCCTGTAGATCTCCATGTAGAAATGCATTGTGGACATCCATCTGGTGAACTTCCTAGTTCTTTGCTGCGGCAACGGCCAAGAAAACACGAATAGTAACCATCTTTGCCACATGAGCAAATGTTTCTGTATAGTCTACTCCTTCTTGGTGATTACCAAATATAACCAAACGCACCTTGTAGTGTTCCACCGTACCATCAGATCGATATTTGACTTTGTACACCCATTTACAACCCAAGGCCTTCTTATTAGGTGGTAGATCAGTAATACGCCATGTGTCATTGTTCTCGAGCGCATCAATTTCTTGCTGCATCGCAATCCTCCATTTTTCATGTCGAACAACTTGGGAGTAACTAGTAGGTTCCTGCTCACCATGTAAAGCTACAAGGAAAGCTTTATGTCGCAAAGAAAATCTATCACAATTCACATAGTGTGCAATGGGATAGGGGTTACCTGAGGTATGCTGCGTTGCGGGATCTGGTAGGGATGGACTCAATTTGCGAACCATATGGGTAACAAAGTCTCGTAGCAGTACTGAGGTCTTACAGTTCTGGTGACTACGTCCCAACAATTCTTCATCACTAGAAACGTCATTTTCATCACTACCAACTTCGGTTTTAGAAGAAGAAGTCTCGGTAGAGGGGAAAGACGTTGATGTTGTTGTCCTATCACTTTGCTCAACTGGCATAGTTTCAACATTGGGAAAAGTGGTTTCGATTTCTTGATCACGGGGCCTAGGAGAAGGGTTGTCGTCATCCATAATCCCCCCCCCCCCCCCCCCCTTTCGGTCAGACCCCCTCGGACACCAAATGCATCATCAGTGAGATCTACATCCCATGTAAACGTAGATTCGATAGGATTTTGTGATGAAGGCAAAGTTTGAAAGGGAAACTCGTTCTAAAAAAATTTTATGTCTCTAGACACGAAAAAAACATGTTTTTCAAGGTCATATAATCGCCACCCTTTCTTTCCATATGGATAGCCCATGAAAACGCATTTCCGACTTCTACTCTCAAATTTATCTCCCAACCGTCCTTGCTTGTGGGCATAGCACAGATACCCAAAAACTTTCAAGTGATCATAATTTAGGTTTTGTCTAAACAGCACATGATAAGGTGTCTTTCCTTCTAAAACACTAGAAGGTGTTCTATTAATCAAATATCTTGCGGTTAACATACATTCTCCCCAAAAATCAATGGGTAAGTGTCCTTGAAAACGAAAGGCTCTAGCTACATTGAGAATATGTTGGTGTTTTCTCTTGACCCGTCCATTTTGTTGAGGGGTACCAGTGCACGAAGTTTGAAAAATAACACCCTTTTCACAAAAATAATCGGTCAACTTTTGAAACTCCGTTCCATTATCACTTCTCACAATTTAACTCTTTTATTAAATTGTGTTTCGACCATAGCAAAGAAATTCTTTAAGGTTTGAGCTACCTCAGTTTTGTCAATCAATAAAAATATCCAAACAGCATAGGAAAAATCATCTACCACAGTCAAAAAATATGAAGCACCGCATGAAGACAAAATCCGATAAGGACCCCATAAATCACAATGTATAAGTTCAAATATATCAGAAGTACGATGATGACTAACAAGAAATGGATCTCTAGATTGTTTTGCTCGCAAACAAATATCACAACATTTATTCATTCTATCATTATCTTTATTATGATTCACATTAGGCACTAACTTGGTCACTTTCAATGACGGGTGTCCCAACCATTGATGCCATATCTCTAGACCCCCCTTATTTTCAATCTTCATTGCTCGAACTTGTGGCACTCCCTTATAGTAGTAGAGTCAATCCCGTCTTTCACCCGCACCAATCAACATCCTCAAAGTGGGGTCCTGCATTACACACATGGAATTAGTGAAATAGACAATACATTTAGATAAATCAACAAGTTGCGACACCGAAATTAAATTGCATTCTAGTCCAGGAATAAAGAGAACATTCGTGATACATAAATTTCCATCAAGAACAAGTTGTCCTTCCTTCGTTGCCATAGTCTCGCTCCCATTAGGAAGTCCAACAGGACAAAGATCAATGTCACGCACTCTTTTCATACCGTGCATACTTCTTGTCATGTGATGTGAAGCCCATGTATCAATTATCCAATTCGAGAGCTTACCACTCAATTTTTTAGCAGAATTTTTCTGACCATTGATCAGCTTCATCAAAGATGTCCACTGCTCCTGATCGAGACCGAGACTTGTTTTCACATCATTCCCAGCCACTGCTGCAACAGCAGATCCTTTGTCTGTCACGCAAGTGCTACTGCTGGACACGTTATTTGCCCTTGCTGTCTCACGCCCTCGTCCAACACCTGTTTGATTTTGGAATTGTTGAGTGTTGTTCGAGTTGCGTCCTCGCCCTACACTCCTTCCATTTCCCTTTGGTCTATCACCCCACCACTCAGGATATTCGAGGAGAGCAAAACAATTATCAACTTCATGTCCTGTACGCTTGCAGTGAGTACAATACAAACCACTTATGTTCCTTACTTCTCCTCTTCCTCTCATTGCAAAAGCTATGACATCTTGCCTCTCCTCTTTAGTTTGGGTTATGGTCTTAACCCTCTCATCAACAATTAGCATGGAATATGCCCGATTAACATTAGGAAGTGGATCTTGGGCTAAAATACTGCTCTTCACAGTGCCGTAAATATTTTCATCCAACCCCATGAGAAGAGCATGAACTCATTCTTCTTCTCTTTTCTTCTCAAATTCTGTTGTGAGATTGCACGTACACACACCACACTTACATGATGGAATCTGATCATAGTTTGCTAGTTCATCCCATATTTGCTTCATTTTTCCAAAATAATTCAGCAAAGTCATGCCCCTTTATTTGCATTTTGCCAATTCGCTTCAAAGTTGTTAGATGCGTGGACCATTAGCTATCGAAAACCTGTCCCTAATGTCGTTCCATAAACGTTCAGCTATTTCCTCGTGAGAGATAGTAGACCGAAGTGATGATTCGATGGTATTATGAATCCATGATATCAATAGAGAATTAATCATCCACCAATCTTCAAGATCAAATGAATTGTCATCAGGCTTCTTGATTGTACCATCAAGGAAACCATATTTTTTTCGAGCTCATAGAGCCGTTCTCAAAAACCATGCCCATTCATCATAGTTTTCTCCTCTCAACTGTACTTGAGAGATCACTAATCCTGGATTATCTAATGAGGTAATATCGTAAGGAGAGATTTTTTTCTTTGAGGAAGCATTTCTTCCTTAGCCTCACTTGTTTGTGATCCAACCATTGTTTTGTGTCTACAATGGCTCTGATACCATGACAATTAACAAATCATGGGATGAAGAAGACTATTTTCTTCTCTGCCCTTTTCCATAACTGACGTGTGAAATATATACAGCAGGAAAACAACTTCTCTAAGCAACTAATCCTACAAACTAGGAAAAAAATCCTTTCTTACCAAAATTGAAAAACTATCTTAGGAAAATACAAGATATACATGCCATATTTACAAAACAAATCCCACAATTATCTCTCGCAATTATCTCAATAAAAGTACTAATTTTTATACCCATTTATTCTTTATATATAACTTTTAAAAACAAACTCCATTTCGCGAAAAATTAGTCTAGTTGAGTTGCACTCACCTCAAGGAACACGTGGGTGGTCCCGGATCGTTGATTGGAGATCGTATGTGCGAGATATGATTTTTTTTTTGTTCACATTTCCCTTTTGTTTTTCTTCTCTCCATTCTCGCCTATCCTCATCTCCCTTTCTTTTTCCTTTTCTTCTGTTTTCTTTTTGTTTCCTTTTTGCAAGTAGGACGTGTGTGTGTGTGTGTGTGGGGGGGGGGGGGGGGGGGGGGGGGTGGGGATGGGGTGATATGAACTACGCCCACCTGTGACGAAACCCTATACCAATACGTTTGGAATTACAACCTAAGATGCCAATTAATCGAAGTGGAATTGCGACCGGTTGCCTATAGATGAGGCAAGAACCTTGGTATACTATGTTGACGCCACAATTGGGATGAAAGACAGATTGATAAGTCGGATTTGAACACTACGGAAGAGATCCGATAAGTTCAAGAGAAGTTCTTTAGAGAACCAAGAGATGAATACTCTCAAATTATATTAATCAAAGTGGAATAATGTCTGTTTTCCAACCCTAACAGACTATTAATAGTGTTTATAACTCATAAAGAAAAAACCCAAAACGACAAAACATAATAAAGTTGCGAAAAATAACAAAATAAAGTAAATCTTCTCATTAGGCAATGTACGTCGGATGTACACTGGCGGCGTAGTAGGCAGCGTATGATGTATGCCGGATATATGCCTGCAGCGTAGAAGACGACGTATCCCCTCTAAAGCTCTCGACATTAATTTCAACGCCGGCTCAAAGCCGACAGCGTTGATCCAACGTAGAAAATCGACGTTTTCAAGGCCGGCTGTTTCTCTACCTAAGCTGGCAGCTTTGATCTCCTATTCTTTGATCTCCTTTGTTAAAACCTTGAATGACTTGTACAAATGCAAGTTCATTCTCATGGTTGCTCAAATCTTTTCTAGCTTCTTGGATATCCTTTATCAACCCGTTAAGTGCTTCTTTGAATCATTTCACTCGAGTTCTTATGATCGGTTTAAGTGGCACTTCAAGAGGATCCACATTCCACCTTCTAGCTTAGCTCCCATCATGGCTTCCATCATTCCCCTCCTCTTGAAAATGATTTATCCTCAAATCATCACCTACATCAAAAGGACTTAGATCAGTAACGTTAAAAGTAGCACTTACTTGATACTTACCTGGCAAATCTAACTTGTAGGCATTATTATTGATGCGCTCAAGAATTTGAAATGGTCCATCGCCTCTAGGAAGTAATTTAGATCGACGTTGCACAGGAAACTACTCTTTGCGCATCTGAACCCAAACCTAATCTCCAAGTTCAAAGGCAGCTTGTTGACGACCCTTGTTGGCTTGTTTTACATACTATTCTGTCCTCCGCTCAATGTTGAGCCTTGCCTTCTCATGGAGTTGTTTAACAAACTCCGCTTTCTTCTTACCATCTAGATTGACATACTCAGACATAGGAAGGGGAGATAAATCCAAAGGAGTTAGTGGATTAAAACCATACACAATTTCAAAAGGCGTAAACTTAGTAGCATAATGCATTGTGCGATTATAAGCAAATTCAACATGAGGCAAACAATCCTCCCAAGTCTTAATGTTCTTTTTAATGACAACCCTCAACAAAGTAGATAAAGTTCGATTTACTACCTCAGTTTGACCATCAATTTGTAGATGACAAGTAGTAGAGAACAATAACTTAGTTCCTAACTTAGCCCACAGGGTCTTCCAGAAGTAGCTTAAGAACTTAGCATCCCGATCCGATACGATTGTTCTAGGCATACCATGCAATCTCATAACTTCCCTAAAGAACAAATTAGCAATATGGCAAGCATTGTCTGTTTTGTGGCAAGGAATGAAATGTGCCATCTTGGAAGACCTATCCACGACTACAAAAATAAAGTCTCCACCATACCTAGACCTGGGTAATCCTAACACAAAATCCATGGAAATGTCTACCCAAGGCTCATGAGGAATTGGAAGTGGGGTATAAAGTCCATGAGGTTGGACTCTAGATTTTGCTTGCTTACAAGTGACACATCGCTCACAAATCCTCTCAACATCTCGCTTCATGTTAGGCCAATAGAAGTGTTCCTACAAAACCCCTAAGGTTTTAGCTACTCCAAAATGCCCCATTAATCCTCCTCCATGAGACTCCCTCACTAATAACTCTCTTAAGGAACAATTGGGAATGCAAAGTTTATTCTCCCTAAACAAGAATCCCTCATGCTTATAAAATTTACCATGACCACTCTTCTCACAGCGAACATACTCTTCACAAAAATCTTGGTCAGCAGCATACAATTCTTTAATATGCTCAAAATCAAGCAGTCTAAAACTAAGAGTAAAGATAAGAGCATACCTTCTAGAAAGTGCATCAGCAATAACATTTTCTTTACCTTGCTTGTAGTGGATGACATAGAGAAATGTTTCGATAAACTCCACCCAACAAGCATGCCTTTTGTTCAGCTTATGTTGTCCCTTCAAGTACTTCAAGGATTCATGATTAATGTGGATCACAAACTCTTTTAGCCAAAGATAATGTTGCCAAGTCTCTAAAGCTCGAACCAATGCATATAACTCCTTATCATAAGTAGGGTAGTTCAAGGTTGCCCCACTTAGCTTCTCACTAAAGAATGCAATTGGCCTCCTCTCTTGCATGAGAACTGCTCCAATACCTATTCCTAAAGCATCACACTCAATCTCAAAAGTTTTAGAGAAATCAGGTAAAGCAAGTAATGGCGCATGAGTCAACTTATTTTTAAGCGACTGAAAGGCCTTCTCTTGTTGCTCTCCCCAACTAAACCCCACATTCTTCTTGATTACTTCAGTAAGTGGTGCTGATATGGTGCTGAAATCCTTCACAAACCTCCTATAAAAGCTTGCTAATCCATGGAAACTCCGAACATTACTTACATTAGTTGGACTAGGCCATTCTTAGATCATATGAATCTTCTCTTCATCAACCTGTATTCACTGTGCACTAACAATAAAACCAAGAAACACAAGTCTATCTGTGCAAAAAGTGCACTTTTTGAGGTTAGCATATAATTGCTCCTTTCGAAGCACTTCCAAAACAACCCTCAAGTGAATTATATGGTCTTCTAAACTCTTGCTGTAAATGAGGATATCATCAAAATAGACTACCACAAATTTGCCAATAAAAGTCCTCAAAACATGGTTCATAAGTCTCATGAAAGTACTAGGTGTGTTAGTTAAACCGAAAGGCATTATTAACCACTCATATAATCCATATTTTTTCTTAAATGTTGTTTTCCATTCATCACCTTCTTTCATTCTAATTTGGTGATATCCACTTTTCAAATCAATTTTGGAGAAGACACTAGACCCATATAACTCATCTAACATGTCATCTAAGCGAGGAATGGGATGACGATACTTTACCGTGATGTTGTTGATAGCTCGGCAATCAACACACATTCTCCATGACCCATCCTTCTTAGGCACCAAAATCACAGGCACTGCACATGGGCTCATGCTTTCTCTCACGTACCCCTTCTCCATTAAGTCATTAACCTGCCTTTGGAGTTCCTTTGTCTCTTCTGGATTACTCCTATAAGCTAGCTTGTTTAGAATAGATGCTCCGAGTACAAAGTCAATCAGGTGCTCAATACCACGAATAGGTGGTAACCCTTTGGAATCTCCTTAGGGAAGACATCTTCAAGGTCTTGCAAAATAGACACAACCACACTAGGCAAAGAGTTAAGAAGTTCGTTAGTATTCAAACAAGTTTCCTTAAAAACCAACAACAACATAGGTTGCTTCATCACTAATGCTCTCCTCACTACACTCGCTCTTACCACACAACTCTCCTTTTGTAAGGTTGCACTCTCCTTTTCATTCACCACCAAAGTTGATCCCCTCTCAACTTGGCCTCTCATACTCTTTCTAGCCTTCCTCTCTTTTTCCTTTTGGTATTGACTTTTGTGTTCCTTTTCTTTTTCTATGTCTTTTACTCTCTCAATCTCCCTCTGTTTTTCACTCACCTTATATTTTGCAAAAGATTGTTGTAGCTACAACTAATCCTCATACACCTGTTTAGGTGTTAAGGGTTTAAGATTATGGCTTTTGCCATGGTGAACAAGTGTATACTTGTTAGAAAAGCCATCATGAATAACCTTCCTATCAAACAGTCATGGCCTCTCCAACAACACATGACAAGCCTGCATCGGCACTACATCGCATAATACCTCATCCTCATACCTACCGATGCAAAAAGCAATTAAGGCTTGCTTACTCACCTTAGTCTCGCCACTATCATTCAGCCACTGCAATTTATAAGGGCTAGGGTGTTTAGTGGTCTTGAGCCCCAACCTCTCAACAATGAAAGTACTTACTACATTAGTGCAACTCCCCCCATCAATGATCAAAGTACAAATATGGTCACCTAGATAACATCTAGTATGAAAGATATTCTCTCGTTGCACCTCCTCTTCTTCCTTCACCTGCACATTCAAAGCTCGCTTCACTACTGCCACTAACTTCCCTGCTGCAGGCTCCTCTTCATCACTAACATCGTCTGATGGAGGCAAAGCACCATCTTCACTATCCCCCTCAGTCTCATACTCACCATCATTGTGAAAAATCATAACGCGTCTGTTCGGACATTGACTAGCAATATGGCCTCTTCCTTAGCATTTAAAACATTTAATGTCGCAATTTCTAGGAGTAGAAGAATCAAGTTTACCTTGATTACCAGGAGTAGAACCCCCTTGCTTCTACTCTCCTTTTGGCTTGGTGGGTAAAGACTTTTCTTCCTTCCTCTAATAGTTATTCTTCCAAGTAGATGAACCAGCACCCTGTTGAAACCGGGTAGTACTACTACCTTTCCTCATGTGTTGGTTCTCAACCTTTATAGCCATGTGGACCATATCTTCCAATTCCATATAATGCTGTAATTCTACGACATTTTGAATCTCTCTATTTAACCCAGCAAGAAACCTAGCCATGGTAGCCTCTCTATCCTACTCAACATTTGCTTTAATCATAGTAACCTCCATCTCCTTGAAATAATTATCCACACTTCGGCTTCCCTGCTTAAGAGTTTGCAATTTGTTGTGCAATTCGCGATAGTAGTAAGCAGGAACAAATCGCTTCTTCATCACCCTCTTCATATCTTCCTAAGACTCAAAGGGTGGTTCGCCATTCCTCCTCCTATTCAACATCAGTTGATCCCACCACACTATGGCATAATTTGAAAACTCAATGGCAGCAAGCTTCACTTTATTTCTCTCACTATAATTGTGACAATCAAACACTAGCTCTACCTTCTTCTCCCATTCTAAATATGCCTCGGGATCATTCTTCCCTTAGAAAGGAGGAATCTTCATCTTTATACTATCCAATTGATTATCCTCTCTATTCCTATCTCCTCTATCTTCCCAATCCCTAGTTCCTCTATTCCTACCACCATAACCTCTATAACTCCCGATAGAAGGTTCATCAGACTCATCATCAGAATTTTCATCTCTACCCCTTTGTCCTCTCTTAGAAAAACTCTCCCTCTTACGCCCTTGAAAGAAGTTATTAGATTGCTCTAGTTCCTACTCCACCATTTCATGAATTTGCTCCATTCCCTCCTGAAACATTCTCTTCATCTCACTCCTCAACACCTCAATTACTAACTTAGCATCAAACCTCCCCTTCTCATATTCAAGAGAATTTTGCCTTGACATAGTTCCTGTAATAAAAAGGTTAGTACTAAACACAAATATATATATAGAATTAAACCTCACAATTCACTCCCTCACGTGTTTCACTCAAAGAAGGATATCCCACATTCACTCGTGTATTCTCACAAACAGAGATGATATCAACTCACCAATCCCTCTTCTTAGTTCTCTTGGAACTAATCCAAACCACACCAATTTCTTCCATAGAATTCAAGAACAAAATTTCCGGGCTTGAATTTTCCTCTTTTTTTTGTTTTTGTTTTTGTTTTCCTTCTCCTTTTTTTTTTTTTTTGAAACAAGGATTGATAGAATGAAACTAAACTACTCAAGAAACAATTAACACTATAGACTTGAGTATGAAGCAATGGTAATACGAACGATTGATATGATCGATTGGAGTTAGGGATTTGATGTTACCTTTCTCAAATCGAACAAAAAAAAATATTGATTTTTAACAAACCTAGGCTCTGATACCAAATTGATACGAGCTACGCCCACCTGTGACGAAACCCTATACCAATACATTTGGAATTACAACCCAAGATGCCAATTAATCGAAGTGGAACCGCGACCCGTTGCCTATAGATGAGGCAAGAACCTTGGTATACTATGTTGATGCCACAATCGGGATGAAAGACCGATTAATAAGTCAGATTTAAACGCCACGGAAGAGATCCGATAAGTTCAAGAGAAGTTCTTTGGTGAACCAAGAGAGGAATACTCTCAAATTATATTAATCAAAGTGGAATAATGTCTGTTTTCTAACCCTAACAGACTATTAATAGTGTTTACAACTTGTAATGAAAAAACCCAAAACGACAAAACATAATAAAGTTGCGAAAAATAACAAAATAAAGTAAATCTTCTCGTCAGGCAATGTACGGCGGATGTACACCGGCGGCGCAGTAGGCGGCGTATCCCCTCTGAAGCTCTCGGCATTAATTTCAATGCCAGCTCAAAGCTGGTAGCATTGATCCAGCGTAGAAAATCAACGTTTTCAAGGTCGGCTATTTCTCTACCTAAGCTGGTAGCTTTGATCTCCTTTGTTAAAACCTTGAATGACTTATACAAATGCAAGTTCATTCTCATGGTTGCTCAAATCTTTTCTAGCTTCTTGGATATGCTTTATCAACCCGTTAAGTGCTTCTTTGAATCGTTTCGCTCGAGTTCTTGTGATCGATTCAAGTAGCACTTCAAGAGGATCCACATTCCACCTTCTAGCTTGGCTCCTATCATGGCTTCTGATGAGATCCATGATGAGAGTCGAGTCAGAAGAAGGAATGTGGATCCTCTTGAAGTGCCGCCTGGACCGATCACAAGAAGTCGAGCGAAACGACTCAAGGAAGCACTTAACGGGTTGATAAAGGATATCCATGAAGCCGGAAAGGATTGGAGCAATCATAAAGTTGGAATGGATTGGAACAACCATGGGAAGACCCTTACTCTTGTACAAGTTATACCGGATATGGGGTGAAGAGGGCATGTATTTACAAGGCACGGCCGTGTAGGAATCTCAAAGTTACACAGAATCATACACAGTCATATACACGGCCAAAGGCACGGCCGTGTATGGAGTCAAGCAAATCCATAGAAAGATACACGACCAGAAGTACACGGTCGTGTATGTTGCCAGAATTTGCATAGAAAAGTACACGGTCGTGTACACAGCTGTGTATCTCCTCGACGCTGGCCTTTTGTGTTGTTTTGTTATTTTACGCACTTATTGAAGTGACGTCGTTTTGGACTTGTATTTTTATGAATTGTAACCCTAGTATAAAGCTCCTAGGGTTTAGAATAGATAGAACATACATCTTAGATCATTAAACATCTTTGAGAGGCTCCTCTCTTGGTTCTTCAAGAACTAACTAGAACTTATCGGATTAATTTCCATGGCATTCATCCCGACTTATCAATCGGTCTTTCATCCCGATTGTGGCGTCTTCACATTATACTAAGGTTCTTGTCTCACTTATAGACAACGGGTCGTGGTTTCCACTTTAGGTGTTTGGGCGTCTTAGGTAACGAATTTCCGAACGTATTAGTATTGGGTTTCATCATGGGTTGGCGTGGTTCGTATCAGTTTGGTATCAGAGCTTAGGTTTGTCAAAACATCAAGTTCGGTTTGAGGAAGGTAACATCAAAACCCTAACTCCAATCGTTCATATCTATTGTTAGCATTCAATTTCGTAATATTAATTGTCTTTGATAGTGTAGTATCTACTAGTCGATTGTTACAAAAAAAAAAAAGAAGAAGAAGAATCACGACACAAAAAAAAAGAAGGAAAAGAAAAGAGAAACGTGATCAAGAGCAACAAAAAAAAAATTCGGATAGAAAAATAGAGGAAAATTTACGAACCCTAGAGTTGTTTTGAATTCTACGGAAGGGAATTGGTGTAATTCGGGTTAGTTCCAAGAGAATTGAGAAGAGGAATTGGCGAGTTGATATCATCATTGTTTGTGAGAATACACGAGTGACTGTGTGATATCATCATTTGAGCGAAACACGTAAGGGAGTGTATCGTGAGGTTTAATTTTATATATATATTTGTGTTAGTACTAATCTTTTCTGCATAGACAATGTCGAGACAACATTCTTCTGAAGGTGTGAGGGGAAGGTTTGATGCTAGGTTAGTAATTGAGGTATTGAGGGGTGAGATGAAGAGGATGTTCCAAGAGGGAATGGAACAAATTCATGAGACGGTAGAGCAAAGATTAGAGCAATCCACAAATGTATTCCAAGGGCGTAAGAGGGAGAGTCTTTCTAGGAGAGTACCGAGGGGTGGAGATGAAATGTCGGATGATGACTTTGATGAGCCTTCTATCGAGAGTTATAGAGGATATAGTGGTTGGGATAAAGGAGATATGAATAGAGAGGATGATCAATTAAGTAGCATAAAGATGAAGATTCCTCCTTTCTAAGGGAAGAATGATCCCGAGGCGTACTTAGAGTGGGAGAAAAAGGTGGAGATGGTGTTTGATTGTCACAACTATAGTGGGAGAAAGAAAGTAAAACTTGCTACCATTGAGTTTTCGGATTATGCTATAGTGTGGTGGGATCAATTAATGTTGAATAGAAGAAAGAATGGCGAGCCACCTATTGAGTCTTGGGAAGAGATGAAAAGAGTGATGAAGAAGCGATTTGTGCCTGCGTATTACTATCGTGAATTGCACAACAAGTTGCAAACTCTGAGGCAGGGAAGCCGAAGTGTAGATGAGTATTTCAAGGAGATGGAAGTCACTATGATTAAGGTGAATGTAGAGGAGGATAGAGAGGCTACAATGGCTAGGTTTCTTGCTGGGTTGAATAGAGAAATCAAAAATGTGGTTGAATTGCAGCATTATGTAGAATTGGAGGATATAGTTCACATGGCTATAAAGGTTGAGAACCAGCACAAGAGGAAAGGTAGTAGTAATGCACGGTTTCCACAGGGTAATGGTTCATCCACTTAGAAGACCAACCAATGGAAGAAAGAAGAAAAGCCTTTACCCACCAAACCAAAAGGGGAGCTGAGGTAAGCGGGTTCTACTCCTGGTAATCAAGGTAACCCTGAATCTTCTACTTCTAGAAATCGTGACATTAGATTCTTTAAATGCCAAGGTAGAGGCCATATTGCTAGTCAATGTTTAAATAGGCGTGTGATGATTTTGCGTGATGATGGAGAGTATGAGACTGAGGGGGATAGTGAAGAAGATGATATGTCTCCATTAAAGGATGCTAGTGATGATGAGGAGCCTGCAATGGGAAGGCTAGTGGCAGTAGTGAAGTGAGCGTTAAATGTGCAGGTGAAGGAAGAAGAGAAGGTGCAAAGAGAGAACATATTTCATACTAGATGTTATCTAGGAGATCACATTTGTAGTTTAATCATTAATGGAGGGAGTTGCACCAATGTAGTGAGTAATTTTATTGTTGAGAGGCTGAGGCTTAAAACTGTTAGACACCCTAGTCTATATAAATTGTAGTGGTTGAATGATAGTGGAGAGACTAAGGTGAGTAAGCAAGCATTGATTGGTTTCCGCATTGGTAGGTATGAGGATGAGGTGTTATGTGATGTAGTGCCAATGTAAGCATGTCATGTGTTGTTGGGGAGGCCGTAGCAATTTGATAGGAAGGTTGTTCATGATGGCTTTTCTAACAAGTACGCTTGTTCACCAAGGGAAAAGCTTTAATCTTAAACCATTAACACCTAAGCAGGTGTATGAGGACCAGTTGCAGCTACAACAGTCTTTTGCAAAACATAAGGTGAGTGAAAAGCAAATGGAGAGTGAGAGAGAAAAAGACAATGAGAAAGAAAAGGAATATAAAAGTCAAGATCAAAAGGAAAAAGAGAGGAAGGCTGGAAAGAGTGTGAGAGGCCAAGTTGAAGGGGGATCAACTTTGGTGGTGAGTGAAAAGGAGAGGGCAGCCTTGCAAAAGGAGAGTTGTGTGGCAAGAGCGAGTGTAGTAAGGAGAGCGTTAGTGATGAGGCAACCTATGTTGTTGCTGGTTTTTAAAGAAACATGTTTGACTACTAACGAACTATCTAACTCTTTACCTAGTGTGGTTGTGTCTCTTGTGCAGGACTTTGAAGATGTCTTCCCTGAGGAGATTCCAAAGGGATTACCACCTATTCGTGGTATTGAGCACCAGATTGACCTTGTACCCGGAGCATCAATTCCAAACAAGCCAGCTTATAGGAGCAATCCGGAGGAGATAAAGGAACTCCAAAGGCAAGTCGATGAATTAATGGAGAAGGGGTACGTGAGAGAAAGCATGAGTCCATGTGCAGTGCCTGTGATTTTGGTGCCTAAGAAGGATGGGACATGGAGAATGTGTGTTGACTGCCGCACCATCAACAACATCATGGTAAAGTATCGTCATCCCATTCCTCGCTTAGATGATATGTTAAACGAGTTACATAGGTCTAGTGTCTTTTCCAAAATTGATCTGAAAAGTGGATATCACCAAATTAGAATGAAAGAAGGTGATGAATGGAAAATTGCATTCAAAACAAAATATGGATTATATGAGTGGTTAGTAATGCCTTTTGGTTTAACTAATGCACCTAGTACTTTTATGAGACTTATGAACCATGTTTTAAGGACTTTTATTGGAAATTTTGTGGTTGTTTATTTTGATAATATCCTCATTTACAGCAAGAGTTTGGAAGATCATATATCTCACTTGAAGGATGTTTTAGAAGTGCTTTGAAAGGAACAATTATATGCTAACCTCAAGAAGTGCACTTTTTGCGTAGACAAACTTGTGTTTCTTGGTTTTGTTGTTAGTGCACAGGGAATACAGGTTGATGAAGAAAAGGTTCGTGCGATCCAAGAATGGCCTAGTCCAACCAATGTAAGTAATGTGCGGAGCTTCCATGGACTAGCGAGCTTTTATAGGAGATTTGTGAAGGATTTCAATACCATTGCAGCATCACTTACTGAGGTAATTAAGAAAAACGTGGGGTTCAAATGGGGAGAGCAACAAGACAAGGCCTTTCAGACGCTTAAAAATAAGTTGACTCAGGCGCCATTACTTGCTTTACCTAACTTTGCTAAAAACGTTTGAAATTGAGTGTGATGCCTCAGGATTAGGTATTGGAGCAGTGCTTATGCAAGAGCGAAGACCGATTGCATTCTTTAGCGAGAAGCTAAGTGGGGTAACCTTGAACTACCCTACTTACGATAAGGAGTTATATGCATTGGTTCGAGCCCTGGAGACGTAGCAACACTACCTGTGGCCAAAAGAGTTCGTGATCCACACTGATCATAAATCTTTGAAGTACTTGAAGGGGCAACATAAGCTGAACAAGAGGCATGCTCGTTGGGTGGAGTTCATCGAAACATTTCCATATGTCATCCACTACAAGCAAGGTAAAGAGAATGTCGTTGCTGATGCACTTTCTAGAAGGTATACTCTTATCTCTACTCTTAGTTCTAGACTACTTGGTTTTGAGCACATTAAGGAATTATATGCTGCTGATCGAGAGTTTTGTGAGGAGTATGTGCATTGTGAGAAGAGTGGGCATGGTAAATTTTATAAACATGAAGGATTCTTGTTTAGGGAGAGTAAACTGTGCATTCTAATTTGTTCTTTAAGAGAATTATTAGTGAGGGAGTCTCATGGAGAAGGTTTAATGGGACACTTTGGAGTAGCTAAAACCTTAGGGGTATTGTAGGAACACTTCTATTGGCCTCACATGAAACGAGATGTTGAGAGGATCCGTGAGCGATGTGTCACGTGTAAGCAAGCGAAATCGAGAGTCCAACCTCAAGGGCTTTACACCCCACTTCCCATTCCTCATAAGCCTTAGGTAGATATTTCTATGGATTTTGTATTAGGTTTACCCAGGTTTAGACATGGTCGAGATTCTATTTTTGTAGTTGTTGATAGATTCTCTAAAATGGCACATTTCATTCCTTGTCACAAAATGGATGATGCTTGTAATATTGCTAATTTATTCTTTAGGGAAGTTGTGCGATTGCATGGTATGCCTAGAACAATTGTATCATATAGGGATGCTAAGTTCTTGAGCTACTTTTGGAAGACCTTGTGGGCTAAGTTAGGAACTAAGTTATTGTTTTCTACTACTTGTCATCCACAGAATGATGGTCAAACTAAGGTAGTAAATCGAACTTTATCTACCTTGTTGCGGGCTGTAATTAAAAAGAATATTAAAAGTTAGGAGGATTGTTTGCCGCATGTTGAATTTTCTTATAACCGTACAGTGCATTCTACTACTAAATTTACTCCTTTTGAGATTGTGTATGGTTTTAATCCACTAACTTCTGAGTATGTTAATTTAGATGGCAAGAAGAAGGCCGAATTTGTTAAACAGATCTATGAGAAGGCAAGACTAAACATTGAGCGAAGAACAGAGCAGTATGTAAAACAAGCCAACAAGGGTCGTCAACAAGCTGTCTTTGAACCTGGAGATCGGGTTTAGGTCCACATGCCCAAAGAGCGGTTTCCCGTGCAGCGTCGATCTAAACTACTTCCTAGAGGTGATGGACCATTTCAAGTTCTTGAGCGCATCAACGATAGTGCATACAATTTAGATTTGCCTGGTGAGTATCAAGTAAGTGCCACATTTAATGTTACTGATCCGAGTCCTTTTGATGTAGGTGATGATTTGAGGACAAATCCTTTTCAAGAGGAGGGGAATGATGAGATCCATGATGAGAGTCGAGTCGGAAGAAGGAATGTGGATCCTCTTGAAGTGCCGCTTGGACCGATCACAAGAAGTCGAGCGAAACGACTCAAGGAAGCACTTAATGGGTTGATAAAGGATGTCCATGAAGCCGGAAAGGATTGGAGCAATCATGAAGTTGGAACGGATTGGAACAACCATGGGAAGACCCTTGCTCTTGTATAAGTTATACCGGATACGGGGTGAAGAGGGCGTGTATTTACATGGCACGGCCGTGTAGGAATCTCAAAGTTACATAGAATCATACACGGTCATATACATGGCCAAAGGCACGGCCGTGTATGGAGTCAAGCAAATCCACAGAAAGATACACGACCAGAAGTACACGGTCGTGTATGTTGCCAGAATTTGCACAGAAAAGTACACGGCCAAAGTACACGGCCGTGTATCTCCCCGACGCCGGCCTTTTGTGTTGTTTTGTTATTTTACGCACTTATTGAAGTGACGTCGTTTTGGACTTGTATTTTTATGAATTGTAACCCTAGTATAAAGCTCCTAGGGTTTAGAATAGATAGAACATACATCTTAAAACATTAAACATCTTTGAGAGGCTCCTCTCTTGGTTCTTCAAGAACTAACTAGAACTTATCGGATTAATTTCCGTGGCGTTCATCCCGACTTATCAATCGGTCTTTCATCCCGATTGTGGCGTCTTCACATTATACCAAGGTTTTTGTCTCACTTATAGACAACGGGTCGCGGTTTTCACTTTAGGTGTTTGGGCGTCTTAGGTAACGAATTTCCGAACGTATTGGTATTGGGTTTCATCACGGGTTGGCGTGGTTCATATCAGCTTCCATCAGGGGGGTCCATGGCCTGCTGTCGACATATATATATATATATATACTATATTACTATTATTATTATTATTATTATCATTATCACTAATTAATACTTTGTTAAATTAGGGTTTTAAGGAAATTTTAGGGTACTCCTACTCGCGTGGCGATCTCAATAAAATTTAGAATTTTAACATCTTATTATGAATTTTTATGCTTAAGCTAATTTAATTATTCCGAGTGTGAATATTCACTCGAAATTCCTATTTAACAATCCTTAATCCAGGATTTTATTCTATTCTTTCGTTTACTCAAAATTTTCTTATGGTTTGCCTCTAATACACTTATTCCTATTATTATAACTCTATTCGAAGAGTTTTTTAAGGCTTTTAATAAAATTTTCCAATTATCCCGCTATTATACGAAATTAAAGTTTGCGGGTTTTACAACATACAAGTTAGCTTTATCTTCATCTACTTCAGAATCCTCTACTTCATTTTCTAATTCTTCTAAGTCACTTCAAGTGGCTATCAAAGAGTTGCAATTCCTCTTCTTATACTTTTTAAGGTTCATGGCAAGCACAAGACATTCATATTTGATGTGTCATGCCTTTTTACATTAATAGTACATGACATCATTCTTTTCTTTGTGATTTTTAATTGCAACACTTTAACTTCTATTAGTGTTATAACTTTATAATTAAATGATCTTTTACCACACCTCTTAAAAATCCTTTTAAGACATTAAGCTAATGAACTAAGATCCTCCTCCTCATCAATTGATGATTCAGCATCAGGTTCCTCTTCAACTTCTCTTACTATGAAAGTAGGTAACTTGTTTTTGTTTCCATTGTCTTCATGTTAGAGCACATCCACCTCATAGGTTATCAATTTGCTTTGTTGTTGACTAAGTGTAAGATTATTCATGTTGCATGCCTCTTCTATAATTGTCTTCTATGAAGTCCATGCTTTTGGTAGTATCCTCAACATTTTATGTACTAAATTTACATCACTCGATTTCTTTCCAAGAGATGTTAATTTATCAACTATGTTAGTAAAGTGACTAAATGTATCCTTTATTTCTTCATTAGGTTGAACTCAAAAGAGTTCACATTGTTACATTAGGGAACTAATTCTCATATCCTTGATAGTGTTTCTCCCTTCATGAGTTTCTTAAAGTGTATCCCATATCTCCTTTGCTATATTACATAAAGATACTAGATAAAATTCGGAAGGAACAATAGTAATAAGTAAAAGATTTTTAGCATTGAAATTCTTTTTAACTTTCTTCTCAATGATGTAACTTGTGATAGGATACTAGGTTTTAATGTTGCCATTTTCAATAATTTCCCATGCTTGATAATCTATTGTTTTAATAAATGTCTCCATCTTGAATTTCCAATAAGAAAATTTGGTACCATTAAAATAAGATGCCTTCCATGTTTAAACTGTTAAATTATCTACTATTGATCTTTAAATTCAATTATAACAAGCTAGGCTTTAATATCAATTGTTGGTCCCGATTTAACAATCAAGATGGGATAAATTGATTGCTTGAGATTTTAAAATCCTTTTTCAAAAATTTCATTAACTACCCCTTTTAATTACTATTGGAGTATTTAATTAAATGTAGCATTAGAAATTAAAATAAATAAATTGGGTATAACTAAATAGAGTATGAATAAGAACATCATGTGAATGTTTAGAGGTTTCTTACTATGAGTCAATCCTCAGTCCTCTCTTTTAGCCCACTACTAAAAATTTAGTCATCCACACCAGTGTGTTCCAATATATTCAAAAAACAAATCCTTAAGAATTACAAAGTCTACCTCCTTAGCATAATCACTCACTATTCTACCTATCTAACTTTTACACAAGCTATCTATAGATCTATAGTGAAAATATATAACGTCTTAATAAAAACTTCTACTAAAAAAATACAATCACTAACAAGGAAAATAAAATAAGAATCTTGAGAAAATTCAACACGATAATAAAATGAACACTTTTTGTAAAATGCCATTCAATAGTTATTTTTCTTCCTTTCTTTTTCCACATCTTCTTAAATCTTCTGCACCTCCTTACATAGTTAACCTTTTAATGCTGATGTGGAAGTAACTATTGTGATAGTATTTTCTCTATAAATAATTTGTCCATTAACCCTTCCTTTTTCCTTATAAGCTTCATAATAACCATTATAATCTCTTTAGTTTGTTTTTATGAATATCCCTTATTGCTTGTAATTTTCATACTCAATTTATATCACCATAGATGTCTTCTTGTGAGTTGCTCAATGGTTGTTACATTATACATTCCAAACTTATCTCCTCAAACCTTATTTTATGATTAAAATATTTATTAGATGTTTAGTTAAATGTATGACCTAAATACATTTAACTCATGGTGGTGGGACTTCAATGAAAATATTCTTCCCCTTTTGAGCTTCTGACTCACTTTTGACTTTGCCTCTTAATTTATTTATGTCAGAATGATCTTCCGAACTGCTTATGCTTTTAAAGCTCTTGTATATGCTTTCGACTCTTTCATACACTTCCAATTGCTATTGAGCTTTTGCCATACTATTTTTATTTCCAAAGCTTCTAACTTTTATTAGCTATCACACCACTACTTTCCATGACTTAAGCTTATAATAATATTTTTATACTTTTACTTGCACACTAAATAATCTTATTAATAAACACGTATGGTAACATTTTGTATAATCAAAATATCATTGGGATACTTAGTAGTATTGTTAGAAATGTATGTTTTATGTTTCACTCAATGATATATTATTATATATGAATGAAAAAGCTATAAAAATAGTGTCCTCATTAAATATTATCATACATTGGAATATATAGGAGTCAATCAAAAACACCCATTAAAAACATGGAAACTTTATTAGGGCCTTCATTAGACTCCAGATGTAGATAAACAATATGAGACTCTATTGTTGAACCTTAGTGTAGAATGACCACATAAGGGAACATTGACATAAATTCACTACTGGAATACTAATTTTATGTATGAGAAGGAGCAAAGTTTAAGAATTTCCATGTAGAGGATGACAAATATGCTAAAAGATGACTATTGACTGACCTATGGCTAAGATTGTTACTCCTTATACTATAATTGTCTAATCTTAAGTGGGTAGATGGAACATGCTTGTTGATGGCTCATTTCCTTTACTAGACCTCCAAGCCTAAGACTAGTCCATGAAGCTTATTCTGGCAAGTAGACAATAGGGACCACAAGATAGTTGTCACTCACTTGGAGGTAGCCATGAAACTTATTGCCCCTTCTTTAAGATATGCACACCATTATCGTATATACCCCTACAAAATTAGAAGATTACAAGGTAGTGGCTACTAGCTGATCATAATGTACCCCCTGGTCTATAAATACTCCCATGAAATGATAGTTAAAGGATGCACACTATAAAATCCCAAACCTTACTCTTTGGTTTTTGATACATTCTCTCTATTTGCTAAACCCTCATTAACTTAAGCCTTATAATGGCTATGACGGAGCAATCTTCGGTGTCCCCTAGCATATGTTTGCTATTTGGGTAGGTTTCCCTTTACCTCGAAGTGAGAAAACACCTTGAGCCTAAAAGCCCCTTATGAGAACTAAGTGATAGCATTTTGATGCCCATGGTTTATGACACAAACAACACCACCAATACTATGACTAAGATACAACACATTGGACACTCTAACACAAACCACCAAGAACAATCCCAAACTAGTTAATAGCTTAACCTTTTGGAGTAGTTTCAACACATGGAATAGCACATGAATGCACTCCAAGAAGACAATAACTGCTATCACATGGAAATCTAGGCACTTAGAGCATAGCCATGAATAGTCCTTTTCCTAAGAGCACAAGAGTATGACTTTTAGTCACAACATTTACCCTTCAAAAGTAAGAACACCCATTCCCTCTCCTGTAGCAAAAACAATAATGGCAACAAAGCTAAGCATTGTGAAGTTTAGTTTCAATGCGCTCTCCAAAATACACCCATTAATGAGATTGACAATCTTATGAAAAGGCTCATCAACATAAAGGAGAGTAAACAAAACGACCCAAGGGACACCTACAACATTGAAAAGTTCCCCTTCATAGGGGACATAAGACCCTACCTCCACATATTAAGATCCCATAACTAAAGTTTTATGATGGCTCCACCAACTTGACTGAGCACCTTAGCTACTATTTCTCTCAAATGCGCTTGCTTAGCATCTTAGATGCCATCACTTGCAAGGCTTTCCTTAGAACCCTCAAAAAGGTTGCCCATACTTGGTATTACGATCTCAAGCTTCACAATATCTCAAGTTTCAAAGAGCTTAGCAAAGACTTTTTCCAACATTTCATAACCACTAAATACCTAAAGAAAGGCTCTTCTACCCTTAACTTGATTATACAAGGACTAGAGGAGAAATTGAGAGATTATGTGGCTCAATTTTCTACTACTACAATCAAGATTCCCAATCTCAACATGGATGTAGCACTAATTGCTACTATTGAAGGAGTAAAGAATTGCTGCCAATTCTTTTACTCTATCACAAAGAGGAAATCATATACTTTTACTAAGTTCCATCCTAAAGTTGTAATGTACATTATCTAAGAAGATAGTATCCAGGCTAGGAACTATGCCACCCTTGCCTCTAGAGATAGCAAAAAGCATCTTACAAATGACCACTTTCAAAGGGAAGGCTCAATTCCTAAAGTAATGATTAGGGTTTTCTTATTAGAGTGGGCAAGGTGCATCATCCAAAAATTAAACCATGCCCTTCTATATGCAACACACCCCGTTCATCAAGTGCGGTCGATGGGGCTATCATAAAAAATACATTGTTGAAGCTGATCGAGAGGTCAAGTATGGCTAATGAGATAATCATCACACAAAGGCCTTGAAGATAAGCAATAAACCTACTCACAATACAATTTATACTATATTGGTTGGTCCTACTACAATAGGTCTATCTAGCTTAAAAAGCAAGTTATATGCACAATCAAGAAAATACCAACAAGTCCTCAATGTGCTAAGCAAGAGCTCAAGAATGGATACCACCATATCCTTCTTTAATGAATAGTTGGAAGGGCTTAGCTCCCCCTCATGATGATGCATTAGTGATCTTAGCACAAATTGCTGACTATGAAGTCTGCAAGGTTTTAGTGGATACTAGGAGCTTTGCAAACAAAATATTCAAGAAGGCATTTGACTAGATGTAAACATTGCCAAGCAAGTTGAAACCATACCAACACAATCTTTATGGCTTCAATAACCAGCCCATAAAGGTTGATAGCATCATCATGCTGCCATTGGAGCTTAGCAACAAAGACCACACTATAGAGACCCTAGTTAATTTCCTTATCGTAGACATATGGCCACCCTATAATGTCATTTTATGCCAGCCTTCAAAGTAATTTAAGGCTAAGTTCTCCACACCTACAAGGCTCGACATATTAAAGAAGGACTAGCAATTGGCTAGATCATACTACCTCTAAGCATTGTGGCAATGGGAATTACTTATAGTGGAGACCGGATTAGAGTACAAACTAGATATGTTGGTTTTGGTTAGTGTTTGAGGAGAGGCGTAAATTGACTGCTTCAAATTTTGAAATTCTTTTTGAAAATTTCATAAACCACCCCTCCCTTTTGATTACTATTGGCAATATTTGATTAAATGTTATAAAGGAAATTGAAACAAGTAAATTGCATATAAATAAATAGAATAAGGATAAGCAAGTCAGGCAAATCAGTTTATAGTTGTCCTGCTTTGTGTATCAATCTACTCTTTTAGCTCCACCTACTAGGGACCTAATTATCTTTACCAGTATTGATCCACTATAACAAATTAGAAACAATATACAGTGATTACAACAATTTAGTCTTCTTAGCACAATAGTTCATTGCTCTGTCCATGTAGCTCTACGACGAGCTATTTACAAATCTATAAAGAATATGTAACCCCTTAATATAGCATAACAATCACTCTCTTCCGCTTGTGCAATCAAAAAATAAAAATAAATATTCTCGATAGTTTTAATATAAAAATGAATAATATTTATAAAATGTTGCTCAATAATATATATTTCCTTTTTTTCTTGTTTTTATTCTTTTGCCTACTCTTTTATATAGCCTTAAGGTCTAATAGTCATATTTACTTCACGGTAAAAATATTCTTTATAAAACTATAGCTATTGCATGATATTTTTCTTTCATAAATAATATTTCCGTTGATCCTTCCTTTTTCTTGAGTCTTCATAAGGCAACCTTCAAAATCCATACTCATTTGGAATTTTATAATATTCCTTTTTGAAAATGTCTTCAAATAATATATTGTCTCCGACTTAGGATTCGCAACTTCAATGGACAGATTCTCCATTCTCAATTCAGATGTGACATCATTGCTTCCCACTTTAATAAATTTCGAAGTTTTTGAAGTTTGTCAAATCCGATTTCAATTGTCTTTTTTACTTCAACTTTTAATCCTGTCATTTCACACAATATTTCATTTTTGACTTTCGACCATTTGACCATGTCATGAATAATTTATTTCACTTTTCTCTAACAAATTTACTTCATTCCACACATTAAATCTGTATCTACAAATTATTTTTCATTATTTGTACAGTCAATAAACTTATTAATAACAACTTAATACATGTTTTATTATTATCAAAACTAAACTTGAAAAACTTAACAATATACAAGGAGTAAACGGCTAAAGAAACAAAAGCAGTATAGCTCAACAATACCTAACAAACCACTCAGATCAAGTCATCTTTGTCTGTTGAGCTTAAGCAACAGCTAATAAAGTTCCTCTAGTCCAATGTCAATGTATTTGCCAAGTCACCCATTGATGTGATTGTGATCCCCCCTAAGAGTCATAATGCAATGACTCAACATCGACTTAACCGAACTGCAAATCCATTCTAGCAGAAGCAACACCACTTCACTACTGAGAGGCAAATGGTGATAGAAGGAGTGGTATAGAAGTTGCTGAGGGCTGGCTTCATGAAGGAAGAATCATAGTTGACTTAGTTACCCAACATCGTGCTAGTCAAGAAAGCTAATAGGAAATGATGGATGTATATCGACGATACTAATCTCAACAAAGCATGCCTAAGGGATTACTTCCCTCTCCCTCAAATTGACTAACCGAACAAGTCATGCACTAATCAGCTTCATAGATGCTTTTTCAGGCTATAACCCAATGTTGATGCATGAACTTGATCAAGTTCACACATCCTATATCACTAACTATGAAACCTACTACTACAAAGTCATTCCCTTAGGCCTTAAAAACACCGGGACAACATATCAAAGGTTAATGACCAAAATATTCAAGTACTAGGTTGGAAGGAGCATAGAGGTTTATATGGATCATGTTCAAACACCAAATTACGAGGAACATGGAGGTTTACATAGTTGACACTTCACTATTAAGTTACCTTTAAGGAGTTGACACAATTTCTCACTATTCCCTATCAATGATAGTCTCGTACCTTCTTTCTCCTCAAATTTTTAGCTTGTTATTGTAGTTGTAAATAATAGAAGAATTAACAGTTAGATAGCTAAGACATAGTGCTCCAATAATGACAAGTCGAGCTTAGATACTTATACTATGGACATTCCTATGGAAGCGCTCTTGGACTTCATCCAGCCCAACATCTAAATACACCTCATTTGCCTTTGTCTTACCTTAGGAAATATTACTTAGGACAAGAGCTCATCATAAAGACGCCCGTTACCTAAGGTTGCATCATTGGTAAACATGCCCTAGGCTAGGATAAACTTATGCCTTCGGGTAGATGCTTAGGTAGTATGAGGTGCATGTGAGCAGGAGGTGTCTTGTCCTCTTTTGCTACCTTCATCTTCAGTTCCCCTCTTCATGCTTCTTCTTTTCCTCCTCTGCTACCCACCTTCTCTAAGCTTCCTTGTTGACAATCAACGCAACTTGACCATTGGTAAGGGGCTAATTGCCTAATCTCCTCATCTAAGATTTAGATGATACTCTCTACTTTGATGGCCTTCCAAGCCTCCTCCTACTCTAACCCCTAAGCACACTTTTGAAGTCACCCACCTTCTCCATACTCATGCCTACTACATCAATAGGTTGAGACTTGAGTAAGATTCTATAGTTTGAGCTCATGATTGTCATAAGCTTCTTTATAACTTGGGTAAGCTAACTCTTCATCAATCGTTATGCTTGAAGGTTATTGAGCGTAATAGCCCACTATATACAAAATTGAATTCTACTAAGTATTGCTAAAATTGGACTCAAAACAATTTCAATAGTGTACATAAAGTGTTGATAATATTAGAAACCTTCAAAATTAATAGTTTTTTAGTAGTACATATGTATATATGACATTTATGAATATAAATTATTATAAAATATAAAATCTCATCAAAAAATATATTAAGACTATAATTATTACAAACTTTCAAATATAGCTTAAACAAAGCTATCCTATTACAAAAGTTTCCACTTTCCTCACAAGCCTAACTTTATCTATTTAGTAAAGGCTTACCCATAGTTCCATTTTTCCAAGATAAAACCAATAAGGTGCCAACAAAAGGGAGAGCTAGGGGGTGTAAGATATAAATAGCTGAACTAGTAAAGTATCCAAAATCACCAGTCAAGCAAAACACAAACAAACAAATTGTTAGTTATTAAGTGGTATGCAACAATAATCAAGTGCAATATCACATGTGGTTATCCAGAGCCCACATTCCTTTGACCTTAGATTGAGGATTTTGGTAATTCCATCAGAGTTTAGGTATTAAATCTAAAAAAAAAAAATTAACTCAATATACATCCCTGGCTTCTTAGGTCTTTAAGAGTCACCAACCAAATTTTAAAGACAAATGAATTACACCCGGGAGAATAATATCCTTACTTACTTACACTTCTAAATGTATATTGCCCAAAATAGAGTAGTGAACAAGATTCAATTGATACACATTGATCCTCAAAAAATTATTTTGTATTGATCAAACAGGACCTTGACTTAGGATATCCTTCCATTATCTATAAAACTATGATGGCAAAATTTGAGATGTAGGCTGCTATGCATGTCTCATTTTGTTGAGTCTTTCAATATGCTTACCTTAGATTTGTTAGGTGATCAACTAGAGATATTGCAATCCACATTACAATAAACACATCAAATATCATCAAATTATTATCACTTTACATAGATAACTTTCAAACAATCACAATCACATGTATAGGTTAGTTACTTTCTTTAATTAAAGCACAACTGGACTATAAACACAAGTAAGGTGAAAATCATTGATGATACTCACCCGGCCATCTTCAGGAATCAAAGTAACCCTCCAGAAGAGAGGAACCTTCACTTATAGTGCCTAATTCAAAAATATTCATACATAAGTACAAGTAATATAAACGTTTTCTTAAAAAATACTTTTTTAATGTTTTAGGATTTCCCTTCTAAGTCCATGAATCCTCAATTCTTGCTCAAGTTTAGATAGTCTTGTTCTTAAATGAACCTTTTAAAGTAAGGTTTATCTTAATATTTAGTCTTTTAATTCCTCTTGCTTTACTTCTTAATAGTAATTTCCCTTAAGAAATCTTGCTAAATACTTATATCTCAATTTTCATGGAAATTGTTTTAACATAATCTTCTACTAATAATGAGGCATGGTTTTGGGTCTTGAATCTAGAATCTAATTTACAAGAGATATGTGCTTACCCTTATCAAGTATTTGATAAGTTGTTCAAGGAGTTTAAAGGTATAAACTTAATAGAAAACAAAAGGACATTACTTAGAAATAGGGGGTTGTTGTCAATGTGACAAGGCATGTTTTCAACCTAGTTTGGTGAAGTTTTGTAGGAAAGAAAACTACAAGTCCTAAAGTGAGGTTGATGGTTCAATGAAGTGGAGGTGAAATGCAAATGTTTTCACCTTGGTAACTCTTTATTTATGCAAGCATGTATCCTTTTCAATGGACACTTAGAAGAAGGGAATTTAGGGACCGGTTTGGTCTTCAATATGGAAGACAAAATTTTATTTTCAAGATAAATAATTGAAGATTGAAAAGGATAGATAATTGTCATGAGTTTGGCTAGGTGAGGTGGTCATTGTCTTCAAAAAAAAATAAAAAATCATGTGCTTTATCACATGTTTGTTTCAGAATTTGAGGACAATAATTGCCCCCATCATGCCGTGACTCTTCAAAATGTTAGGCATGAATCATTTTTATTCAATAATTGGTCTCCTTTTGCTATGAGTTTCCTTTGAAAATTAGCCATGTGTCATTTTCATAAACTTAGATGGGTTTCAAGACTTAAAAGTGGAGCTTTTTTAACCATGTCTTCTAATGCCTTTTGGTTATGTGTGTGTTTGGTGTTTTCCCTTACTAAAATATTTTAGCTTTTAGGGCATTTCCTCAAGTAATAATATGTAAGTTTCATGTTAAATTTAGTTAGGACTTTTGGTACTAGGATGTGGAATTTAAAGATATGTGTTTAGGGAATAATTCGGGTCATATTTGTTGAAGCATTTCCTTTAATTTAGAGCATATGAGGAAGAGGAAAAGTATATGGTTTATAGTCTCAATTTAGGGTGTTGAAATACCAAAGGAATGACTAAATTTAATCAAGGTGATTTTTCCCAAAATTGGGTGAAGGTATTGATGGGGGTTTATAGATAAAGTCACATGTTTGTTGCCTTCAATTATTGGTTTTGTTTGAGGAATACTTTCACATGTTTAAGTGTTTACGTGTATTCAATTTAGATAAGAAACCTTAAAAGTGACCTTTTTGGAAGAGGACATCCTAGAGAGCAACAAAGATACAATTCATGATCCATTTTTTCTTAAATTTTATTGCTAAGTAGGCTAGGTTTTAGTTATGTTTATTTAATAGGTTTTTACCCTAGGTAAATCTCCTAGAGTTACTCTAATTATAGGAGTTTTAGAATCATTAATTCTTAAGTTAATTAAGTACATTTATCTTGATAGGTTCTTAAGGTATTTTAGTTGTTAAATATTCTTATTTCTTTAGTCTTTTAATGATTTTGAAGTGACTAGACTTGTTCTTAACTAAGATTGAGTATTCATAAAATATTTCTTAAGTTTAAACAAGATTAATATAGATTTCCAAGTAAGGTAATCTCAATTAAGTTGCTAATCTTACCTATTTTCTATATTTTAGGACCTTTATTTTAGATATTCAAGGGGTGTTCATCGGATTAAAGTAATCCCGATTAAGCCAAATTGTTTTCATAGCATACTCTTCGTCTACATACATTAATATCACCTATTTATAAAAGTTGTAGGTTCCAATTGTAATTCCACTTTAAGCAAACTTTATCCTCATAAGACTATGCTATTTCTCTTTCATTTAGAGTATTTTGAGTGTTTAGATATATTTCAAACCCCTAACAAATACAAAAGTTCAAAGAAAGGATGTTAAGGCCTTAATTTCAAATCTTGAAGATTTATGACCATCTATGATTATTTTTTACCTATTGAACATCCATAGACATATTTTTAGACATTCATGGACATATACCTTAAAAATATATTTTCCCCATTGTGACATAAATGGGACATTACCCGAGCATGAACCTTGACAACAGACCATTTCCTAAACGAAAGGCCATGAACTTTGACTTAAGACCTTGGACTTAAACTATTACGAATTCAAATAATTAAAAGATACCCTAAAAGATTTTAATAAGATTTAGGGTCCAAATCGGGATACTAGAGTAGTATATTTTAATAGTAGTTATTCTTATATGTATTTTCTTTTATGTCTAATTATTTAGGTTTTTCAAAAGATCCCCAATCTCTACCCAAGGATTATTACAATCCTTAAGCCATACCCAAGTGAGGGAGTTTAGATGATCCACTATCTGCTTGTTGTTTACTAATTGCGTGATGTTTGTTGACTGCTATTGATTGTTTACCTCAGTGTTGCCAATGGTAATTTTATCAAAATTGATTTCGTTAGAGGCAAAGTGATTGGAACAGCTCTTATTTGAGGCTTGTGAGGCATTGTTAATTGATTGATTGCAAGTAGATGCCCTGAGAGGGATCACCTAATTTGGTTTTGGAGGCATTATTGAGTATTAGATTGTTGGTGAATGGCCTAGCATGGAATTCACCATAATTGGCCCTTAGGGCATTTTTGTTCTTGGCAATAGGTAAGCGTTGAGTTTGTCTGGGGAACCATGCCCTCAAATAGCCTCTTAAGTAAGGTAAGGTACTCTATACGAATAAGTATGGAGGTCAATTGAAGTATAGATGATGCAAATCTATACCTTTCATGGTTTCAAACTCCCATAAATGTGTTGCTTGCATTCATCACGCATGCATTCATTTTGTGTGTAGATAAATTTCATGATATGCTAATTAATACTTGATAACTTACTTGAACAATAGTAGTGATAGAAAAACTCACTGAGCCACGGTTTGCTCACCCCCTCAATAGCTTGTATTACATGGTACTCTAAAGCTATGAAATGGGCTAGAATCAAAGTGATGAGTGTTCTAAACTCATGCTTCAAGGATAGATGAAGAATTGGAAGATAGTTAAAAATCTAAGATGAGCAAATAAGAACTTGTAAAATTATTTATTTTAGAACTTTATCGTTTTTCAAAACTTTTTGAAACCAATGTTCTTAAATCTTGATATCACTTAGTTTTACTATTTGGTAGGGGATATTGAATAGTAATATATCAATTTCTATAATTATTTTCATAATAATTAATTATATGTATCATCAATTATGGTGAGGAATGATTATTTAGTTAAAGTTTTGCAATACCTGACTTACAAGGCAGTTTTCATATTGTGGGGGCTCACGTGATATGGCAACTATCGAGAAATTCTACTAGGCCCCCCTATAGGGTCGTTACTCTGCACATTTTCTAGTATAAGTAATTCCTACCATCAAGGTATAGAGCTCAATTGATTACAATGTTATTCTTAGCCACAATAAAATGAATCATTCAATTTAATAAAAGAAACTTGCTCTGATACTAATTGTTGGTCTCAAAGAGTAACCAAAGGGGGAGGGGGGTGTGGTGTTGCACACGGGGAAACCAAATCATGTCCCTAATTAGTTACTTGTAAATCATGGCTTTGAATTTGCTTTGCAATCATAATAGATATTTAAAGGCACAAAAATAAAATAATGGAGTAAGAATAGTTTACACAATGATTTATAGAGGTTTTGCCTTAAGTGTACGTCCTCTCTTCTAGCTCCAAGCCAGGGACCTGGTATTTCACATCGATATATTCCACTATATTCAATCACGAAATGAGATTTACAAATAGTAATCACAATTCACTCCATCAAACTTCAAGCTATCACTTAACTATCTCTAAATTCAACCTATTTGTAATCTGGCTCTTAAAAAAAAAAAAAAGTCAAAATCAATGAGGAATAAAGAAAATGTAACCCTCACTAAGTTTCGTACAAAATAAAAATGAAATGTAACAGAATTTTTTTCATAGAGAATGCTAAGTATTTTTTTCTTCTTATTCAATTCAATTCAGTTCTTCTTAGGTACCAAGGATATATCAATTCTAATCATATAATGGCTACAAAAGGATAAGCTAAACGTTAAAGATAAAATCTATTTTGGATATTTTACTAGAGATCATAACTCATCTCAAATTCAAAAATCAATTCCATGTTGTTAGCGAAGTGCATGGATAATTTCTCTAAAACAATAGTTAACTTCATATCCATTAAAAATAGAAATGTATCTCAATTGTTGTACTTTTTGAATATTTTCTACTCCTCAAGTGTAGTTTTGAATTTTGAAAAATATAAATCTTCATCAAACATACTTTGCTTCATCAAGTCTAGACTAACTTTAATTTCAACCATTCAACTTATTATAATTTCAAATCCCCTGGATATATTAACTAACTTTATGAAATATTTTGAATATATTACCCAAATACATTCAACTATAGAGTTAAACCTTCAAGTTGATTAAATCTTCAAATATAAACTAATCCTGTAACATGTTATTCGTTTCTGTAGTTATGTTAGTTTAGTAAGTCTACTCTTTGAGTTGATCTTTAAGTTACCTTCTGACTAAAAGCTTAAAAGTCATACAGCAAGTTTACTTTTTGAGTCAGTTTCTGAGTTACCTTCTTACTAAAAGCTTGAGAGGAAAACTTTTCTTCTGATAGATTAAGTTGAATTACGAGTGTATTATTTTTCTGCATACTTAATAACTTAGTTAATAATCTCTTAACTTTTTGTTATCAGCAAAACTATTATCGAGAGAACTTAACACTCCACCTTCCCAAGCTCCTTTCAGATTGCACGTTAAGGCTGTATTAGTGGTGAGGTTAGCACAATTACTATTACTACTTTAGCCATTCTTATTCTTAGTGGCTACTTGTCATGCCCTAGAGATTACTGAGTGTAACAGCCCATCGTGTACAAAAACCTAAAAAATTGATAATTTCAAAGTAGTTTATATATATATATATATATGATAGTTACCAAATATAAAATATTACATCTCATCAAAACATCTATTAAGACTATAATTATTATAGACTTTCAAATATAGCTCAAACAAAGCAATCTTATTACAAAATTTTCCATTTTCCTCATAGACTCAGCTTTATCTATCCAATAAAGGCTTACCCATGGTTTCATTTTTCCAGGATAAGACTAGTAAGGTGCCTGCAAAAAGGGAAAGTTATGGGGGTGTAAGATGTAAATGACTTAGTAAGTAGAGCATCTCAACAGACAAACAAGCCGTTAGTTATTAAGTGATATGCAACAATAATCAAGTGTAACATCACATGTGGTTATCCAAATCCTACATTCTTTTAACCTTGGGTTGAGGATCTTGGTAGTTCCATCAAACTCTAGGTATTAAATCTATAAAACTTTAACCCAATATACATTCTTGGCTACTCAAGTCTTTAAGAGTCACTAATCAAACTCTAAATACAACATACCCCAATTGATGTGCTCTAATACCAAATTATGATGTGCCTTGATTTCAAATTCAAGCACACAATATAATTGATGATTTAATTACACAATTAGTACTCCAAAATGGTGTGATGAACTCGATTCCAATTAAACAAAATACCAAACGAAACTATGAACAAATAGGTATGTGATTTTCAATGGAAAATCATGCAATTGCACTAGGAAGCAATTTCAAAATTGAAATGACCAAATCTGAAAATTATAACCTAAATCACGTGAATGAACAAGTAACCATAAATTGTATCTAGATATAACTCACTAAACACAATTTGTTAACAACAAAAGCAAGATTGATATGACTCACAATCTCCTCTTGTTAGTTCTCACCACAATTTCACAAGAAATTAATAAGAGATCTTTGATTTGCAAGGATCACCCTCATAGCACAAAGTGTTTGTATTTTTCAAAATATATATATAAAAAAAAACTCCCTAAAAACCCTAGTTAGCAAGTAGTTATACTTACTCTAATTAGGGTAAAAATGCACTGAAAATTACAAGGATGCCACTAAGTGGTCGATTCCCATAAGCAACTATTACATATAGAAATGGTCTTCAAGTGGCCAATTCTTCACTTCAATTGGACAATTTGTTGGACTGGTTCTTCTTTGGTTTATGTAGGTCCATAAATAACCCATAAGCTAAGCTTTAGCGAGTTTATCCATTACCCTATAAAAACCAACAAGTATACCTACTGGAATGCACAGCAAATAAGTAATAGAAAAGAAGTTATTATACAAATATTTTTTAGATAAGATTATTCAAAGAGGACCCTCATCGCCAAATTTTGTAACCCTTTCGCTCTTACCCTAGTGATAGGTCCTATAGGATTTTGATTCCTATCATCTCCTCGAGCCTTAGGAAGATTTGTCCTCAAATCTGATAGGTCAAATGCAACAGAGACTCTGTATCTTCTTAACAAGTTATCTGTAAAAATATCACTATAGTCTCCTAGTACCTGAGATACCACAGGGGGTAGTTGCTCTCACCCCTCCATCTCTAAGATATATCTCATCTGCAACACATATAATGGTCTATCATCCACTATGGCCTCCCTTATCTCAAATTGTCCCACCAATAATGTCTTCTTCTTCTCTATTTCACTTATATGTCTTTGAACCTCTTGGCCCTCTGATGGTTTACTCATCTACCCTTAAACCTTTTGGACCTCTGATGGTTGACACATCTATTTCTAAACCACTTAGTCCTCTGAAGGTTGATTCATCTGACTATAAATGTCAAGGACCTCTAATGGTTAACTTATCTGTCTTTGCACCTCTTGAACCTCTGATGGTAACATAGGGTTCAATACTATACGTTTACCCTCCTACTAGAACATATAAGTATTTCTATAGCCATCATGTAAAACCCTTCTATCATATAACCACGGCCTGCCAAGTAATAAATGAGATATACACATGGGAAAAATGTCACATTTTATTTCATCATGATATTTATTCCCTATACTAAAAGGTACCCTAGCCATCTGGGTCACATAGAGACTCCCCTACTCACTCAGGCAATGTAATTTGTAGGGTTTTGGATGTAAGGTAATTATAGGTTGTAATATTGATACTAATGAGGCAACCACAACATTATTATAACCACCACCATCAATAATAAGAGCACATAAATTACCTTATACTCTACAAGATATGTGGAACAAATTTTCTCTTTGCTCATCATCAATAGTAGAAAAAGTAGTCATAGCTCGTCGCAATACATTAACAAATAAATATCGATCACTTGACATGGTTGCTTACTAACTTCAATAAGCTAACAACACACTTTACACCACATCACCAACACGTCTCAACAACACTATAGCATACGTCCACTTAACATTACAACACACCACAGCGACACAACCACACCTCACACACAACTCCCACGATCCACTTACATAACCTTAAACCACACACTACGGTTTCACACACTCACTCCACGGTACACACACACACACTCACGGTACAACTCCCTTCAAACCACAACACACATTGATGGGAATCTTCTTGGCGATCTTAATGGACAGGAAACTTGATTTAGGTGATGATCCAAATCACTTATATGCATACTTGTTTTTGTTATCTAATAAATATTTAAATGATAATCTAATAAGTACAACGATATTTCTTCACGGGATGCCAAATGAACTTCACTGTTGGTCAATTAGGGACATCATCGGATTCTCATCCAATGGCCCGTTGTGATCAACATTGCCTCGACACATTAGCTCTTTGAAGATTATTATCTTTTGTACTTGTAATTTATTTCTTTAGACTATTTATGTTGTAAGTTTTTTGGGACATTTTATTTTGTTGTAATTTGTGTTTTTAGGACCAGCCACCCTATAGTGGCATAGTTGTAATTTTCTACTCATTTTAACCTTAAAGGGAGCAAGTATAAATACTTGCTTAAGTAGGGTTTTAAGGAGAAAAATACACTTGAAAATCGCAGCAAACATTTTCGTGAGAGATTAGGGTTTCCTAAGATTTCATATGACTCTTATTAATTTCAATCCAATTGGAATTGTGGCGAGTTTACAACCTAGTGAATTATGAGTTATATCAATTCCCTAAGTTGATTTCCTTTTCATCACTAGCGTGTAACATCTAGGGTTGATTAGGGGGGTTCTTATTGTTCTATTTTTGGCATCATTTGTGATTCCAAAATCCATTCATATTATGTTATCAAATTGATTGGTTTTATATCATTATATTGCCTTTAATTTATCTTATATTGATTTGTGTGGAATTCCATTGTGTTGAGGAGGAGTTCATGGTCTTATTTGTATGTGTTAGTGATTAGGATTTCATTGGATATTGAGTTGATTCTTGAATTCATTTGAGCAACATCATCATTATGGTTTTAATCCTCATTGATTTTGTAATTCAGATCACATTCAAATTTTAGGGTTCACGCCAATTTGTTCCAAGTTGATCCCGTTTTGATCTTATGATTAAGAGTTGTTCAATTAGTTTATTTGCATATGCTTAGAGCCATCATCTTTTGGTATCAGAGCTTGTAGTTGTTAGAAGGGGTTAATTGATTTTGAATTCGGAAATTAGGGATTGTAGAGTTAGCACCTTAATCCGAATCGTGAAGTGGAGTTGAGTTATTTAATTGTGTTGTTGAAGTGCTATTATTGTTGTTAGTTATTGTAGATTTGGAGTACTTGTAACATTCTTGGCTTCCTTGAGAATTGGTCGTGTGTGTAGTGTCCTTGAAGTGGACCATGAGGAGTAAGGAGTGTTGATCCTTTGTGATCAAGTGGAGAAGAGTGAATGGTTGTGTTGCATTTTTGAAAAAAAAAGAAATGAGCAACATTTGTGATTTTCAAACTTGAATTTTCATAATTGAGGTGTAAGTTAAGGAAGCAATTTAAATTTCAAAACACACATTAAGTGATTGAGTAATTGTGTGTTCATTTGAATTTGAAAGTGGCTCCTTACCATTGTGGAATAAAATAATTATTGAACTCAATTTGAATTCGAATTTGAGCTGCCTTGATTGTTGAAAATTGCGGTTTGTTAACTTGTGTAGAAGTGGAAAAGTGCATCGTGACTTAAAGGTGTAAGTGTGTGGTGTTATGTTTTGTAAAGTTAGTGAAGAGTGTGTGTACATTTGGCGTGGTGTTGTGTGTGTTGTATAGAGAAGTGTTTCTAGTGGCGTGAATAGTGGTGGAACCGTGAGCAAGGGGAGTTGTGTGGCAGTGAAGTTATGTATTTATGTATGTGTTGAGTTGCTGCCTATTGTGAAGTTAATTAGTGTGAAACCAAAGCACGAAAAGGAAAATTGAGTAGTAGAATTTGAATTCAAGCAAAACAATTAAAGTGTGAAAGTAATTGAACTCATTACTTAAACACTTGTGGTTTAATTTAATTCTTAACTACTTAGAAGTGATTGTGTGTACTTCATTTATTTAACTTTACTTGAAGTACTAAGAATTATCTCCTTGTGTTTTAAGTTCTTGCAACGTGGGTTTATTATATTGGTGTGGTTGTTAAACGTCTTCTGGTGAATTGGTGTTGTTGAAGGATTGTGCTGTAATTTGTGGAAGTGTATGTCATCAAATCACAAACATGTCAAATGATAGTGTGAATGGGAGAATTGGCAATGAGGCCAATAGCTAGGTTGGTGGAGGTTAAGGTCATAACACTACAGGTAGAAGGACTTTGGAAGAATAACTCTAGGATCTTACTACTATTGTTGCTACTTTAGCAACCAAGATTGATAGGATGACATTGCCACAACCACCAGCGGTAAACCCTTAGGCACCACCTTAGGTAGCTCCACAGAACCTCCAGAGAGAAGGTGTAGTGGGAGGAGGAAACTTGGGCAGAAGGATAGAGGGAGATCATCACCCCTATAGGGAAGAGAGGGACGACAACTTTGGGGTTAATTCTTACCCAAATAGAGATTTTAGGCCACCCAAGGGATTGGAATATGTGAAGCTGCAGATGCCTTCCTTTGATAGCAGGGGTTTAGCTGATGATTATCTAGACTGGGAAGATAAGGTTAAAGGTCTCTTTGAATGCTATGAGATTGATGATAGTACTAGAGTTCGACTAGCTGCTATTGAGTTCATAGGGTATGCCGCTTTATAGTGGAAGAATCTAGTGATCAGCAAACATATGGATGGTGAGGCTAAAATACAAACATGGAGGGATATGAAGAGGGTTCTAAGAAAGAGATTTATTCCTGAACACTACAGGCAGGAACTGTTTATGAGTCTTCGGACCTTGAAGTAGGGAGGCAAGACAGTCGATGACTGTGTAGGATTTTGAAACCCTAATGATTAGATGTAGATCAATTGAGCCTCTAAAATAAACCTTAGCACGCTTTATATCAAAGCTGAAATATGAAATAGTGTGTATAGTTGAGCTATAGAGGTATAGTACACTTGATGAGGCTATTGAGCTAGCCTTGAAAGTGGACAGGCAGAGGCAATCCAACTAATTCAGGGTTCCAAATAGTAGGCCCAATACTACTACTAGGCCCATGGGAGTTGATGGTCAATCAAGAGGACCAATGGTAGCAAGTGAATTAGTGAGGGCAATGGACAGAGCTACCCCCAGCATAGATAGAGAGAACATGACCCTAAGAAAGGGTAAAGAGGTAATAACACCAGACGTTAGGCATACTGTACTGGGAACTACTAGTGGGAAAGTGTGCTAAATTAAATGCTTTAAATGCATGGGATTTTGGCATATGGTGGCATAGTGTCCTAATAAGAGGGTCATGACTATTATGGAGGGTCCTGGAGAGGAGGATGAGGATGAGAAGGAACCAGTTGAGCCTATAGATCTGTCTATAGCACTATAGGAATATTATGATGATCAAATTGCAGAAACACATGAGGAGGGCACAGGTAAACAGTATTTATCCATTAATGTGTTGAGTAGGGCTTTCACTTTATCTCCTGATGCTAGGGATAAATAGAGAGAGAACATATTCCACACTTCTTGCAGGATCAGAGATAACCTATGTGTACTCATCATAGATAATGGTAGTTGCATGAATGTTATATTTGCTGCACTGGTAAATAAATTACAATTATCTACTAGACCACATCCTAGCCCTTATAACTTTCATCGGTTGGATAATCGAGGTAGTATGCATGTTACACAAAGGGCAAAGGTGCTAGTCAGTGTTGGGAAGAAATATCATGATGAGATTTTGTGTGATGTGATCCTCATGTGTGCATTTCATTTAATATTGGGTAGGCCCTAGATGTTTGATCGAAAAGTGTTGTTGCATGGTGGCTTTAGAAACACCTATATGTTTTGAAAGGGAGGGTCTCAAATAGTATTGGTACCTATGTCTCCATCTAAGGTGCACAAATTCCAAGAGCAAGTTAGGACTGCTTCAGTCTCATCTAGTAATCGGGAAAACAGGACAACAGAGGCATCCAGGTTCAGTCCAAGAAGTGATCCCCCAAAATTTGAGGGCAAATCTTTCAGAGGCCCGAGGAGATGATGGGAATCTTTCCAACGTTCTTGATAGATAGGGAACTTGATTTGGGTGATGATCCAAATCACTTATATGCATACTTGTTTTCTTTATCTAATAAATATTTGAATGATAATCTAATAGGTACAATGATATTTCTTCATGGGATGCCAAATGAACTTCACTGTTGGTCAATTAGGGACATCATCAGATTCTCATTCAATGGCCCACTGAGATCAACATTGCCTCGACGCATCGGCTCTTTGAAGATTATTATCTTTTGTACTTGTAATTTATTTCTTTGGACTATTTATGTTATAAGTTTTTGGAACATTTTATTTGTTTGTATTTTGTATTTTTAAGACTGACCACCCTATAGTAGTATAGTTGTAATTTTCTAGTCATTTTAACCCTAAAGGAAGTAAGTATAAATACTTGCTTAATAGGGTTTTGAGGAGAAGAATACACTTGAAAATCGCAGCAAACATTTTCGTGATAGATTAGGGTTTCCTAAGATTTCATAGGACTTATCAATTTCAATCCAATTAGAATTGTGGCGAGTTTACAACCTAGTGAATTGTGAGTTATATCAATTCCCCAAGTTGATTTCCATTTCATCACTAGTATGTAATATTTAGGGTTGATTAGGGGGGTTCTTATTGTTCTAATTTTGGCGTCATTTGTGATTCCAAAATCCATTCATATTATGGTATCAAATTGATTGGTTTTATATTATTATATTACCTTCAATTTGTCTTATATTGTTTTGCGTGGAATTCCATTGTGTTGAAGAGGAGTTCATGGTCTTATTTGTATGTGTTAGTGATTCGGATTTCATTGGATATTGAGTTAAGTTCTTGAATTCATTTAAGCAACATCATCATTGTGGTTTTAATCCTCATAGATTTTGTAATTCGGATCACATTCAAATTTTTGGGTTCACGCCAATTTGTTTCAAGTTGATCCGGTTTTGATCTTGTGATTAGGAATTATTTAATTGGTTTATTTGAATATTCTTAGAGCCCCTTTTAAGCATATCACACACTCCCATACTTCAACACACACCTTCACAACAACATGTTTACTCCCACAGTGCACTTCCAATCACAGCAACAACAACAAAATGGAACCAAATATTGACACTTCTCCAAATGGCAAGCAATTGATTCCAAATAATCAATGTGCAATTAAAGTGATCAATACATAGTAACTCCATAAGTAATGATTGATTTTAAATTCAAAATTGTTTCCTAATTCTCCACGCAAGTTGAGCAACTCTGAAAAATGACTCTTCCAATTCCGAAATCTCAAGGAAACAACAAACACCAATCAACTATGCTCCCGCTTATGGAATTCCAAATTATGGAATTCAATTCAAGAACTTCCCCTTCTTCCACACACAATCAACTTATGGCAAAGGATGCAATTTAATTTCTACACTTAATTAGAAAATCACGAAAACAATTCAAGGAAGAATTCAACACAAGACTTCAAGTTTCACTTCTCACAAATTCAATTTCGAAATGAGGGGTCAAGAGCCCTAATTCCCAAATTGATAATCACAAAAATTTCCCTTCTCTAAACCTTGCTTGAATTCAAGCACACAATATAATTGATGACTCAGTCACACAATTAGTACTCCAAAATAGTGTGATGAACTTGATTCCAATTAAACAAAATACCAAATGAAACTATGAACAAATAACTATGTGATTTTCAATGGAAAATCACGCAATTGCACTTGGAAGCAATTTCAAAATTGAAATGACCAAATTTGAAAATTACAACCTAAATCACGTGAATGAACAAGTAACCATAAATTGTATCTAGATATGACTCACTAAACACAATTTGTTAACAACAAAAGCAAGATTGATATGACTTACAATCTCCTCTTATTGGTTCTCGCTATAATTTCACAAGAAATTGATATGAGATCTTTGATTTACAAGGATCACCCTCACAGCACAAAGTGTTTGTATTTTTCAAAATATAAAAAAAAAAACCCTAAAAACCCTAGTTAGCAAGAATTTATACTTGCTCCAATTAGGGTAAAAATGTACTAAAAATTACAAGGATGTCACTAAGTGGTCGATTCCCATAAGCAACTATTACATATACAAATGGTCTTAAAGTGGCCGATTCTTCACTTCAATTGAACAATTTGTTAGATCTGTTCTTCTTTGGTTTATGTAAGTCCATGAATAACCCACAAGCTGAGCTTTAGCGAGTTTATCTATCGCCATATAAAAACCAACAAGTATACCTACTGGAATGCATAACAAATAAGTAATAGAAAAGAAGTTATTATACAAATATTTTTAGGGTCGGATTGTTCAAAGAAGATCCTCATCGCCAAATTTTGTAACCCTTTGGCTCTTGCCTTAGTGATAGGTCCTATAGGATTTTGATTCCTATCACCAGTAGAATCATCTTCTTAGTTACTCACACCTCCTAATATATATTTCCCGAAACAGAGTAATGAAGAAGATTCAATCAATACATATTGATCGTCAAAAAATTAGTTTGTATTAATCAAATAAGAACCCAACTTAGGACATCCTTCCATTATCAGTAAAAATATGATGGCAAAATTTGAGATACAGGATGCTATGCATGTCTCATTTTGTTAAGTCTTTCGATATACTTACCTTAGATTTATTATGTGATCAACTAGAGACACTACAATCCACGTCACAACAAACACATCAAATATCATCGAGTCATTATCACTTCATATAGATAAGTTTCAAACAATCACAATCACACACATGGGTTAGTTACTTTCTTTAATTAAAGCACAATTAAACTACAAACACTAGCAAGGTAAAAATCATTGATGGTACTCACCTTACCATCTTTAAGATTCAAAGTAATCTTCTAGAAGAGAGGAACCTTCGCTTATAATACCTAATTCAAACAAGACACACATAAGTACAAGTAATATAAAAGTTTTCTTGAAAAATCCCTTTTTAATGTTTTGAGATTTCTCTTTTATGTCCTTAAGTTCTCAATTCTTGCTTGGGTTCAGATAGAGTCATGTTCTCGAATGATGCTTTTAAAGTAAGGTTTATCTTAATATTTAGGCTTTTAATTCCTCTTACTTTACTTCTTAATAGTAATTGCCCTTAAGAAATCTTGCTAAATACTTAGATCTCAATTTTCAAGGTCTCGTGATGTTAAAAGGAAATTGTTTTAACATAATATTCTAATGATAATGAAGTATGGTTTTGGGGTCTTAATTTTCTACAATTTGGAATCTCATTTACAAAAGATATGTGCTTACCCTTATTAAGTATTTGATAAGTGGTTCAAGAGGGAGTTTAAGGGCATAAATTTAATTAGAAAACAAAAACAAATTACTTAAAAATAAGGGGGTTGTTTACAACATGAAAGGGGATGTTTTCAAGCTGGTTTGGTGGAGTTTTGTAGAAAAGAAAACTATAAGTCCTAAAGTGAGGTTGATGGTTCAACGAAGTGGAGGTGAGATGCAAATTGTTTCACCTTGGTAACTCTATATTTATACAAGCATGTGTTCGTACACTTGGAAGAAGGGAATTTAAGGGCCGATTTGGTCTTGAATATAGAAGACAAAATGTTATTTTCATGATAACTAATTGAATATTGAAAAGGATGGATAGTTGCCATAAGTTTGGTTAGGTGAAGTGGTCTTTGTCTTAAAAAAAAAGAAAAATTCATTTGTTTTGTCACATGTTTAAGAATTTGAGGACAATAATTGTCGTCCTTCCAGTCGTGATTCTTCAAAATATTAGACATGAGTCATTTTTATTCCATAATTGGTCTCCTTTTGCCGTGTGCTTCCTTTGAAGATTAGGCATGAGTCACTTTCATAAACTTAGATGGACTTCAAGACTTGAAATTGGAGCTTTCTTAACCATGTCTTCTATTTTTTTTTTTTTTTGGTGCGTGTGTGTTTGGTGTTTTCCCTTGCTAAAAATCGATTAACTTTTTGGACATTTCCTCATGTAATATTATGTAAGTTTCCTCTTGAATTTAGTTAAGATTTTTTATACTAAAATGTGGATTTTAAGGATATCTGTTTAAGGAATAATTCAGGTCATATTTGTTGAAGTTTTTCCTTTGATTTAGAGCATATGAGGATCAGGAAAAGTATAGGATTTATCGTCTCAATTTAAGGTGTTGAAATACCAGAGGAATCAGTAAATTTAATCAAGGTGATTTTTCTCAAAATTGGGAGTAAGGATCGGTAGGTATATAAGTTATGTGTTTGTTTCCTTCAATTATTTCTTTTGTTTGAGGATTTGTTTCATATGTCTAAGTCTTTAGGAGTATTCAATTTAGATAAGGAACATGGAAAGTGACCTTTTTGGAAGAGGACATCTTAGATAGCAACAAAGATATAATTTGTGATCTAATTTTTCTTAAATTTTATTGCTAATTAGGTAAGGTTTTAGTTAAGTTTGTATAATAGGTTTTTACCTTAGGTAAATCTCCTAGAGTTACTCTAATTATAGGAGTTTTAGAATCATTAATTCTTAAGTTAATTAAGTATATTTATCTTGATTGGTTCTTAAGGTATTCAGGTTGTTAAATATTATCATTCCTTTAGTCTTTTAATGGTTTTGTAGTGACTAGACTTATTCTTTAACTAAGATTGAGTATTCATAAAATATTTCTTAAGTTTAAGCAAGATTAATATAGATTTTTGAGTAATTTTGATAAATATTCTTATTCATGAATCTTACTTGAACTATTTTTATCCGATACTATTATTGACTTAATATGATTTGTTTTAGAGACATATCTATGTTTTTCTCAAGTGTGACACCACTGGTGTACCAGTAGTCTGCAAGTGCTTAGCTACTAGTGTAGCTATATGCTGTCACCGTGAGTAATTAACTGACAAGTGCCAAACTTGTTTGTAATAGTAACAAGTCGCAATATTCTTCTTGGGGCACTCTGGAATACGATGTGTAGCCTCCCCACAATACTAACATTTATTCCTCAACAGTGGGTACTCCCTAGGGTAGTGCTTACCTTTACACTTCTAGCATAGAGTAGGTGAGGTATTCATTAGTCTCACCCACCCCTATTTGAATGGGATTATGGGGGCGTAAAATTTTTTTGTTCTTTCCACTATATCTTAACCCATTTTGTAGCTGTGAAACCCTAGAAATTAATTAGGATAGTTGTTTTAGATCTAAATAAAAGTAGAAAATAGTACCCTAAAAATTTTTTTGGACTTCCAAATAATTATGATTCCTATCTATATTTTATAATTAAGCCTAAAATATTACTAGCTACATAAAGTTAGTCTTTAAGCAAGAATTTCTTTTAGTCAATTTAAGATTTCTTTAAATATCTAAATACATTTTTTCTTCTTTTCAAAGATGTAAACAATTAGCTTATCTAAAGAACTTTTTTAACTAACTTCCTAAGAAAGCTACCTTAAAGTTAACTTCTTAAAGAAGGATATTTCACTAACTTTATAAGGAAGCTTACTTGATCAACTTCTCAAGTAAAACATCAAAAGAAATGTAGCTAGGAAGTATAGCTTCTCATGAAAGTCATCTTGATAAACTTGATGTCAAAGAAAACCAAAACTTCTACTAGTTAATACCAACTCCTTACACTTCCATTCAATCCTAAACCGAGCTATTAGATAATAGCAAGATTCTTATCTAAACTAGAGTATCATATGAAAAACAAAAAAAAGTATGAATACTTGATAGATTTGGCCTAGAAATCAAAATCAAAGACCAAATATTCTAGCCTAAATGCCATCCATAATTCCTAAGGATTTTTGTGGGTAGCATTTTTAGAAATCTTATTAGATAAGCAACTATACCTAGAATTTAGCTCCAAATGAACTCGAGTAAGGTCTAGGAGCTAAAAGAGACTCAATATTCTAAAAGTTGACCAAAGTCAACTTGGTCAAATTAAAAGTCAACTTGAGTCAACTGACTTTATCCGACTCACTAACTTAAGTCTTCCATTCGACACCCCTAGGAAGACTTGAGTAGACTTAAAGCATTAGAGCTAAGACTCGAGTTAACTTAGAGAAGACTTGGTAAATAAGACACCATGGATTCATATGATACTCTTCTTTGATGGAATTAATGAGTTTAGCTTAGTAAAAGTTCAATTGAAAACTGTCAACAACATTAATTTCTACTAAACTCCCTACTTAAGAGTTTAATCTTATTCTTGATATTTCACTTAGTAGACTGAACTCGAATTTTGTCAAATTTCATATGTAGAACCAGTACTTAACCCCAAACATTTTTTTAGTATTAGATCTAAAAACCAAAACTCAATTGACTAAAGTTGATGGGAATCAAATCACGGTTCTTACAAAGTTATTCAACACGAGACACAAAGCGCAAGAACCAAAGGTAGAAGCCTTTAGGACAGCCATAAAGGCTGGCAACTTTCATCTTAGACCGGCCATTCAAGGGCGGTGGCGTAGAGATAGGCCGGCCAAAAAGGTCAGTGGCTTAACCTCTAAGGCTGGCCTTGAAGGCCAACGGCCTTTATTCCAAAGCTAGCGACTTATGTAGGTAATTCAAACGAATTTTTGTGACTTTTCACATTTTTTTTCCCTTTGGTATATATTTGTTGTTTTGTAAGAATTTGGGGAATTTTGAAAATTTGAGAAAACACTTTGTGAAGTTTATTCTTCAATTTACTCTTATCAATCTGTGAGATTATGGCAAGTGGCGATATTGAATTGTTGAGCGTCATATCAACAAATCCATACTAGGGCTACTCTCTTGCTGGTGCGTCATATCTAGTAAGGGTTTAAAGGTTTTAATTTATGTTATCATTCATTATTTGAATCTTGGAAGTCGATCATTATTGATTGTCTCCTCGAAAATGGAATCATTTAATCCGATAATAGTTTTAGGCACATTAAAAGTCTACTCCCATTTGACTTAAGTCAACCTTCAATAAACAATTAAACGATTCATGAAGACTTGCATTGACTTGAGTCTAATCTCTTCCCAAATCTATCCTATCTAATCCTAATCATGAGGATTAATAGCCTAGAACATAAATCAGCAAAAAATAAACACAAATTAATAACAAACCAAATCAAAATCGGAAGTACTTTAAACCCTGTCTTAAAGCTTTCTAAGCGATAAAGCTTGAAACCACCCCCCAAATCTTAATCTATTGTAAGAAAAAAATTGCTAATTCAATATTACATCTTTAATTACCGAATAACACACAAAATATCAAGAAATTTAAACAAAAATCCACCAGCTACACCTCCGCCTCTAAGATGCCACCAAGAGAGGTCAAACTTCTTCAAGCTTTGAAAATTCAAGCTCTTATCTTATCAAGATCACAATTATTAAACCTGATCTTATCTCAATACTAGCCTATATTATCTTGTCTAACTTAGAAAAGGACATGAAATAATTTAAAAATAGGCATATGAAAATCGGATCCAAATAAAATGCACTAAACATATGATTTTTCCAATTTTTTCCAAGGTTTATTTATCTTAATCTATCTTATCCTATAATTATTAAATCTTACCCAAATTTTACCCTATTATACCTTAAATGTATCTTAATTACTCAGTAAAAGAACATGGAAAAATTCAAAGAGATAAGCCCCCAAAAATATATTAGAAATCCCTTCTTCATGTGAAACACTACCATGTAAATCCATCTAGCTTGTCACCATTTAATTCACCCCGTCCTATCTTAATTTAATTTAATATAAAATACCCTAAATTACCATGATTAAAATAGTTTAAGTATCCGAAAATATCATGGAAAAATTATAATTTTAGAGTCTTATAAACAAAAGGAAAATTACGTGTAAATCTTATCTCCGAAAATACCTTGTTTCATCCTCTGTTTAAGGCCATCTTACCTAATCTTAACTGAGTCAAAATTAGACCAAACTTTTTCAAGACTAAGCTAAGGAAGTTAACTTAAAAAAAATAAAAAATTAATGCAAGAAACCACCTAGAAGCTACCAAAGGCTGCTGATACCGGTCTCCCTACTATCTAACTTTAGACCTATAGACAAGTGCACCTATCGATTCTATAGTATAATGGATAAAGATATTGAGTGTCGATCCCATAGGGATTATGAGTACTAGTAATTACCTTTTTTCTAATTATCTAATAAAAAAATTAAATAAATGAGTAAATAAAATCAATAATGAATAAATTAAAGAAAGCAATAATCAATGAAAATATATTGAGGTATTAAACCCCCTAGAATTATTAATGTAATTAACTAGTTACTATTCAAATTCTTATTTTATTCTTGGACAGTGGGAATTCTTATATTGAACTAATAGCTCTCTCGAGTCATATTAATTCCTAATTTTATGTTGATTAATTGTAACCTCTTCCTAATTAAAACCCCTAGAATTACATTACATTCAATCTATGAATTATGCTATTAGGTTTGACCATAATTCAAAATATTTATGTCATCATATCTCTAGGATTGCATGCAACTCTTTTCAATTATGTTAAATCTATTCTTATATAAAATCTCTCGATTTTTATATAAGAAATCAAATTTCAACTAATATGCTATCAATGTTAAATTGAAAACAATAAAAACACATAATTGAATCACAAGAATGATAAATAAATCATCAAATAATAATCATAAGAATTGTATATTCATTCTAGAATTAATCATACCTAAATATAAAAGAAATTAAGCTGTAAACATATTGAATTTAAAAATAATAATAATAAAAGAAAGCTTAAATAAAAGCATTGATCACTCGTGAAATGTATAAGTGAAACCGCTAGTAAGTATACTAGATCGTAATCAAGTAATATATGATGAGTTGAGTATCGTTCCCTCGAGGACTAAAAAGATTACCAAACCTATAATAACTTATATTGATGTTTAAGTAATTCAAACAGGAATCTTTTATATATTTAACTAAAGAGATTAAATTAAGTTCTATGCTAATGAGAATTATAAGATTTTTATAAATACTTCCAATTGAACAGCAAGAATTTAGAATTCACCCTAGTCATGCTAATCAAACTATCGTTAAAATATTGAAATCAACTTATATGTGGTTATTCACGTAAGTTCAACATTTTAAACCTCAAATCAATTAGTCCACTTTCGTATCTCTAATTAACAGAGGATTCTGATATACTCTCATACATTTTTCAATGCTATGATCGCCTTATGCCCTAATACAATTATCCCCAATCTCTTAGTGAATAATTAATTAGAACATAGCTTTAATCTCTATATGAACCCTAATTAAACCAATTAACACTACTTTCGCATTGTCTCCTTAGTCTAATTAAGAATTCCTAACAAATCCTATCTCCACTTTCGTATTGATTGGATTTCTAACAATCTAATCTTATCACAATTAAATTGAAATTATAGGAATTCACAACATGAATACTCCACATATATGTCAATCTCATAACCAAACTACACTGATCATTTTAGCAAACTAGGGCTTCATCCACTATTCCCACAAATGAAATTAGCCAGCCATACAATTGATAACAACAAGACAAAATTCAACGAAAAATGTTAAAGAATCCATTAAAGACATAAAAACCAATTCATAGAAATGCAAAATATGATTAGGATAAGAAGTCACCAATATGTAGCAAATCTAGAAATAAGATCCTAAAACAACTCTTCAGAGATTTCTGACTTGATCTCAATTGATGGAAGTACAATTGAATTCAATCTTCAATTCCCTTGTAAAAAGCTAAAATTTCTCAAAACAAAGTTCTCAAATCTAAATTGTTCAAAGTCTCCTCTCCTTCCCCCAGTCGTCTTTTCTTTTCTTTCTCACCCCTCTTTTATGCTCCGTAGAAACGTACAAATTGCACAAGAATATGAAAAGTCGGCAGTCCACCACATGAGGCACGACCATGTGTAATGTGGTTGTTACTACCACCACATAAACCACGGCCGTGGGATAACTCCATAAGCTTCTCGGCATTTTCTTCTTTCCTTCTTCTTTTAGGCACGGTCGTGGCTCAGGGGGTAAACACACCCACCACATGAAGAACGGTCGTGGGCTATCCCCTTAAGCCTTTCGTCCTTTGTTTTTCTTTAATAGTTGTGGAAAGGAAAAACACTACATAAGGCACGACCATATTTAGGGCCGGTAATGCGGGCCAAATGGGCCGGCCCGCCCTGACCCGCACTAGCCCGCGGGTCGTCGCAGGCTGGCCCGCAAATCTCGTGGGTCAGCAAAATCAGCCCGCCCTGCCCCACGGGCCAAGCAGGTTGGCCCGCGACGACCCGCACCTGTGTCATCCTCATCCATCCTCACCAGTCAGTGACTTTGTTGACTCCGTCAGCCACCTCGAGTCCTGGACTCCGTCGACCGCATCCTCATCTGCAGCGTCCGTCGACCGTCATCCTCATCCACAACGTCCGTCGACCGCATCCTCATCCACAGCGTCCATCGACCGTCATCCTCACCTCCACTCCTCGCTCGTCTGTCGACCGTCATCCTCACCTCGACTCCACGCTCATCCGTCGACCGTCGTCACCTCGACTCCTCCGTCTTCCCTCGTCCGTTGACCGTCGTCCTCGCCTCGAGTCGACAGTCCTCGACGAGGCCCTCGGGAGGCAGGTCATTTGGGGAACCTAACCACTCGGCCACTCTCCCCTTCTCGGCCCGTCAGCGACATTTCTTTCTGGTGATTCCTTCTTTCGTAACATGTCGAATTGTTGTGGATTGGATGATGGAAAAACCAGCAAGCCGCCCCCTACTGGGCAACATCTACCTACACAAGCTCAATCAGGATTCAGGAGATAGGGAGGATCCGGGAGAGTAGAGCCCTCACCCGGTGGGTCCTACATTGCTAAACATGTGCTGCTGTGCTGGAGACTGGAGTGCCGACGGGGTTCATCTCTGATTGCGGGTCCGCGGGCCAACCCGCGTCGGCAGGAACTTGCCCGCCCCGCCCCGCGGGTCACGTGGGTGCGGGTCAAAATGGCCCACAGCTTCAGCGAGTCAAAATTTTTTGCCCACCCCGCAATTCCCATCCCTAGCCATATCTCATCCCTTGCTTGTGATTTCTTCACGTTTTGCATCATGTACATCTTCAAGTCCATTAATCCCTAAGATATTAACATAAATGCAATTTAAGTATCTTTTTATTGGAAATTTCTAATAATTGACAATAATATATATACTAATCACAAGATACAACATGATAAAATATGCCTTTATCAACTCCCCCATACTTGAACTTCTGGTTGTCCTCAAGCAATTAATAATCTATCAAATGAGAATACAAAATTTTCTTTCCTCATAATTGATTTGAAAAGATGGTGCCTACCACTCTAACTAAACTGACAACATGTAACTGGTATACTTAGAAAAAATTGAGTAGTTAATCTAGAAAGACTAACTTTTATTCCTAATGTTTAACCACCAAATTCTTATTTCAAAAGATAAATTCTCAGTCCAATAAAGCAAAACACTCATTTAAACTTCAAAAGCAACTAGCAAGTATAAAATCTCTTTAATTACTTATCTGAATAAGATAACACAAAGTTAAAGCATATGGTATCCACTCTTCCCCTAGATTTTTTTCCTTTTTATAATAGTCTTATTTCATTCTTTATTTTTATTTTTATTTTTTAGTTATTTGCTCATATTAACAGTGGAGTCTGACTTCACTCTTCTGAGGGACTAAAGCCTGCCCATATCAACTGGCTTTTATTAATATATTAAAATTTTGCCTTTCCGCCCTTCACGTTATCGTGAGTTCATTGAGTCAGCACATCCCGGGCTCATCACCCAAGTGACCAGGTTTTAAAGGGACCCCTACGAACTCTTCCTCACACTAATATTTAAGTTAGGATACTCTTAACTCACTTACCTGAGTCATTAGAGTAAAGGCTCTAAATATTTTATTTAATTTATTTAATTTTATTTTTTTTTTAGTTAGGACTATTTTTATAAGGAATCACTAAGTAAAAAGTTTCCTCTACCTCTTTTTCTAAGAGTTAAAATATTCTCAAAGAACTTCAAAAGACAAAATACAAGCTTAATTCACTTAGAAGTAAACTTGCTTGTTTTGCACTAAAGGACTCGACCTACTTCCGAAATTTAAATTCAAGAGTCTAAACAAAAGGTCAAATTTTTCCTTAAAGATTCCACTACTAAATTTAAACTAAGTAAACCAATTACAACAGCTAATGAGTAAGGCACCAAATCAAATCAATTAGATAAAAGAAAATTTATACCACATTTCCAGATCATATTAGACTTTTCCAATACAACAGTTCAAGATAATGGTGAAGTATAATTGTCCAAAATATTCATTCCACACAAATTAACATCAACAGACATCAAAATTATCATAAATAATGGCCTATTTTATTTTTCCTTCCCCCACACTTAATTCAGACAATGTCCCTATTGTCTTTCCTAATTGCAAAAGAAAATTGATTAAACCATAAAAGTACTTTGGGAATAACGAAACTTCCTTGAGATGAAAGTGTAACAAAGTCTCTGGAATATTTCATCATGAAAGTGTCATTGCTTTTCCATATGAACTGCACATTTTTCCTTTAGTTCCTGAAGTTAGAACAAAGAAACACAAAGAGACAAAATAGATCAAGAATATTCACAGTCTAACATCACCTATAGTGTTTAAGGAATTATTACAGTTCCAACAGAAAATAAAATAAAAGTAATCGACAATTTTTTTTTTCACACACGACCATGGTGTAAGGGGTGAATCAATCCGTAATTTTCACATTACCGTGGCATGGCCGTATGACATGTGGTGGATTTAAGGCCACCACACGAACCACGACCGTATCTCATCCCCCTAAAATCCTCATCTGAATTTTTTTTTTTAAATAAAATTAATTTACAAAAATCTTTAATCATAGGCTGCCTCCCATGAAGCACTTAGTTTAAAGTCTTTAGCCCGACTTTCAGGGTTAGCTTACATCAAGGAGTTTAAACAACTCCTCCAACACCATCGTTTTCATATTAGGATTCCAAGCTTCCTTCCATGGTATGGTGCCCTTCTTTTCAGCTTCCACCAATGTTTTGTAGGTGGATATCAACAAACTTACCTGCTGGATGTTTACCCTTGACCATCCCAAGATTTCCCTATGTTCATCCAACTGGGCTTGAATCTGCTGCTGCAATTCTCTTGTCATAGGCGCTGGATTAATGTGAGGCCATGGATTTCCTAAATTCAGACACTCATAATCAAACAATTTATTAGAAAAGACATTAGGTTCAAGATTCTGCATGGGCATTAGTGTCAACACTGGTGGCTTCTCATAGTGGTCTGTCTTCTCAAAAGCAACAACATTTTTAGTCTGGGGTACTTGCTCATAGCCTTTGTTTTCTTGCTCATCCTCATCCCCCCAATCATCTATCTCATTCAAGACAGCTTCAAGAGTGGTTTGCCTTACATCTTCCTCCACATCATTGTTAGTAATTTCACCCTCAGTAGATATGTCAGAATACCTTGCTTTCTCATTAGACAAAAACACAGGATCATACATATCAAATGTTACCTGGTCATCCAGTGCTCTAAGGGTGAGCTTGCCCTATCCTACATCAATTAAAGCTTGACCTGTAGCTAGGAATGGTCTACCCAGAATGAGTGGAATGTCATCATCTTCTTCCACATCCAGTATGACAAAGTCCACTGGAAATATGAATTTATCAACCTTGACTAAGACATCCTCCACTATACCTTTAGAAAACCGTAAGCTCTTATCAGCTAGCTGCACAGTGATTGGTCTCATCTTGCACTTTTGTGGCTCTATTCCGAGCTTCCTAAAAACTGAAAGTGGCATTAAATTAATACTTGCACCAGAATCAATCAAAACATTCTCAAAATCAATATTACCAATGGTGCAAGGGATACTGAAACTTCCCTGATCTTTCAGCTTTCTAGGTAGCTGAGCAACTTTCTTCTCTATAACAGCTGAACTCTTGCCAAGAAGCATTACTTTCTCAACACTCTCCATGGATCTTTTATTAGAGAGCAGCTCTTTCATGAATTTGGCATAGGATGGAATTTGCTTCAAGGCCTCTAAGAGAGGTATATTAATTTGAAGCCCCTTAAATATGTCACAAAACCTGGCAAACTGAGCTTCCAACTCCCTCTGCTTGAGTCTTCCTGGGAAAGGGATAGGTAGAACATAAGGTTGCAACACTGGTGCTTTGGATGTGAGTTCCTCCTCCTTCTGCTTACCTTTCTCTAGATCTTTCTCTTGAATCTTTACCTATCTTTCAGCTTTCTTCACTTCCTTACCACTCCTTAGCATGATGGCATTGACATGATGGGTGTTCTCCTCAGTTTTGCTAGGCAAAAACCCTAAGGGTCTAGTACTTAGCTGCTGTGTAATTTGACCGAGCTAACCCTCCAAGTTTCTGATAGAAGCTTGTTGGTTTTGCAGGAGGGTGTCAGTCTTTTGCATGTAGCTCCTCATGAGCTCTTCTATTCTTGACTGACTTTAAGTCTAATATCTTATAGTCCCTAGCAACGGCGCCAAAAACTTGATCACTCATGAAATGTATAAGTGAAACCGCTAGCAAGTATACTAGGTCGCAATCAAGTAATATATGATGAGTAGAGTATCGTTCCCTCGAGGACTAAAAAGATTACCAAACCTATAATAACTTATACTGATATTTAAGTAATTCAAACAGGAATCTTTTATATATTTAACTAAAGAGATTAAATTAAGTTCTATGCTAATGAGAATTATAAGATTTTTATAAATACTTCCAATTGAACAGCAAGAATTTAGAATTCACCCTAGTCATGCTAATCAAACTACCGTTAAGTTATTGAAATCAACTTATATGTGGTTATTCACGTGAGTTCAACATTTTAAACCTCAAATCAATTAGTCCACTTTCGTATCTCTAATTAACAGAGGATTCTAATATACTCTCATACATTTTTCAATGCTATGATCGCCTTATGCCCTAATACAATTATCCCTAATCTCTTAGTGAATAATTAATTAGAACATAGCTTTAATCTCTATATGAACTCGAATTAAACCAATTAACGCCACTTTCGCATTGTCTCCTTAATCTAATTAAGAATTCCTAACAAATCCTATCTCCACTTCCGTATTGATTGGATTTCTAACAATCTGATCTTATCACAATTAAATTGAAATTATAAGAATTCACAACATAAATACTCCACATATATGTCAATCTCATAACCAAACTACACTGATCATTTTAGCAAACTAGGGCTTCATCCACTATTCCCACAAATGAAATTATCTAGTCATACAATTGATAACAACAAAACAAAATTCAACGAAAAATGTTAAAGAATCCATTAAAGACATAAAAACCAATTCACAGAAATGCAAAATATGATTAGGATAAGAAGTCACCAATATGTAGCAAATCTGGAAATAAGATCCTAAAACAACTCTTCAGAGATTTCTGACTTGATCTCAATTGATGGAAGTACAATTGAATTCAATCTTCAATTCCCTTGTAAAAAGCTAAAATTTCTCAAAACAAAGTTCTCAAATCTAAATTGTTCAAAGTCTCCTCTCCTTCCCCCGGTCGTCTTTTCTTTTCTTTCTCACCCCTCTTTTATGCTCCGCAGAAACGTACAAATTGCACAAGAATATGAAAAGCCGGCAGTCTACCACATGAGGCACGGCCATGTGTAATGTGGTTGTTACTGCCACCACATAAACCACGGCCGTGGGATAACTCCATAAGCTTCTCGGCATTTTCTTCTTTCCTTCTTCTTTTAGGCACGGCCGTGGCTCAGGGGGGTAAACACACCCACCACATGAAGAACGGCCATAGGCTATCCCCTTAAGCCTCTCGTCCTTTGTTTTTCTTTAATAGTTGTGGAAAGGAAAAACACTACATAAGGCACGGCCATATCTAATCCCTTGCTTGTGATTTCTTCATGTTTTGCATCATGTACATCTTCAAGTCCATTAATCCCTAAGATATTAACATAAATGCAATTTAAGTATCTTTTTATTGGAAATTTCTTATAATTGACAATAATATATATACTAATCACAAGATACAACATGATAAAATATGCATTTATCAAGCATTAAAATCTAATCTTAATTTTCTAATTCTATTTTCCTATTCTAATTTTTCCTATGGTTTAAAACTAAAACTAAAACTAAAACTATTCTATTCTAAAAACTAAAACTCTACTCTATTGCCTTTTTTTTCTCTTGGTCAATATATATATATATATATATATATATATATATATATTGAATGCAGTTAGATATCTTAGATGATTTCTTTAAATTTAAATCGGCCTTATCTGATTTCCTTCTCCTTCTTACTATTATATATATATATATATATATATAAGATTCAGCATGTTGGTTTAGACGAAATCAAATCTTCCCCATGTTTTCAAGCATGTTAATTCCGATGCATTTTCAGGCGACTTTTCCAGTGAATTCTTCCTGATCTGATCTTCATCTGCTGTGTTTTCTGATGGACGAATCTGGCATCTAGATTAATTTGATCTTTAAATTCTGATATCCATCCTTATGTTCGTTATATATATATATATATCAGATTTGGCATGGTTAGAAATTTGGCGCAACATGGCCGTGCAATCTGACATGCATCCAATTTATGTGTTTTCTTTGTTTGGCTTCTTTCGACGTAGTTTTGAGCACACCTTTTAACATAGCTGATTTCCATTGTTGGTCACAGCTTCTTTTGCTTTGTTTAGATACGTCCATGTTAATTCATGTGTTGGACTTCTATCTTGTAAAAATTATATTTTTCTTTAACTTTTAAGAAAGTTTCCTACTAATTCATAAACTATAATTTAAAGACTCTAAAATTAAAATAAAGATTAATTAAATGTATTATTTATACAAAATTTAAGAAAATTAAATAAAAGGTTATTCTAATTTATATAGATAATTAGTATTTTATAACCCTTATCAACTGCCCTCCTCTTTTGACCATGTCAACACCATGTGGTCTCATCCATATGACATCATTTACCTTATCTTATCCTATATCATTAATACCCTAACTTATCTTATAAGATATTAGGCAAATTATGACCCTAAAACCTGCCCAATCTTGTCCCCTTAGGTGTGGAAAATTAGCACCAAAAATTAATTACAAAGTAACAAAACTTAACTACTACAAATGGGGATGAAAGGAGGTTAACCTACCTAAGTAAAACCCTCCATTTCCCATGCCACTTTGAGCCCCCTATTCTCTGATTTTTCCTCATCCAAATATCCACTAAACACACCTAATATTCCTCTAAGAAGTTAGAAATTTTTATCCATAATTAGTTCCATTTACATCTTCAAAACCAACATGAGCTTCGGAACTACCAGCATCATGCATTAAGGTAAGAACTTCCAAGAAGATTGAGTTATCTTTAACTCTCTTGAGGAAGCTACTAACCTTACCTATTTTCTATATTATGAGACCTTTATTTTAAGTATTTAAGGAGTGTTCATCATATTAAGATAATCCTCGATTAACCCAAGTTGTTTTCATAGCATACTCTTCATCTACATACACTAATATCACCTATTTATGAAAGTTGTATGTTCCAATCATAATTCCACTTCAAGCAAACTTTATCCTCATAAGACTACTCTATTTCTCTTTCATTTAGAGAACTTTTTTAGTGTCTAGATATATTTCAAACCCCAAATAAATACAAAAGTTCAAAGAAAGAATGTTAAAGACTTAATTTTGAATCTTGAAGACTTATAATCATCTATAACTATTTTTTACCTATTGAACATCCATGGACATACTTTTAGACATTCATGAACATATTCCTGACATATTTTGGACATACTCATGGACATATATCCTAGATATATATTTGATATTTGCCCTATTGTGGCATCATTTGAGAACAAGACTTACCATGATGAGGACCTAAGCGTGGACCTTAACAACGGATTGATTTATAAACGAAGGATCGTGAACTTGGATTTGATGCCTTGAACTTGAACTATTAAAAATCTAAGTAATTAAAAGATATCCTAAAAGACTCCAAAAAACTTTAATAAGACTTGGGGTTCGGATTGGGATACTAGAATAGTATATTTTAGTAATAGTTATTCTTATATGTATTTTCTTTTTATGTCTAATTGTTTAGGTTTTTTAGAAGATCCCCAGTCTCTACCTAAAGATTATTACAATCCTTAAGTCAAGCTTACGTGAAGGAGTTTAGATCATCTACTATCTGCTTGCTGCTTGCTAATTGTGTGATGTTTTATTGATTGCTATTGATTGTTTGGAATGACTAATTGCCTTACATGCTCTCATCTGTGTGGTCACCTTGTTAACCAGTAAATTTAAATTCTTCGCCAAAATAACCGAATTACTCATTGTATGTCTATGATTCAATAGGTACATAGAAAAGAATGAAGAGTGTTCAACATTTTCCAAAACAATTTGAAACATGTTGAAGCTTTTTGAAGCATTTAAAGTCTTTTCAAGTGCTTTTTTTGTAAAGGTTATATTAAAAATCCAGCATGTGCTCTTAGAGGCTACTATTTATAAAACCTCAGTGTTGCCATTGGTAATGTTATCAAAATTGATTTTGTTAGAGGCAAAGCAGTTGAGACAACTCTTATTTATGGCTTGTAAGACATTATTAATAGATTGATTGCAGGTTGATGCCTTGATAAGGGATCACCTGATTTGGCTATGGAGGCATTATTAAGTATTTGATTGATGGTGAATGGTTTGGTGTGTAATTCACCAAGACTAGACCTTGGGGCATTTTTGTTCTCGGTGATGGGTAAGCGTCAAGTTTGTCTAAGGGATCGTGCCCTCAGACAGCCTCCCAAGTAAGGTGAGGTGCTCCATGTGGGTAAGTATGGAGGTCAATCAAAGTATAGATGATGCAAATCTATACCTTTCCTAGTTTCGGACTCCCTTAAAAGTGTTTCTTGCATTCATCATGCATGCATTCATTTCATATGTAGATAAATTTCATGATGTACTAATTAATGCTTAATAACTTGCTTAAACGATAACAGTGATGGGTGAACTCACTAAACCGTAGTTTGCTCACCCCCCAATAGTTTATCTTGTAGGGTATTCTAAAGCTGGGAAATGAGTTAGGATCAAAGTGATAAGTGTTCCAAACTCAAGCCTAATGGATAGCTGAAGAATTAGAAGATAGTTGAAATTCTAAGATGAGTGAATAAGAATTTGTAAAGCTATTTATTTTTGAAACTTGGCCATTTTTCAAATTAATGTTCTTAAATGTTGTAGATCACCCAGTTTTACTATTTGGTAAAGGATACCAATTCTCTATGATTTTGAAGAATTTTTATTTCCATAATAACTAATTATATGTACTATCAATTATGGTGAGAAATGAATATTAAATTAGAGTCTTGCAACCTTTGACTTGTAAGGTGGTTTTCATATTATGGGTGCATACATGATATGAAAACTTTCAGGAAATTCTAATAGGCATAGGGTTGTTACAATAGCCTTTTCCTAAAAAAATTTACCTTGCTCCTTAAATACTTGCACTTTTAACTTGTCACTATACTAATATTTTAAAGTAAATTACAATAATTAGCTAAACTCAACCTCATACTAATCTATGCCTTAGCCTCTTGCTTGTTTAGCAAATAAATCCTCACTATAGTTAGCTTGTAGGCACTCTAGGAAATAGTGCTCCAAAACTGCACATTTAAAAGTGTCCAAAATTAATCGAAGGAGACATAGTCTTACTATAAAAATCCAACCATGTCCATGCTCTCAACCTCAATAAATATGTGGCATAATTCATCCTCTAATTATGTGGCACTGCAAAGGCCTCAAATGACCTCTCAACTTAGGATATCCAATCCTTAACCTCATCAAGGCATCCTATGTTGTCATCTAAATACTTGTTACATTGAATAAATTCTAACAACATAATCCTCTAGTGTCAAGGCTTTTGTGGTGAAACTTGGACTACCTCAACTAGCACCACTGGCAGTAGTGATGGTGGTGGTGCTTCTTCTATTGCCACTAGCAATGGTGTGGTCAGAGCTTGTGGTGGTTGTTGTCCTTTTAAATGTAGTCTAAACCACTCATTTTGACTTTTTGTTGCTACCAAAATTTCATCACTCCTATCTTAAGGTTGATTGTTTATCATCTTTAAGATTATTATTTAGTAGGGGTCGTCGATATCCTCTACAATGTTTGCAATACTTTCTTAGGCTAGTTTTTAGCATAAATGTCTATGATGCCAATTTGTATTCTTTACACATTTTTCCATTTCATACATAAAGATACCTTTTCTTGCATTTCAAATTTTGTTTCAATGATACAACAACAATATAAAATAAGATGGAAATACATCCGATTTTCATTAATACAATAATACATCTAATTTTTCATTAATACAATAGCATGAGGTTACAAAGTCTAAATATATTAATGTATACATAGATCAATATAAAGCCAAACTTTAAAATACAAAATGATCATCTATGATCCTTAAAGCAAAACTCAAAGCATCTATGATCACAATACAAAATAATAGCTACAACCTTAAGAAACATCTATCTAACTTAATCGTACTCTCGAATCCATCCTCCTTAATATGAGGTCATTCCCCTCAGGTGACAAGTACATGTGATGAAAGGTCCAGTGGCTAAACTAGCTCCTAAAGAGTCATACCCTCTCTTTATCTCCCACTCAAGTGAATGGGCACCTATTAATGCAACACTAGAGGTTGTCTTACTTGGTCTTTGCTCAAACTCTAGCCTATCCTTAGAGTCATCCAAATCATACCCACTGAAAGTCATGAAATCCATTAGATTTAGCTTAACTACAAGCTCATCCAAATCAGTTATATGCTCACCCCTTGCTAATGCAATATTTCCACTAGGAATCAAATCTAGGCCAACTAGAGTGGGGTCTAGATATGTCAAATCCTCACTAACCATCGGCATCATTGGAGTATCCTAGAAATCAGGTGGCAAAGCCATTACATCTACTCCCTCACCCTATACTGGCTCCTAGTCTATAGTAACTATTGTAATTGCAATATTGTCCTTAAACCAGCTTGAGGGAATATCAAATATCTTATCTTGCTACTAACTGGCACTAGCTCATGTGCCTCTCCCTGAGTCCTCTCTTGAACTACCTCTATTTGTGCCTCATTGAGTACTATCTCCTCTTCCTCCCTTATACTTGGAATGGGGTGGGAACATCAACTAATTCTCCATGGAGTACCATAAGTCATAGGTAGCCCTAGCAATCTCCTTAGACTCTAACCTCAAATGATCATTATTCCTATCTCTTGGATATATCAACCATGGCCTAACTTAGGTTTAGTCAACAAAGTCAAGAAAGCTAGGCCTTCCTCTCCATCACATAAATCATCTCAACATCTATATATAGACCCCCCCCTCTATCCATCAAGTTTATTTATAGATGGGAGTCCAAACCTACCCAAGTCCAGCTCTCCACCACATCATAACTAATAGCAAAGTCTAGGGCTTCCCTAGAAGTGCTATATCCTCATAAATCAGTCTTAGCCTACAACAGTACTTTATAAAGGTCTCTATCTCTCTAATCGTAAAGGAAATCCATCTGTCTAATGCCTTAGCTAGGCAAATCTATAGTGTGAATAAAGTACATTTAGGACATGTGCATCAAGTAAATGAATATAAATACGTACATCTTATCCTCATTCTACCCACTCTCTTTCTCACTTCAAGTCAGTTTCTCTTAGGGTTTCCAGACTCAAGTTTTAATATATTCATTCATGCTCTAATAACACCTAGACCTATCACACCACAATGAGTATCTTAGACGTAATAGCACACCATACACTGTATGGAAATGATGAGATCCATGATGAGAGTCAAGCCGGAAGAAGGAATGTCGATCCTCTTGAAGTGCCACCTGGACCGATCACAAGAAGTCGAGCGAAACGACTCAAGGAAGCACTTAACGGGTTGATAAAGGATGTCCATGAAGCCGGAAAGGATTGGAGCAATCATGAAGTTGGAATGGATTGGAACAACCATGGGAAGACCCTTGCTCTTATATAAGTCACACCGGATACGGGTTAAAGAGGGCGTGTACTTTCAAGGCACGGCCGTGTAGGAATTCCAAGATTGCACAGAATCATACACGGCTAGACACATGGCTAAAAGGCACGGCCGTGTATGGAAACAAGCAAATCCACAAAAAGATACACGACCAAATGTACACGGTCGTGTATGTGACCGGAATGTGCACAGAAAAGTACACGGCCAAAGTACACGGTCATGTACATGGCCGTGTATCCCCTACCGGCCAGCTTGTTCTGTTTTCATGTTTTTATGCAACTTATCTAAGCTACGTCGTTTTGGACTTGTTTTTCACGAATTGTAACCCTAATATAAAAGCTCATAGGGTTTAGAACAACTAAGAATTTACATCTTTGAACGTTAAACACTTTTGAGAGGCACCTCTCTTGGTTCTTCAAGAACTAATTTGAACTTATCGAATTGATTTCCGTGGCATTCATCCCGACTTATCAATCAGTCTTTCATCCTCGATTGTGGCGTCTTCACATTATACCAAGATTCTTGTCTCGCTTATAGACAATGGGTCGCGGTTTCCACTTTAGGTGTTTGGGCGTCTTAGGTAACGAATTTCCGAACATATTGGTATTAAGTTTCGTCACGGGTTGGCGTGGTTCGTATCAGGAAACTCGAGAATAAGCCTCTCGTTATTTAAGGATTTCTAATATAGTATACAAGGCATGCTTACATCTATTTAACCCGAACAAGACTTGGCATTTCCAAGCAACATAGAGACAATATAATCTTAGCATGTCATAGCAAACATCATAGTAATAAGGAACTATGGTCCCATCAAATATCCATAAGGCAATGCTAAAATCTAGTGGATAATAACAACTAAAGCAATCTACATCTCTACTATAACAAAAAAAATACAACCAAAACATAATATTTAGAGTCTATAAATATGATAGTGATCAATCTAACTCTCTTCTCATCCTTCACTCAACCTATCTCATCACATACTAACCTCAAGCATACATCTGCCAAGCTCTAACTAGATCGGTTCCCACAATAAGAACACACTATAGAGGTCTAAGCTACATCCAGCTTAGTAAGAAAATCCTCATATTGCACTAGTAAGCAATTAGTAATCAAGTTATTTAAATAAGTATATGAATGCATGAACATGTATATAAATTCAAAAGTATATACAACCATCCAAAAACCGTATATAGCATGAATTTAATACCCTCCTCCATTGCCTAAGTTAGGAAATCACGAACTACATGTTAACTCTAAGCTCCAATCACCACAAGCTATTTCATTTAAGATACTAATAAAAGTTTAATTCACTTAGCTATAATAAATTTGGAATATATCTACATATTTATATGCCCATGAGAGGTGTAGATGTGAATGGTGCACTCAATCTCATCCACCCCTAAGTGATGAGTCACCAAACTCGATCTCAAGCAAAGGGCGTGATGTGCCTAAATGGGAATTAAGCACGAGCAAAATAATCCAACTAACAATCCCTAAAAGACAAGGTCAATTCAGTTTAATTTGGAGCATTATTGTTACGTGAACCCTAAATACAATAGTTGATCCGAATGCTATAATTCATGAAACGAATATCACAATGATATATTCCTCAATGAAGATCACTAATTAAACTTGAAAAGCCACTTCAATACTACATAAAATCAAATGGATCATTAACAGTGATCCACCTTCCACAACACTTGCTTTCACGGTTCAAAAATGTGTGAGATGGAAGAATAGAATTCAAGGCTAAACACCAATCAATTAGGCAATAATAATTTGATTACAAATGCAATCAAATCTGACTAAGAGAGCTTCAATCCAACCCTAGATATGACTCACTAGAGAAGAAAAGAAACACAACAAATAGAAATTGATACAACTCACAATTTCTCCTTATTGCACTCGCCACAATTCCAACTCTTGGGATTGAAATTGATAAGAGGAATTGAACTAAGGAAGAACCCTAATTCTCTCATGTAAAATGATGTGTCTATTCTAAAATTCTCCCCTCAAAACCCTACTTAAGCTAGTATTTATACTTGCTCCCTTTAATGTTAAAAGTCCACAAAATTACAACTATGCCACTTTTAGGGTGGCCAGTCCTAAATGAAAATTACAAACAAATGAAAGTGTCCCAAAAGAAAATTACAATATAAAATGGTCCAATAACAATTAAAAAGTACAAAAATAATATAAATCTTCAAGAGCCAATGCTTCGAAGTGAAATCAATCATAGCAGACCTTTAGATGTAAATCTGGTGATGTCCCGTAGCCATCAACTAATGTAAGTCATTTGGCATCCCATAGAGAAATATTATTGTACCTGTAAGATTATTACTTAAATATTTATTAGATAAAAGAAATAAAGTGAAATATGAGCTATTTGGATCATCATCCAAATCGAGTTCTGTGAGCATCTATGGTACCGAAAAATTTCCCATCATCTCCTCGAGCTTCTAAAAGATTTGCCCTCAAATCTAGAGGGTCATTTCTAGAACTGAACCCAGACATCTCTGTTGGCCTATTTTCCTGATTACCAGATGTAGTGGAAGAAGTTATGATCTGCTCCTGAAACCGGTGCACCTCAGACGGAGTCACAAGTGAAAATACTATACGAAACCCTCCCATACCGAACCTATAGGTGTTCTTGAATCCATCACGTAACACCTTTTGATCAAACATCCATGGCTACCCAATATGCATAGGAATTACATCACATAAGATCTCATTGTGATATTTCTGTCCAACACTCACAGGCACCTTCGCCCTTAGCATAACATGCATATTATCCCGATTGTCCAACTAATGCAAGTCATAAGGGCTAGGATGTAAACTAGTAGATAAATGTAATTTGTCTACTAGTGTAGCAGATATAACATTTGTGCAACTAACATTATCAATGATGAGTACACAAAGGTTACCTATGATCCGACAAGAGGTGTGGAATATGTTCTCCCTCTGTATGTCTCTACCATTAGGAGATAAGGTTAGAGTCCTACATAATACATTAATAGGTAGATATTGTTCACCTGTATGCTCCTCATGCGTTTTTGTAGTCTGGTCATCATAATACTCTTGCAGTGCTACAAACAGGTCTGTAGGCTCAGCTTGTTACTCCTCAACCTCAACATCTTCCCCAACGCCCTCCATAACAGTCATTACCCTCTTATTTGGACACTGTGCTACCATATGCCCAAATCCCATGCACTTAAAGCATTTGATTTGGCGTACTTTTTCACTAGTAGATCTAGGAACAGTTTGCCTCACATTTGGTGTTATTACCTCTTTAACCTTCCTAGAGGGTATATTTTCTCTAGTAGTGCTAGGGGTAGTTTTGTCTACTACTCTCACTATCTCACCTACGACCTTTGTCCCTCCTAATCGACCGTCAACTGCCATGGGTCTAGTAGTAGTATTAGGCCTGCTGCTCAGAGCCCTGAACAAGTTGGACCTCCTTTGCCTCTCCACTTTCAAGGCTAACTGAATAGCCTCATCAAGTATACTATAGCGCTGCAACTCAACAACACACGCTATCTCATATTTCAGCCCTGAGACGAAGCGTGCTAGGGTTTGTTCTAGAGGTTCGATTGACCCACATCTAATCATGAGGATTTCAAATTCCTGTACATAATTATCCACTATCTTGCCTCCCTACCTCAAGGTCTGCAGTCGCATAAACAGTTCCTGTTTATAGTGCTCAAGAATAAATCTTTTTCTCAACACCCTTTTCATATCCCTCCATCTCTGAATCCCAGTCTCCCCATCCCTACGCCTACTGATAATTAAATTCTTTCACCATAGTCCATCATATCCTATAAACTTGACGGCAGACAATCGGACTTTGGTATTATCATCGATCTCATAACATTCAAAGAGACCCTCAACCTTGTCCTCCTAGTCCAAAAAATCATCAGTTGATTCCTTACCATCCTAAGAAGTCATCTGCAGCTGCACATACTCCAGTCCTCGAGGTGGCCTGAAATCCCTATTCTGATATGGATTAGCCCCAAAGTTATCATCCCTTTCTTCCCTGTAAGGATGATGATCCCCATCCATCCTTCTATTCAGATTTTCATTTCCTACTACCCTATCTCTCTGAAAGTTCTATGGAGCTACCCAAGGTAATGCCTGAAGGTTCACCACTGGTGGTTGTGGTAATGTCATCCTATCAATCCTAGTTGCCAAAGTAGCAACTATGGTAGTAAGATCCTAGAGTTGTTCTTCCAAAGTCCTCCTACCTGCAGTATTATGACCTTGACCTCCACCAACCTGGCTATTGGCCTCATTGCCAATTCCCCCATTCACACTTTCGTTGGACATGTTGTGATTTAAGAAGTAATCCCACTAATTGAAGCACACTCCTTCAACAACACCAACCCACACGTTTAACAACCACAATAATGCAATAGCTCACGTTGCAAAAAGAATTATAGGCATAAGGAAATAATTTAGTACTCCAAGTAAAGTTCAATAAATGAAGTACACACACAACTACTTTCAAGTAGTTAGAATTAAATTCAACTACAAGTGCTTAAGTAACTAGTCAATTACTTTCACACTTGAATTTCTCCACTTCTATACAAGTTTCAAACAGCAACTCATAACCAAAGGCAACTCAAATTCAAATTCAAATTTAAAATGAGTTCACTAATTGCAATATTCCATAAATAGTAAGGAGCCACTTTCAAATTCAAATGAACACACAATTACTTTTATCACTTAATGTGTGTTTTGAAATTCAAATAACTTCCTTAACCCACACACTCACTTTTGAAAATGTACACTAAGCCCCCCTTATGTCCGAATCACTCCAAGCAAAAATACACCTCCACTTCTTCACAATTGAGGCAACTTCAAGTTATAACTTTTGATTCACAAGATGTGCCACTACTCTTTTTCTTTTTACACAAAATTATCAATCAAATGGAGCTTCAACAAGACCTCAAAACTCTCTTCAACAAGCAGCAAGTTCAACTCCCCAAGTAAGATAATCACGCCACTTCAAGCAACAACACTAACAATTTAATTTTTACTTTCAATTTCGGAATGAAGTTGTAAGATCATGAACCCTAGATTTCCGAAATTCAAAATCAAATAACCCCTTGTCACAACCACAAGCTCTAATACCAAATGATGATGTGCCTAAATGGGAATTAAGCATAAGCAAAATAATCCAACTAACAATTCCTGAAAGATAAGGTCAATTCAGTTTAATTTGGAGCATTATTATTGTGTGAACCCTAAATGCAATAGTTGATCCTAATGCTATAGTTCATGAAATGAATATCACAATGATATATTCCTCAATGAAGATCATTAATAAAACTTGAAAAGCCACGTGAATACTACACAAAATCAAATGGATCATTGACCATGATCCACCTTCCACAACATTTGCTTTCACGATTCAAAAAAGTGCGAAATAGAAGAATAGAATTCAAGGCTATAAACCAATCAATTAGGAAATAATAATTTGATTAAAAATGCAATAAAATCTAACCAAGAAAGCTTCAATCCAAACCTAGATATGACTCACTAGAGAAGAAAAGAAACACAACAAATAGAAATTGATACAACTCACAATTTTTTTTCCAATAACAATTACAAAGTAAAAAAATAATATAAATCTTCAAGAGCCAATGCTTCGAAGTGAAATTAATCGCAGCGGGCCTTTGGATGCAAATCTGATGATATCCCGTGGCTATCAACTAATGTAAGTCTTTTGGCATCCCATGGAGAAATATTAATGTACCTGTAAGATTATTACTCAAATATTTATTAGATAAAAGAAATAAAGTGAAATATGAGCGATTTGGATCATTATCCAAATTGAGTTTTGTGAGCATCTATGGTGCCGAAAAATTTCCCATCAAGGCGGCATTTCTTGGTTGCAAGTAAAGTCAAGATAAGGTTACATATAAAGTATACCTCCATACGATATCTCTATACCATCGCATGATACCGACAGCTTTCTTACATGTGAAAGTATGCAATGCATTGCTCATTTTTACTTAAGCTAGACATAATTACATTTGTTTATATAGTGACTATCAAATTTTTCACCAACACTCGTAGATTTCAATTTTAGATGCAAGGGAATTCAATACATTCAGTTATTCTTGTATAGATTATGATATTGTAATAGCCAATATCTCAACAAATCAAGCACAGGTTGATCACCCACTCCCTACACACTATCTAATTTAATACATATCAATTAAATGTATAAGTGCACTAATTTACAAACACAATACTCATAAGTTTACTCAATTAAACCTTCTTGCTTCTAGTTATAGCAATCTAAGGCTAGCTCAATCTTGAAACCAGTGTCACCTTATAAGAAAAATAATAATTTATAAGTTAAGTATATAAGCTTATCTAATTATCTCAACTAAATTTGCTAGTTTATTGGTTTAGGTTATTTTGGTGTTTTGTCCATAACTTTTTCGTTTTAAATTCGTTTTTTACAGTCTTGTAGTCATTTCGATGGCTTTTGCATTTACTTTTCATTTTTGAGGTCATTTTGGATCATGGATACCTAAACTGCATTCTCATCAATTTCGTTTGTACCTCATCTAGGTCTGTTTTGAAGCCATTTTCTGCTAATCAGCCTAATATCTAAGGGAAATCAATTCTAATCAACTTATGAACCTTTTTAGCATTTAATCAAAGAGGTAAATTTCCAAATTTTACCTAAAAATATTCTGCTATTTTCACATTCTAGAAATATTGAAAATCGTAAACAAAAATCCTCCTTAGGCGCTAGTTTCATGGTTAGGAACTAAATCCTCCACATTTCTAACTTTTTCCATCTCCAATACATGTTTACTACCACTTTAGGCTCTTAAATGTTTGGATCCTCCTAATACATCAAAGATAAATGATTTCTAAGTTCCTTGAATATGGTGACCAAAAGAAGAAATAACGCATTGAGTACTTTTACTTCACTTACTTTCAAGTCTTACACTTCTAGCTTGTTACAAGGTAGCTATGCTACATTGTTTCCTAACATTGTCTAAGTTTATATCTTATTTGTGAATTTCTTGCTTAGTGAAACTTAAAAAATTTATTAAATATTACAAGAATAGAGGATTCTTAGCTATTCTAATCTAGTTTATATGGAAAAATTACAAGAATAAGAAAGAGATATATATAGTAGCATCCTACTCTTAGTAGTCTTTCAATTTGTTTGTCTTAATCTACTTTCCTACTCTTCATCTTTCTTGGTGTTGATTCCTCGAATTTGTTTCTAACTTTTAGCCCCTTAGAAGTCCCATGAAGTGGTGTAGAATTAGCTGGGTTTAGAGGAAAAGGTTATGGTTGTTGGTGGTGTGTTTGTAGTATGTGTTCAATGGCATGAAGGCTAGTGGGTGGTGGCTAGTTTGGGGTAGTTTTCCTTAGCTTCTTGAGAGCTTTTCTTAGAGTGTGTTTAGAGGAATTTCAAAAGAATGAGAGGATGAGAGGCCTCATGTGTAGATTAATGTGGTATTCAAATGATTTGAGTTGTTTATGTCATGGTTTAAACACATTGGTTAATCATAAGTTAGGTAATGTGTTTGTTTGTCAATTAGAGAAATGCCTTATGTTAAATCATTTCATTTTTATGTTAATCCATTTCCATAAGATTTTTGGTCAAGTCTAAACCCCTAACCTACACTCCCTAAGTTTACTTAAATGCTTAATGACCTTTAGATTATTTATGTTCTCATAATGTCTTCCCTTGGATGGTGGTCGATGGTTAAATAGGTGTCTTGTGCCCATAATGTTCTTTGTCTTAGTTTATTTGGTGTATTAGTGGAATTAATTCTTACTAGTTTATTTGCCCATAAGTGTACTTAAATACTTAAGGAAATTTTTCACTTTTAGGGTTTTGGATTTGATTACGTTTCAATTTAGGTTTTTTCGGGCTTAAGATTAGTTTTGACTTTTTCCATTGTGGCTTTAGAGCTTGCTAATTGGTTTAAGGTTTGGAATTTCTAATTAAGGCATTGGGATGGTCTTAGGTAAGGTTTAAGATTCCTTATATATCGGTCTATGATTGGAATTCGCCTAGGGTTTTAGTTCACTATACCTTTGTTACACTAATCTATATTAGAGCAATCCTAAGTTTAAAGTCACACATCATGTTTGCTTTCGGACATGTTTCCCAATACTTTCGCTTGATATATCTTTTGAATTCAACAATTCTTTGAGTTTATAGCTGTAGTGTACAATGGAATCATTGGAGGGTAGGCATTCTTTTCAATGGTTGTAGATAGCCTCCTTGAAGTACTTCCCTCTCCAATGATGCTTTAAATTGTCTTATTTAAGCCTTGTTTCCTCCTGCACCATCATTGTTGCCACCATCAAAACCAATCTAGACAGCAATGTGTCATCACTGGGGGTTTGTAGCATTAGAGCAAAAGAGGCCAATCACAAAGGTGCTACCCTACTCTTGTTGAAGCCTCTCCATGGGAGCACTTGAAGAAGGAGAAGAAGAAGATGATGATGAACTCATTCTTACTTATTTGGATAGAGAGTGAAGGTCTATGGAAAACAAAATAAAGGCTTTAATAACTAAGAACATGAAGAAATTTTTGAGAGCACAAAGGAAGTTTTTTAAGAAAGTTAAAGATGAAAGCAAAGTGTAAGGACTCTTTGAGAAGCCCTAACCTCTTCATATAGGGGAAGAGACTTAGGGAGATGTGGTTATAGCAAAATGATGTGATTTTCATGCCACAAATCCCCAAATTCATCCATTTGCTCTAAACCATCTACGCATCCTTGTAAAAACTCAAACAAACCAAAATAACTGATGAAAACTATAAATAGACATACAAAAATGTGTCAGTACCTGCACACCCTTTGTGAAGTCAACACATGCAGGTGTCATTAAATGCTTTGAAATACGCATGTAAAGAAAAAAGTATTTATAACTCTTTATGCATGAAAGACAATTTTGAAATTTAAACCAGTGAAGTGATAGCTGTCAAGAGAATTGCAACCATCATGAAGAAACTTAGGCAACACACTTTACTAACTACTCAATTTAAAGGACAAGGTAATATCTCAACATGGTATGCCTAACCACAACACACCAGCTCAATAGCTCATTAAAGATCATGCTTTGTTTCACTCACCACTACTCCACTTTATCCCTTACATAGCAACTTGCAAGGTAAACGAAGACCATGTCTAGTCTCACTTGCCACTCAATCTTCCTTACCCTTAACACACCAGCCAAGGAATTCCACAAAGACCATACTTAGCCTCTTTCACTACTCAACCACCCTATGCCTCAAGCTCAAAATCATGTTAGTTAGTGCCACAAAGAGCCATCAAACATCATTTAGCTATCTCAAATGCCCAACGATAGGTTGTTTTTATTTTCTTGGTTAAGTCCTACCATGGAAGCTAAACACATAAATCGTGATCCATAATGCAGTTCACCCTTTAATGCTTGAAGGCCCAATGAAAGTAGCCTCTCCTTACCGACCAATTACCAACGAAACTAGGGAGGCAAGTTTTAATGGTTCATTTCCTCTATTAGGCCACCAAGCCCAAGCCGACCCATGAAGCTTATTCCTACATCCAAACAATAGGAACCATGAGACAAGTATCACTCACTTGTAAGTAGCCATAATTTCTATTGTCCTTTCTACAAGATATGTGGCTCTTTACTGCATATACCCTATAAAATCAAAAGATTACAAGAAATTGGCTGCTAGCTAATTAAAATTTACCTCTTTGCCTATAAATATTGTAACGCCCTAAAACCAGGGTACGCTATGGCTTGCCACATGTCCTCATTTCCTCAAGACACTCAAAGGCTCAATCACTCCTATTCTTCAAATACCCTCGTTCATGTATTCCTGATGTTAGTAATAAATCATCTACTATATAACAAAGATTAATTAAATTTCCCATCCTCAATAATAAGTCATCAACAATCTTCACAAATTAAACAGTAGAAGCGATTAACTTTCACTTACAATAGAAATTCTCCAACGATTAAATAAAAATTTAACATATCTTTCCTTAGTCTATCTACTAGTCATAGTAATAGAAGTATTCTATATTCTCTTCATTATTCTGATCTCGAGCTATTTACCCCAGGTTTTCAACATATCCTATGATCTATCCTGTAGCATCTATAACTAAAAAAAAATTCCCACGATGGGTGAGTAAATGCCCAATATAATGCATATTTACACATATACACGCATGTCATGCCAGAAACAATAGCACATGCAAAATGCATCATAATATTCGTTCACAATTTTATTTATCTTTCACAATCTTTAGCCAACATACAATCACAACATAAACATCTTCACACATAACATTCCTAAACATCCTTTCACAATCCATCCACAAACAATATATACATATATATATATGATAAAGGTAATCCTCTATCCATAAGTCTCTTACCATACAAAATAATAATATATATATGATAGTGGGTACTCCCCACTGTCCATGAGTCCATGAGTCTCCGCACATCCACTTTCCACAATCATACACAATAATATATATATATATATATATATATATATATATTGATAGTGGGTACTCCCCACTGTCCATGAGTTCATGAGTCCTCGCACATCAACCTTCTATAACCATATAATATATATATATATATATATATGATAGTAGGTACTCCCTATTGTCCATGAGTCCATGAATCCATATGCTACAACCTTTCACAATACATGTCACAACCTCCTACATCACAACATTTCACAACACAACCTTCCACATAAGACTCGGATCATTTCGGTACACGACTCCACTAGGGATAACATCACATACCGATCATTGGGTTGCTACCCCAAGAAGATCAACCCACACTCAGTTTCTCGGACCCAGCAATTCACAATCACATGCACATTCAAGCCAGTTCATTTACAATATCATTAAACCCACACACAAAGTCTAATTTATCAAGCATAAGCAACAAACTTGGTATATACGTACATGACTCGTAATACTTGGTTTGTCATATACCTCTCTAACTTCACAATTCTTCCAAGCTTATACATGATTCAAATTATTTACTTTATAATTATATTTCTATAAATATTAAAAGGGGACTAGTCGTGTTTCAACTCAACATGATCATGTTGGGAGCTGTGTAGTTAAGTGCGGGGTACTACATAACCGTGCAAAGGCCGTATACAATTTTTTTTTTACATGGTCTCAACATGGTCATGTTGAGAGGTCATGTTGTTTTTTTATTTTATTTTTCTTTTCTAACATGGTCTCAACATGGTCATGTACCTCTCTCAATTCACTATGTCATTTATCTTTTCTTTTTTTTTTACAGTCTCCAACATGGTCATTTTGATAGGTCATGTTGTTTTTTATTATTATTATTATTATTTTATTTTTTTTCTAACATGGTCTCAATATGGTCATGCATCTCTCCTTATTCACTATGTCATTTTTTTTTCAACATGGTCATGTTGAGAGGTCATGTATCTCTCTATTCACTATTCATCAACACGACCTCAACATGGTCGTGTTGATAGATCGTGTTGAAGTTTTTTTTTTTTTCAACAGTCTCCACACAATCATATTGAGAAGTCATGTATCTCTTTGTTCACCTTTCATTTTCAACACAGTCTCCAACACGATCGTGTTGGGAGGCTATGTATCTCATGGTTCACTTTGATTTTTCAACACTATTCCAACACAATCATGTTGGGAGGCCATGTACCTTATTGTACACTTTGTAAATTGATCCCTCGGGTCGATTTCTATTCAATTTAACCTAATTGATCCATCTAACATAAAATTTATAATGTAATCCACTAGTAGATTCACTTACTTAACCTAATTTTTTATCATGATAAGTAAATCACTTATTTCGTCCCTTGTGTATCATGGATTGATCTAAATCTGTAAACCTCAATACATTAATTCTCTAAGATACCATACGCATACTTGAACCACGATTCATAATCATTAATTTATGTACTTACCTTAATTCGATAAGCTAGTGGTGGACAAAGGTCGTCTCCTTCTCTATGGATTCATACAAAAAGGCTCTAGGGTTCTATGAGAGGCAAAGGGAGGAAATAGTGTTAACCCTAGGTAAATGGAGCTTATATACTGACGCGAACCCTAGATATCGATCTAAGACCCAACGTTCAAGAAGGATTCAAACCCGAGAATCAAAATTAAATAAAAAACAAAACGTAACCCGACCTCAATCGAACCCGTCGATTAGAACCTAAGCTATCCGGATAGATTTCTCCAAGCGTTTAGGATGAAGAAATCGAAGGAAGTTCTATTCGCAAGAACTAAAGAAGAGAGGATTCTCTCAAGGAAATTTTCATTCAAATTGATAAAACTGTCCTTTCAAATGACAAAACAAGGTGTTATAGTCGAAATATCACATAAGCTGGCGGCCTAAATGCATATATGGCCGGCTTTGAAATAACGGAAGAAACAAAAAAGACGTCTACGGATGTCTAGGCCAGCACTATGCCGGCGGTGCAGATTCCAAAGCCGGCGGCCTTAACCCGCCGGCGTTGCTTCCCTCAAGGCCGGCCAAGAAGGCCAGCTCTCCTTTGCCTCTAGGCCGACGGCCTTCCCTTTGCTGAAGGCTGTCGTTCCATCGTTGATGGCCTCCGCTTCATCCGTGCTTTGATATATTATGTTTACTAGCTTGGGACTTGAATTAGACTTATGTCGACCTGCTTCTTGCTCTTGGAGTTCCATAACTAATCCTTGCAAGGCTTCTCCCACTCGCTTAACTCTAGCTCTTGTCATTGGACCTCCAATACCATGTAGCGGGTCATTAGACTTTGGCTCGTGAACTCTTGATGCTACTTGATCCCCATCATTCCCCCCTTCCCCGAAAAAATTCATCCTCAAATCACCTGCATCATACAGAGAAAGGTCAGAAACATTAAAAGTTGCGCTTGCATTACCATAGTGACTTGGCAAGTCAATCTTGTAAACGTTATCATTGATGTGCTCCAACACTTGAAATGGCCCATCTGCCCTAGGGTGCAACTTAGATTTCCGCTATTCAGCAAATCTCTCCTTTCTCAGATGTACCCACACCCAATCTCCTGGATGAAAAAAAGTCTTCACACGACCCTTATTGGCCTGTCGAGCATAATGCTCATTTTTCTTCTCAATGTTAGCGCGAACTTGAGCATGCAATTCCCTCACAAACTCTACCTTTTTCTTTCCATCAAGATCAACAAATTCGTTAACAGGCAAAGGCAAAATATCTAATGGAGTCAAAGGGTTAAAACCATACACCACCTCAAATGGAGAATAAGATGTAGTGAAATGCACAGTCCTATTATATGCAAATTCTACATGTGGCAGACATTTCTCCCATTGTTTTAAATTCTTATGAATCACAGCACACAACAAGGTTGAAAGAGTCCTATTAACTACTTCTGTCTAACCATCAATTTGAGGGTGTGCAACAGTAGAGAACAACAATTTAGTGCCTAGCCTATTCCACAAAGTATGCCAAAAATGACTTAAGAATTTCACATCCCTATCACTCATAACGGATTTAGGCAAGCCATGCAACCATACAATCTTCCTAAAGAACAAATCGGCAATATGTTATGCATCATTAGTTTTAGAACAGGCAATGAAGTGAGCCATCTTACTAAACCTATCGACAAACAACAAATATGCTATCTTTGTCACTTTAAGATTGTGGTAACCCTAACACAAAATCTATAGAAATGTTAGTCTAGGGTTGATTAGGCAGTGGCAATGGAATGTATTCTCCATGGGGCATTACTCTGGATTTGGCCTGTCTACATGCAATGCACTTGTCACACACAGTTTGCACATCATGCTTAATTTTTTGCCAATAAAAATGTTCATGCAAAATATCCAAAGTCTTTTTAACACCAAAGTGTCCCATTAAACCACCCCCATGTGTTTCCCTCACAAGCAATTCATGCACAGAGCTTTTAGGCACACATAACTTATCTTTCTTAAACAAATACCTATCATGCCTATAGAAATTAGAATATCCAGACTCAGCACAAGTAGCCCAAATTTGACCAAAGTCAGCATCAGTCTCATATAACTCCTTATTGAGTTCAAACCCAAGCAATTTAGTTTACAAAGAAGTTAAAAGTGAATACCTTCAAGAAAGTGCATCAGCCACCACATTCTCTTTTCCTTGCTTGTATTTGATCACATATGGGAAGGTCTCAATGAACTCCATCCATTTCGCATGCCTCCTGTTGAACTTACCTTGAGTTTTCAGGAACTTCAAACTCTCATGATCAGAATGAATGATGAACTCCTTAGGCCATAAGTAATGTTGCCAAGTCTGCAAGGTCCTCACCAAAGCATATAGCTCCTTGTCATAGACTGGGTAGTTTAATGTAGCACCACTAAGCTTTTCGCTAAAATAAGCGATTGGCTTGGAATCCTGCATCAAAACACCACCAATACCTTTCTCGGAAGCATCGCATTCAATCTCAAAAACTTTTTCAAAATTAGGCAAAACAAGTAAAGGTGCATTAGTCAACTTACCTTTCAAAGTCTTAAAAGCTTGCTCATGCACTTCAGTCCACTTGAACTCGGTGTTCTTCTTAACAAGATCATTTAGAGGAGCAGCTATGGAACTAAAGTCCCTAATAAATCTCCTATAAAAGCTTGCTAGCCCATGAAAGCTCCTGACCTCACTTGCATTCCTTGGTGTCGACCACTCCCGAATCACCTTCACCTTTTCTTCATCTACAGTAATCCCCTTCGCACCTACAACAAAGCCAAGAAAAACCACAGTTTCCATACAAAAGGTGCACTTTTTCAAGTTCGCATACAATTTGTTTCCTCTCAAAACAGTAAACACACTTTGCAAATGTTGGACATGTTCACTTAGAGTTTTGCTGTAAACTAAGATGTCATCAAAGTATACAACAACAAACTTCCCAATGAAAGCATGAAGAACATGATTCATTAACCTCATAAACGTGCTAGGCACATTTGTTAATCCAAAAGGCATTACCATCCACTCATATAAACCATGCTTAGTTTTAAAAGCCGTTTTCCACTCATCTCCCTCTTTCATGCGAATTTGGTAATAGCCGTTCTTTAAATCAATTTTGGAAAACAAACAGGCACCATGCAACTCATCAAGCATATCATCAAGTCTAGGGATAGGATGTCTATACTTAACTATGATCTTGTTGATTGCTCGACAGTCAACACACATTCGCCATGTTCCATCCTTCTTGGGAACCAAGATGACAGGACTTAAACATGGACTGAGGCTTTCTCTCACAAACCCCTTCTCTACCAAATCATCAACTTGCCTTTGGATCTCCTTGGTTTTCTCTAGATTGGCCCGATAAGCTGGTCGATTAGGAATGGAAGCACCTGGAATAAAATCAATTCGGTGTTCAATGCCTCTTAGTGGAGGCAATCCCCTTGGTACTTCTTCAGGAAATAAGTCAGCAAATTCCTGCAAAAGAGAAACAACAACTGCAGGCAAAGAAGGGTTAAGATGGTTAGTGGAAAGATAAACATCCTTGTACATCAGTACAAGTAAGTGTCGTTTTGCCTTCAAAGAACTTTTAATCTCACTTGCCACTCCAATGCCACTCGTGTTTCCCTCTAATTCTTTCTTCTCATAACTCACCAGTGTGTTTTTGCCACTCTCTTTCACGGTCTCAATTTTCTTTTCTTGTTCACTCTTGTGTTTCCCTCTCTCTCTGAACTCTCTAGCGATTCTCAACTAATCCTCACTAGCCTCCCAAGGGTTGAGGGGTGTCAAAATCACCTGTCTCTTATTCAAAATGAAGGAATACCGATTGTGATAACCATCATGAGTGACCTTCCTATCGAACTGCTAAGGTTGTCCCAAAAAATATGTGGCAAGCCTGCATAGGTACCACATCACATAATACCTCATCACGGTACTTCCCTATAGAGAAAGAAATCAGTACCCTCTTGGTCACTTTAACCTCCCCACATTCGCTCAACCACTGCAACTTATAAGGTTATTCATGCTTCATAGTTTTCAGGTTCAGTTTATCAACCAATAATGTGCTAGCAACATTTATACAGCTACCACTATCAATAATCAAACTACACACCTTGTTATTCACATGGCATCTAGTATGAAAAATATGCTCTCGCTGCACTTTATCACCCTCATCCTTAAGTTGAGTATTAAGAACCCACCTGGTAACAAGCATTTCTCCCTTTACAGGCCCTTCTAAATCCACATCACTACAATCTTCCAATGGGGCCATATCATCATCATCCCCTAAACTCACACTCTCCACTTCTCTACTCTCCAAAAGGATTATCGCCTTAGTGTTTGGACACTGCGATGCAATATGCCCAAATCCCTGGCACCTAAAACACTTAATATCACGCAAACTAGAAGTAGATTTGATTTCAATGTTACCTTTCGAATAGGATGCCGGTGCCTTAGCCTTCTCTTCCTCCTTAGTTTTCGGTGGTGGTTTGTTATTCTTCCAATTCGACTTCCATGAAGAACTAGAAGTTGAATTATACCTGGAAGAACTTGAAACTGGGTGATACCTTGAAGTACTCTTTCCCTTTAGCTGCTTCTCAACCTTGATCGCCTTATGCAATAATTCCTCAATATCTACATAATGTTGTAGATCAACAATATCAGTGATCTCCCTATTCAATCTGATACGAACTACGCCAACCCGTGACGAAACCTAATACCAATACGTTCAGAAATTCGTTGCCTAAGACGCCCAAACACCTAAAGTGGAAAACCGCGACCCGTTGTCTATAAGCGAGACAAGAACCTTGGTATAAAAGTGAAGACGCCACAATCGGGATGGAAGACCGATTGATAAGTCGGGATGAACGCCACGGAAATCAATCCGATAAGTTCGATTTAGTTCTTGAAGAACCAAGAGAGGTGCCTCTAAAAAATGTTTAATGTTCAAGGATGTCTAATCTATCCTTGTTCTAAACCCTAGGAGCTTTTATACTAGGGTTACAATTCGTGTAAAAAACAAGTCCAAAATGACATAGTTTAGTTAAGTGACATAAAAACGTGAAACAGAACATGCTGGCCGACAGGGAATACACGGTCGTGTACACGCCCGTGTACTTTTCTGTGCAACCTTTGGAAACATACACGCCCATGTACTTTGGCCGTGTATCTTTCTGTGCAACTTCTGGCAACATACACGCCCGTGTACTTTAGCCGTATATCTTTCTGTGGATTTGCTTGACTCCATACACGGCCGTGCCTTGAAAATACACGCCCTCTTCAACCCGTGTCCAGTATAACTTGTACAAAAGAAAGGGTCTTCCAATGGTTGTTCCAATCCGTTCTAACTTCATGATTGCTCCAATCCTTTCCGGCTTCATGGACAACATTTATCAACTCGTTAAGTGCTTCCTTGAATCGTTTTGCTCGATTTATTTTGATCGGTCCAGGTGGCACTTCAAGAGGATCCACATTTCTTCTTTTGGCTTGGCTCTCATCATTCCCCTCCTCTTGAAAAGGATTTGTCCTCAAATCATTGCCTGCATCAAATGGACTTAGATCAATGACATTAAACATGACACTTACTGGATACTCACCCAGTAGATCTTTCTTGTATGCATTATCATTGATGCGCTCAAGACTTTGAATTGGTCCATCGCCTCTAGGAAGTATTTTAGATCTACATTGTATGAGAATCCGCTCTTTATGCATGTGAACCCAAATCCAATCTCCAGGTTCAAAAACAACTTGTCGACAACCCTTATTGGCTTGTTTCACATACTGCTCAGTTCTTCGCTCAATGTTTAGCCTTCTCAAGAAATCTGCCTTAGAATCAGCTTCAAAACTCACAAACTTGTTAGGTTGCAATGGCAAGATATAAATAGGATCCAGTAGGTTAAAACCACACACAATCTCAAATGGTGAACAATGAATAATGCTATTTAAAGCCCTATTACATGCAAACTCCACAAATGGTAGGCAATCCTTCCAAGTCCTAATGTTCTTCTCTATGATTGCCCTTAACAATTGAATTAAAGTCCTGTTAACCACCTCAATTTGTCCATCAGTTTGTGGGTGACAGATAGTTGAAAACATCCGTTTAGTTCCCAACTTTTTCCATAATACTCTCCAAAAATGACTAAAAAATTTCTCACCTTGATCACTAACAATGCTTCTAGGTATACCATGCGGACGCACTACCTTTCTAAAGAACAAATCAACAATGTGTATAGCATCATCAGTTTTATGACAAGGAAAGAAATGAACCATTTTAGAATTCCTATCCACAACCACAAAAATAGAATCTTGACCATGCCTTGGCCTAAATAATCCTAACAAAAAATCTATGGACATGTCTATCCAAGGCTCATGAGGAATGACACTATACTCATATAACCAATCTAAGAAGTCATCTAAGCGATGAATGGGATGACGATACTTTACCGTGATGTTGTTGATGGCGCGGCAGTCAACACACATTCTCCATGATCCATCCTTCTTAGGTACCAAAATCACAAGCACTGCACATGGACTCATGCCTTCTCTCACGTATCCCTTCTCCATTAATTCATCAAACGGCCTTTGGAGTTCCTTCGGAAAGACATCTTCAAAGTCCTACACAAGAGACACAACCACACTAGGCAAAGCATTAGATAATTCGTTAGTAATCAAATATGTTTCCTTGAAAACCAGCAACAACATAGGTTGCCTCATCACTAACGCTCTCCTTACTACACTCGCTCTTGCCACACAACTCTCCTTTTGCAAGGCTACCCTCTCCTTTTCACTCACCACCAAAGTTGATCCCCCTTCAACTTGGCCTCTCACACTCTTTCCAGCCTTCCTCTCCTTTTCCTTTTGATCTTGACTTTTATATTCCTTTTTCTTCTCATTATCTTTTGCTCTCTCACTCTCACTCTGCTTTTCACTCACCTTATGTTTTGCAAATGACTGTTGCAGCTGCAACTGATCCTCATACACTTGTTTAGGTGTTAAAGGTTTAAGATTAAAGCTCTTCCCTTGGTGAACAAGCGTATACTTGTTAGAAAAGCCATCATGCACAACCTTCCTATCAAATTGCCATGGCCTCCCCAACAACACATGACATGCTTGCATTGGCACTACATCACATAACACCTCATCCTCATACCTACCAATGCGAAACCCAATCAAGGCTTGCTTACTCACCTTAGTCTCACCACTATCATTCAACCACTGCAATTTATATGGACTAGGGTGTCTAACAGTTTTGAGCCCCAACCTCTCAATAATAAAATTGCTCACTACATTGGTGCAACTCCCTCCATCAATGATCAAACTACAAATGTGATCTCCTACATAACATCTAGTATGAAATATATTTTCTCTTTGCACCTCTTCTTCTTCCTTCACCTGCACATTTAAAGCTCTCTTCACTACCGCCACTAGCCTTCCCATTGCAGGCTCCTCATCATCACTAGCATCCTCTAATGGTGGCATATCATCTTCTTCACTATCCCCCTCAGTCTCATACTCACCATCATCACGCAAAATCATCACACGCCTATTTGGACATTGACTAGCAATATGGCCTCTACCTTGACATTTAAAGCATCTAATGTCACGATTTCTAGAAGTAGAAGATTCATGATTACCTTGATTACCAGAAGTAGAACCCGCTTGCCTCAGTTCTCCTTTTGGTTTGGTGGGTAAAGGCTTTTCTTCTTTCTTCCATTGATTAGTCTTCTAAGTGGATGAACCATTACCCTGTTGAAATCGTGCACTACTACTACCTTTCCGCTTGTGCTGGTTCTCAACCTTTATAGCCATGTGAACCATATCCTCCAATTCTACATAATGCTGCAATTCAACCACATTTTGGATTTCTCTATTTAATCCAGCAAGAAATCTAGCCATTGTAGCCTCTCTATCCTCTTCTACATTCGCCCTAATCATAGTGACTTCCATCTCCTTGAAGTACTCATCTACACTTCGGCTTCCCTGCCTCAGAGTTTGCAACTTGTTGTGCAATTCACGATAGTAATATGCAGGTACAAACCGCTTCTTCATCACTCTCTTCATCTCTCCCCAAGACTCAATAGGTGGCTCGCCACTCCTTCTCCTATTCAACATTAGTTGATCCCACCACACTATAGCATAATCCAAAAATTCAATGGCAGCAAGTTTCACCTTCTTTCTCCCACTATAGTTGTGACAATCAAACACCATCTCCACCTTTTTCTCCCATTCTAAATACGCCTCGAGATCATTCTTCCCTTGGAACAGAGGAATCTTCATCTTTATGCTACTCAATTGATCATCCTCTCTATTCCTATCTCCTCTATCTTCCCATTCTCTAGTTCCTCTATTTCGACCACTATAACCTCTATAACTCCCAACAGAAGGCTCATACAAATCATCATCCGTCATTTCATCTCCACCCCTCGGTACTCTCCTAGAACGACTCTCCCTCTTACGCCCTTGGAATACATTTGTGGATTGCTCTAGTCTTTGCTCTACCATCTCATTAATTTGTTCCATTCCCTCTTGGAACATCCTCTTCATTTCTCCCCTCAATGCCTCAATTACTAACCTAGCATCAAACTTTCCCCTCTCACCTTCCGGAGAATGTTGTCTCGACATAGTTCCTGCAGAAAAGATTAATACAACACAAATATATATATGATCAAACCTCACAATACACTCCCTTACGTGTTTCGCTCAAATGATGACATCACACAGTCACTCGTGTATTCTCACAAACAACGATGATATCACTCACCAATTTCCTCTTCTCAATTCTCTTGGAACTAACCCGAACTACACCAATTTCCTTTCGTAGAATTCAAAACCAACTCTAGGGTTCGTAAAATTTTCCTCTATTTTCTATCCGAATTTTTTTTTTCTCTCTGTTTTTGGCTTTTGATCACGTTTCTCTTTTCTTTTCTTTTCCCTTCTTTTTTTTTGTCGTGACTTTTTTTTTTTTTTTTTACAATCAACTAGTAAATACTACACTATCAATAGACAATTAATATTGCGGAATTGAATGCTAACAATGGATATGAACGATTGGAGTTAGGGTTTTTGATATTACCTTCCTCAACCGAACTTGATGTTTTGACAAACCTAAGCTCCGATACCAAACTGATACGAACTACGCCAACCCGTGACGAAACCCAATACCAATACGTTCGGAAATTCGTTGCCTAAGACGCCCAAACACCTAAAGTGGAAAACCGCGACCCGTTGTCTATAAGCGAGACAAGAACCTTGGTATAAAAGTGAAGACGCCACAATCGAGATGGAAGACCGATTGATAAGTCGGGATGAACGCCACGGAAATCAATCCGATAAGTTCGATTTAGTTCTTGAAGAACCAAGAGAGGTGCCTCTCAAAAGTGTTTAATGTTCAAGGATGTCTAATCAATCCTTGTTCTAAACCCTAGGAGCTTTTATACTAGGGTTACAATTCGTGTAAAAAACAAGTCCAAAACGACATAGTTTAGTTAAGTGACATAAAAACGCGAAACAGAACATGCTGGCCGACAGGGGATACACGGTCGTGTACACGCCCGTGTACTTTTGCCGTATACTTTTCTGTGCAACCTTTGGCAACATACACGCCCGTGTACTTTGGCCGTGTATCTTTCTGTGCAACTTCTGGCAACATACACGCCCGTGTACTTTAGCCGTGTATCTTTCTGTGGATTTGCTTGACTCCATACACGGTCGTGCCTTGAAAATACACGCCCTCTTCAACCCGTGTCCAGTATAACTTGTACAAAAGCAAGGGTCTTCCAATGGTTGTTCCAATCCGTTCCAACTTCATGATTGCTCCAATCCTTTCCGGCTTCATGGACAACCTTTATCAACTCGTTAAGTGCTTCCTTGAATCGTTTTGCTCGATTTCTTATGATCGGTCTAGGCGGCACTTCAAGAGGATCCACATTTCTTCTTCCGACTTGGCTCTCATCATGGATCTCATCACAATCCACCAATGAACCTAGCCATTGTAGCTTCATCATCCTCCTCCACCTTAGCTCTAATCATGGCTATTTCCATCTCTTTATAATAGTCCTCTACACTTTTGGACCCTTGTGTCAGACCCTGCAACTTCCTATGCAAATCCCTATAATAGTGATTACGAATGAACCTCTTCTGCATAATAGTTTTCATCTCCCCCCAAGTGCTAACAGGCTCCTCTCCATACCATCTCCTATTCCTAACCAGTTAATCCCACCATACACTTGCATAGTTAGTGAACTCAACTGCTGCAAGTTTAATCTTCTTGTCCTCTGAATAGTTACGGCACTCAAATATGTGATCAACCTTTCGCTCCCACTCCAAGTATAATTCTGGGTCATTCTTCCCTTGAAAGGAAGGTATTTTCATCTTTATGCTACCCAAGTTACTATCTCTCCTTTGGGTATTTTCTCTCCCCATCACGAAATTATACTCTCCTAATTCAGTGTCCTCTCCCTCTTCTATTCTCACTCCCCTCCTTGGAAGCCTCTCAATTCTTCGCCCTACAGAAGTACTACCCGTGGGCTCCCTACCTTGCTCAATCTTATCCATCCTTACATGGATTTGCTCCAGTTCACCACTCAGTATTCTTTTCATCTCACTCATTAAAGCATCAAACATCATTTTATTATCTACTTCTCCCTTCTCTCCACCAGCTGGACTTTGATCAGACATATCGCTGCAACAGAAAAAGGTTAGTAATAACAAATTAAGAAGGTCTCACAATTCACTCCCTCACTAGTTTACACTCAAAGATGTGTATACACTCGTGTATCTCACAATTTGATTTTCCACGATAAAATTCTCACCAATCTACTCTCCTTTGAAAATCCTTGCTCAAGAACTAACTCAATGAGTTTTTCTCCAAAATAAACCACTAGGATAAATCAACCAACAACTTAGAATTCCAATAACACGAGAATATGACGACTCAATGAATAACTACAACTGACCAATATGGAATATAGTGAATTTGATAGGAAACAATGAACTCGAACAATTAAACAAACAAATTAAAATATAAACTAGAATTTTTTTTTGTTTAATATGAATTTTCTGTTCTTTTTTTTTTGTGAAATTTATCGACTAACTAATTCAAGGCAATGGAATTGCCTTTGGGATTCGGCAATTGGAATTTTTCGTCGTCAAAACAGAACAGCAATTCCACAGACGAAATTTTTTTATTTTTTTTATAATTACCAGTCTTTCTCAATTCCGTGACCGTATGGATGCAAATAAGGAATTGATATTCCTTCTTAAAAATGGACAGCAACATAACTATTCTCCTCGGCCAACTTCGACAGAACAATGGATATATATATATATGCCGAATCGAAGACTCTTAAAAGGAATCTCAATTCCTCGACGAAAATGACAGTAGACAATTGTGTTTATGAATTGGCCATTGAGAATCAAAAGCTATGGTAGAGATATATATATATTGACAAATGGGAATCCTCAGCAAAATGTATATTCTCGGTTCTTTTGCAAATGATGGAATCAACGAAGGATAGAAATGATGGAATTACATATATAAAATACCACGAACAACAACAAATTTTCTTTTTTTTTTTTAAACTACGATAGAAAATTTATGCAATCAATTAAACAAAAATATTAACAAGGATAGAGATTATCCGATTCAATGAGCCTTGGCTCTGATACCAAATGACGCGAACCCTAGATATCGATCTAAGACTCAACGTTCAAGAAGGATTCAAACCCGAGAATCGAAATTGAATCGAAAGCGAAACTTAACCCGACCCCAATCGAACCCGTCGATTAGAACCTAAGCTATCCGGATAGATTTCTCCAAGCGTTTAGGATGAAGAAATCGAAGGAAGTTCTATTCGCAAGAACTAAAGAAGAGAGGGTTCTCTCAAGGAAATTTTCATTCAAATTGATAAAACTGTCCTTTCAAATGACAAAACAAGGTGTTATAGTCGAAATATCACATAAGCTAGCGGCCTAAATGCAAATATGGTTGGCTTTGAAATAACGGAAGAAAAAAAAAAAAAAAACGTCTACGGATGTCTAGGCGGGCACTACGCTGGCGGTGCAGATTCCAAGGCCGGCGGCCTTAACTCGCCAGCGGTGCTTCCCTCAAGGTCGGCCAAAAAGGCTGGCTCTCCTTTGCCTCTAGGCCAGCGACCTTCCCTTTGCTAAAGGTTGTCGTTCCATTGGCTCTCCTTTGCCTCTAGGCTAGCGGCCTTCCCTTTGCTAAAGGCTGTCGTTCCATCGTTGATGGCCTCCCCTTCGTCCGTGCTTTGATATTTTATGTTTACTAGCTTGGGACTTTAATTAGACTTGTGTCGACCTGCTTCTTGCTCTTAGAGTTCCATAACTAATCCTTGCAAGGCTTCTCCCACTCGCTTAGCTCTAGCTCTTGTCATTGGACCTCTAATACCATGTAGCGGGTCATTAGACTTTAGCTCATGAACTCTTGATGCTACTTGATCGCCATCATATACTTAGGTCGCGAAATGACCATCCTATCCCTAGTTATAATTCTTATTTTCTGTATCATCCTTAGAAGATTTTTTACTATTATTAATTACACACACACATATATATAAAATATTACACGGGTATTTACATTCTCCCCCCCTTACAAGAATTTTCGTCCTCAAAAGTTACTTGGATCACTGAAGAGTTCTAGGTATCTTCTTCTCATCTCTTCTTCTAGTTCCCACGTTGCTTCTCTTGTGATTTCATTACTCCATTACACCCTGACATACTTGATAACCCGTCTTCTTAAAGTTTGCTCTTTAGTATCCTAAATTCTAATGGGTCTTTCCACAATTGTGAGAGTTAGTTACACTTGTAGAGGTTCCAATGCAATGATTTGATTTGGGTTTAGCACATATTTCCTTAGCATGGAAATATGAAATACATTGTGTACTTCAGCCAAACTTAGTAGCAATGCTAGTTTATATGCCACTGGTCCAACTTTCTCTAAGATTTTAAAGGGTCCCACATTTAAAACTAGGTATACCTAGTACCTATTGGTATGAAGTGTATCGATTTTGTAAGCCCATCAATAATTACCTAAATTGTGTCCAATTTAGTCACCAATCGAGGTAGTTCTATGACAAAGTTCATGGTTACATGTTCTCATTTCCACTCTGGTATAAGTAAAGGTTGTAACATGCCAACGAGTCTCTAATGTTCTATCTTAATCTGTCAGCAGGTCATATACTTAGATACATAATCAGCCACTTCTCTCTTCATATTCCTCCACAAATAATAGTTCTTTAGGTCTTTATACATCTTGTTACTTCCAGGGTGTATAGAGTACCTAAAATTGTGTGCCTCTTTTAATATCTCTTTCTTTAGTTCATTTATGCTTGGCACACCTAGCCTATGACCATACCTTAACACCCTCTCTACATCTTCAACAAATTCTATAGCTCTTCCCTCTTCCATTCTTTTCCTTATTTCTCATATTCCCTTATCTCCAGCTTGTGCAGCCTTTATTCTATCGATTAACACTAGTTGTATTTGTAGGTAGGCGAGTCTAGCTCCAATTTCATGAGTCACAATCTCCGAGTCTAATTTCTGCATATCTTCTAATATTTTCTTTTGAGTTGTGATCATTGTTGCTAGATTATCATACTTCTAATTTCTGTTACAGTCTTTAGCTTGGGCCATTCATTTACAGCTCTTATCTTCTCAAGATCTATAGATAATTCATCCTTACTAATCATATGTCCTAAAAAGGTGACTTGCTTCAATCAAAACTCACATTTCTTAAACTTGGTGTATAACTTTTCTACTTGCAATCTACTCAATACTACTCTCAAGTGCTGCTCGTGATCTTCATTTTTAGAGTATATTAAAATGTCGCTATGAACACGATGACAGACTTGTCCAAGTATTCCTTGAATATGCGGTTCATTAAATCCATGAAAGTCATTGGTGCATTTGTGAGTCCAAAAGGCATTAATTGGAACTTATAATGCTCGTATCTAGTTCTAAACGCGGTCTTTTGGATATCCTCCTCCTTGATCCTCAATTGATGGTACCCAAATCTCAAATTTATCTTTGAGAAGACTTAAGTTCCTTGTAACTGATCAAAAATGTTATCAATCCTTAGGAGAAGGTATTTATTTTTAATTATAACACTGTTCAACTCTAAGTAGTCTATACATAACCGCATACTATTGTCTTTCTTCTTTACAAATAGTACCAATGCACCCTAAGGTGAGACACTTGGTCTAATAAATTTTTTGTCGAATAGCTCTTATATCTAGTCTTCAATTCCTTCAATTCTATGGGTGCCATATGGAAAGGTGCTTTGGATATTGGAGCTGTACCAGGCACTATATTTATACTAAATTCAATCTCCCTTATTAGGGGTAAACTTTGCAAATGATCCAGAAATACTTCAATAAACTCCTTTACTACCCTCACTCTATCAATTTTCATCAAATCTCTAGCCTCAACTGCTACTGAAGCTATCATACTTTTATCCCACAATTTATATGTTGGCAATCTTGTTAGCCTATGTGCTTTTAATTTAAAACTAAATTATTCTCCTTATGTTGTATGGGAAATATTGCTCATACAATAGTTCCTTGAACTTTTCCCATGTGATTACTCCTAGGTTAAGTTTAGAAACACTTAACCACCATTCAGAAGCCAAGCCTCTCAACAAATAAACAACATATTTACCTTCTTATCGTTAGGAATTCCTAGCGCCTCAATGTCTTTTCTAACTTATCAACCCACTACTCAACATCCATTAGATCATTTACCTTAGTTCTAAATTCTTTGACCATTTTTTTGACAAAACGGTCTAAACCCACTTCCTCAACTGGCCTCTCTCCTTCTTTAATTTCCCCCATCATCTATGTCTAACTTATACTCACTACTTACATCTTTTGTATTTATTGTTGTCGTCATGCCACCATTCTTGCTAGAGTATTAATGGCCTCTAGCATCTATGTAGAATTGATTTCATTCCCTCTCTATCTATGTTAAGGAGGTCTGGGTAACCTTTTATTATCAAAAGCATCACCTCCAACTCCTAAGGTTAACCTTAGTCTTGAGATTCTCCTAGACATTCCATTAACCACATTAAAGTTTTGAGGAAAGATATAAGAATATACACATTTCCTCATATTATAGGATACGTAAACATGTCATTTTAAATATTACTGAAGGGGGTTCACTAATTAGTAATATCAGTCCCATTTTCTAACCATTCTCAATTAATATCTTTATCCTACAAATCTAATACCTAATTCATCTAAAGATTATGACTTACTTTCTATTGGATAAAATTTACATTACTAATCTTCACTTAATTCTAATAATCATCAAATCTAAACTGTCTAGAGATCCATCAACTTAGGCTTTGATACCACCTAAGCTGTAACACCCCAAAACTAGGGTACGCTATGGCTCGCCATGCATCCTCATTTCTTGAACACACGCAAAGGCTCAATCACTACTATTCTTCAAATACTCTCGTTCATGTACTCCTGATGTTAGTCATAAATCATCTACTATATAACAGAGATTAATTAAATTTCTCATCCTCAATAATAAGTCATCAACAATCTTCTCAAATTAAACAGTGGAAGTGATTAACTATCACTTACAATAGAAATTCTCAAACGATTAAATAAAAATCTAACATGTCTTTCCTTAGAGATAAGAATCATATGCCTACAGGACCTATCACTAGGGCAAGAGCCAAAAGGTTACAAAATTTGGCTATAAGGGTCCTCTTTGAACAATTAGACCTCGAGAATATTTGTTTGGTATCTTCTTTTCTATTACATATTTGTTGTGCATTCCAACAGGTACATTTGTCGATTTTTACAAGACGGTGGATAAATTCGCTAAAGCTCAGTTTGTGGGTTATTTATGGACCTACATAAATCAAAGAAGTACTAGTCTAACAATTGCTCCATGGAAGTGAAGAACCGACCATTTTGAGGGTTTACTTATAATTGTCTTTTGTTGATTCAAAACCGGTCACTTGTAAGTTTTACTTGTAATTTTGTTTTTGTTGATTTTACCCTAATTAGAGCAAGTATAAATAACTGCTGAGTAGGTTTTAGAAAGGACTTTTTTCTAATTAGAAATCTGCCATTTCTTTGCCGTAGGGAGCACTTCCTCATGCAAACTTTTACTTTTATCAATTTCCTTATTGAAATTATGGCGAGTGGGCTTAAGAATTATTTTGAGTTATATCAATATTCCTTAAGTTTCTTCCAATTATTTCTAGTATGTCATATCTAGTTGTAATTGGTTGATTTATTTATTCTTGTTCACGCATTTAGGGTTCCAATTTTCAGACTTGGTTCACGCCCAATTTGATTGGAATTCGGTTCTTCTTTGTGTTATCCTTTATATATCTTACAATTGCAAGTGATCCACATCATAATTTGGTATTAGAGAAAATTGATTCATGTAATTAGGGTTCACGTGGTAATTAGCATCATGCTATGTTGTGAACTTTGTTTGGTTGATTCTTCAATTGACTTTGTGTTCTTGTAATTGGATACTAGGCACATCATAATTTTTTAGTATCAAAGCACACCATCATTTGGTATCATAGCACATCATCATTTGGTATCAGAGCAAGGTTTAGAGAAGGGAAATTTTTGTGATTCACAATTTGAAATTTAGGGTTCTTGATCCTTCATTCCGAAATTAAATTATGTGAAGAGAAATTTGAAGTCTTGTGTTGAAATTATTCCTTGAATTGCTTGCGTGATCTTTAATTGAAGTATTATGAAGTGTAGAAATTAGATTGCATCCTTTGTTGTGAGTGGAAGAAGGGGAAGTTCTTTGAATTTGAATTCCATAATTTGAAGTAGTGTCGATTGGTGCCTTATTGTTTCCTTGAAATTTTCGGAATTGGAAGTGCATTTTTTTTCTTCAAAATTACTCTTCTTGCCGTAGAGGATTTGGAAACAATTTGAATTCAAAAGAAAACATTAAGTTGAAGGAGTTATTATGTATTGTTAATCTTAATACACTTTGACTATTTTGAATTGTTTACTTACCATTTAGAGAAGCATCATTAATTTTTTCCATTGTTGTTTGTTGTCGTGATTAGGAGTGTGTGTGGTTGAAGTGTATTGCACCGTAGTTGCGGTGTGTGTGTTTAGCGAAGTGAGTGTGTGTGGTTGAAGGGTGTTGTACCGTGGTGAATTTTGTGCATGTGTGATGTAGAAGTGTGTATATTGTGGTTTGAAGAAGTGCTGCACTATGAGTGTAAGTGTATGTTGAGATTGAAGCTTGTATAGTGAAGTTGAGTGTTGTGCATTGGGGTGTTGTATTAGTTGTGTATTGAGGTGTGGAAGTGTGTGTGTGTACCGTGGTGTTGTGTTGTGTGTGTTGTATTTTGACATGAAGTGTATTGTAGTTGTATTGATTTGTTTAGTGTGTCAAAAGATGAATTCATCAGCCATATCGAATGATATTATGAATGGGGGACTTAGCAATGAGGCCAATAATCAGGAGGGAAGTGATTTGTATTTATCTACTAATGTGCTATGCCGAACTTTGACTTCGTTTCCTACCATTGATGATGAGAAGAGAGAAAACTTGTTCCATACCTCTTGTAGAGTACAAGGTAATCTATGTGCTATTATTATTGATAGCGATAATTGTACTAATGTAGTAGCTACATCATTAATATCAAAATTGAAACTTGTAACTATCTCAAATCCAAAATCCTATAAATTGCATTAGCTAAGTGAGTAGGGTAGTCTGCATTTACCCAGAGGGCTAAGGTACCTTTCAATATAGGGGATAAATATCATGATGAGATTATATGTGATATCCTTCCCATGTCTGCATCTCATATATTGCTTGGCAGGCCTTGGCTGTATGACAGGAGGGTTTTGCATGATAGCTATAGAAATACTTATATGTTCCAGTAGGAGGGTAAACGTATAGTATTGAACCCAATGTCACCATCAAAGGTCCAAGAGGTTTAAAGGCAGATGAGTCAACCTTTAGAGGGCCAAGAGGTTTAGAGGTAGATGAGTCAACCTTTAGAGGACCAAGAGGTTTAGAGGCAGATAAATAAACCTTCAGAGGTCCAAGAAATTCAGAGGCAGATGAGTAAACCTTCAGAGGACCAAGAGGTTCAAAGACATATAAGTAAAATTGGGAAAAAGAAGACCTTATTGGTGGGACAATTTGAGTTAGGGAAGGCCATAACGGATGATAGACCATTTTATTTATTACAGATGAGGTATATCCTAGAAATAGAGGGGCAAGAGCATCTACCCCCTTTGGTATCTTAGGTACTAGATGACTACAATAATATTTTTATAGATAAATTGCCAAGAGAATACAGAGTCTCTGCTACATTTAATGTTATAGACCTGTCGCTCTATTTACCCAATGATGTTCATGAAGACCTATCAGATTAGCTTAGACGTAAGATTTAGGATAATTAGATTAGCTTAGACGTAAGATTTCATAATAAAACGCTAAAAATGCAAAATTTAAAGATATCCTCGTACATGAGCAAAATAATGAATAGGGACATTATAAAATAAACTATAATATATAAAATAATATAAATCTATATATACATAGAAAAAAAAGGGTCACATCTGCATCCCATCTGGTCTTCTCCATCACGTCCCATCCTGCCTCCCCACCGTCCCTTCCTTTCTTTTCTTTTCTTTCTTCCTCTTCCCCCTCTTCTATCTTCTTCACTTCTTCTCCCTTTTCTTTCCACCTTCTTCCTTTTTGTTCCTTCTTTTTTTCTCCTTCCTCCCGCGTAGCGTCTTCCCTTCTCGACTGTCCCTATCCCGCGTTTCCTCCTTCTTCCCACTCCCACTCTAATACAGCAATGGCAATCACAATGAACTGTGCCAGCAACAACAATAATGACGATGGCAGCAATAACACAGCAAATGACTTGGAGAAGACAATGACTACCATGATGGTAGCAACCACAATGACAACCACGACAATGACCACGACTGCAACAAACAACAGCAACTACAACGGTAGTAACGACAACAACAATGACACGACGATAGCGGCAACGGTGACCCCGACTGTGGCAGCAACAGTGACTACGATCCCAACAATAGCGACATCCACAAGAGCAACAACAACAACGGTAATATCCACAAAAATAGCAACAACAACGATGACCATAATGACAGTAACAACAACAGAAACTACAACCACGACAACTGCAACCACAATGAACCGCACCAACGATGACAACAACGACGAACAAAGTCCAAGCAAGGTTCACCGACCGGAAATAGCGATGATGTGGCTGTAGATGCTCTAGTTGGTGGTTGCTAAAGGAGGCTCATGGTGGGTAGCCAAGTGCGTAGTATATGCGAGGGAGGATAGCAACAATAACATCGGTGACCCAGCAACGACAGCCAATTATTGCGGTGAGAAAGTAGAGAAGGGAATCCTTAGTGCAGGCTAGACGATTGTGCTGGGAAGGTGTGAGTGGCCATGGCGACAAGGACGATGACATGTCCTATGAGGATGATGTGATTATAAGGAGGAGCAACCTGTTTTGGAAGCTCGAACTTGGCAACTACGGAAGGATCGAAGGTTGCGATTCTGAACAAAAGGAGAAGGAGCGAGGGTGTATGTGTGTATGTGTGGGTAAAGGTGTATGGTGTGTAAGGATGCGTGTATGTAACAGTGGGTGGTATGTGTGTAAAGATGTGTGTAAGTGTAGGTGATGGTGTGTAGTGTGTGTAAGGATGTGTGTATGGGTATATGATAGTGTGGTGTGAGGGTGTGTGTATGTGTAAGGAAGGAGGAACCAGGTATGTAATGTGTGTGAGTATGTGCATATGTGCATGAGATGTAGGGTGCGCAATATGTGTGTGTGGTATGTGCGGCATGTGTGTGTATATGGGTGGTGTGGTGTATGCAGTATGTGTGTATGTGTAGGATGATATGTGGTGTGTGCAAAAGGTGTGTACATATAGATGGTGTGAGGTGTGTGCGATTTAGGTGTGTGTGTGAATTGTATATGGGTGGTGTGGTATATGCGGTATGTGTGTATGTGTAGGATGATTTGTGGTGTGTGCAAAAGGGGTTTACGCATATAGATGGTGTGCGGTTTGGGTGTGTGTGTGAATTACCGTGCAGCATGTAAAAGTATGTGTGTATATGTATGGAAGTTGTGGGATGTGTGGAGTATGTGTGTATCTGTGTGTCGATGGTGTGAGACGTGAATTGAGTACATATATGTATGCACTAGTAGTGTATGTGTATGTGGACTCAAGGAGAAAGAAGAATAACAAAGTGCAGATGTGTGAGAGTGTAATTAAGTGTATGGTATAGTTATGTGTATGTATGTGTAGGTGTGTGCAGAGTGTGTTAGTGTGTGTACGTGGTGTGTGGGAATGTGCTGGTGTATGTGCATGATGTGGGTGTAAGGTGTGTAAGTGGGGTTCGGTGTGTAGGAGATAAGAAGTAGAAAAAGGGAAAAGAATTGGGTTGGGAAATGAAAGAGAAGAAAAGGAAAATGGAAGATGTCTAGAAAGGAGGAAAAACATAGAGGATTAGAACGAAGAATTGAAATATACACATGCATAAGTGTGGGCTAGAGAAAAGTGAAGAGGAATGAGAAGAAGTGGGAAATTGGAGAAGTCTAAGGGGTTGAAGGGAGCTTGGTAAGGAAACAAGGGGAAAGTTATGGTAAGGGAGTCAAAAGGGAAGAAGAGAATAAGGAAAAAGGGAGAAGGAAGGTTGAAAGAAGGAGAAAGTGAGAATTGAAGATGGAAAAAGGGTGAGGAAAGGAGGAGAAGATTCAGGAAAATAAAGGCAAGGAAGTATTGATCATGTGTATGTACGTAGGTGAAGCTTATGTGTACGCATGAATATGAAGTTATTATGATGGAGGTAGGTATGTATGTGTATAAAGAGTGGTTGATGCATGTATGGTGATGGAAGCGTGAGTGAAGATGAAAACCAGTAGAAAGGACGGGAAACCCTGTAAGTGGAGACTTCATGCCTTGCCTTCAAACGCGAGATGAGTGGAGTGCACATATCAGGTGCTAAGAAACTACCAAAGTCAAGTAAAGATACAGCCTTCTATGGTTAGTTGAGGAAGCATTGAAAAAGGACAGTAATTTCAATAGGAAAGTCGAGGGGTTACCTGCAAGAATTGCTAGACTTCAGTTAAGGCTACGACGACCTTAAACAGGTAAGTGGGAAACTTAATGATATGCTACTATGTTATGTTGTATGTTGATATGCTATGTATGTGGATGTGTTGGTTTATTATAGTTGTGTTAAATGTGATATGTGTTAAGTTGAGTCATATAATGGGGATTAATGAGATTGGAAAAGAAGTCATAAAGAGTGTAGAGGATAGAATGGTCCAAGGGTTAGATGTCATTACCTTAACGATAGCACTTAGCACCATATTGCTAGTGCTATTACCACAAGCTTAACCCATCAAACCAAACCAAAATATAGAAACCTAGCTTTTCCTTCTATAGCTACCGAGTAGGTGTGCATAGTTGGAATAGGGTATAAAGATGTCATTATGTATACATATCAGAGTTTACTTCTGAATGTGTACATATATTTAGGCAAACCTATTTTCTTGCTATACCTATAGAATACACTCATGAATATAACCGTACAAATCATGAGTGCAATCTTGATTTCTACAACTCAACAATCCTATTTTCCTACCCTCTTAAGTGCATAAGGGAAGGTGTCTAGTAAATTGTCTTTAATTAAAGATATGTCATGGACATACCTATATGTGTAGATATATATATATATTATACACAGATGTCTTAAGGACTCAAAAAGGAATATACAAGACGACCTTATTAGCTCTTAGAAGTGTGAATGACAGAGCACTTGAGAAGTGCGATGACACAAAGGTGTCAAATATGATGATTTTAAATCAACCCCGAGTGGTTGGTTTGACATTTAAGAGAAATGGCATAGAGGTGCTAAGTTAATTTAACCTGTTGTAAAGCTGGATAAGTCCTACATTCGCAGGGTCTGAGTTTCGTGTCTGTTTTGTGATGTGAAAGGCATGAACTTTGCTTGTTGTGGTAACTGTGAAATGAAATGCTTAGTAGTTACTTCATTGGCTTGATTGAGAATTGATTGTGATTATATATATTGTTTGGTCACTTTAAATCAATTAATTAAGGAATTGGACCTAATTAAAACTTGACATGCATTTCCATGAGACATTGCATGAGATTGACGGCCATCACTGCTATAAGGCTGACCGGGGTAATCAGGAAGATTACTGTTCCACCAAGTGCGAACTAAGTGATTAGGGGATTGTCACGCCTTGACGATTCCTAGCCGATCGGCCCTTAAGGGTTTTGCTCCGTCTGATGCAAAGGCATGGAAGCGTTCATTGTTAAATTAAAAAGATATCATAATTATCAAAGTAATAAAATAAATAAACTCGGTAATGACCTGAGCACTGATGGTGACTTCGGAATCCCCAACCCAAGGTCAAGGGGGGCGTAAACCCTAGACTTCACATCAGTTACCAGAAGACTACGTGAGATGCTACATTCATATAGTTGTTCATGCATAGCATATGTTTGATAACTTGATTTGAATTTGCTTGTGTGTACGTAGTATTAAAAGTGTTACCATCCCATTCACTAAGCCATAGTGTGCTCACCCCATCACAGACTCTTTTATAGGTAACGATTACGAAAGCTCGAGATGGGATAAGATGTGAAGTGTCGAGAGTTTTGGAAGACTAGAACGATAAAGTAAGAATTGTGAATGATAGATTATTTAGATGAAATGTTAGGACCCTTATGTAAATAGAATTTTGAATTTGAGAAACCTAGGATCTATCTTATTATACCAATTGGTTGGGATACCAATTCTCTGCGATCATGGTTAACCGTAGGGTATGATTAGTTGTAACTACAATTATTTACTTAGAGTCTTACGATTTCTAGCTCATAAGACGATTATCATGTAACAGGTGCACACGTGCTATGAAGATTTTAGTGGTACTTCTAGACCCCCTTTTGGGGCATGACATGCTAAGTAAGTTTTAGAAGGAACTTTTTTTTAATTAGAAATCTACCATTTTTTTTTTACCATAGAGAGCACTTCCTCACGCAAACTTTTACTCTTATCAATTTCCTTATTGAAATTGTGTCAAGTGGGCTTAAGAATTATTATGAGTTATATCAATATTTCTTAAGTTGCTTCCAATTATTTCTAGTGTGTCATATCTAGTTGTAATTGGTTGATTTATTTGTTCTTGTTCACGCATTTAGGGTTCCAATTTTCAAATTTGGTTCATGCCCAATTTGATTGGTTCTTCTTTGTCTTATCCTTTATATATCTTACAATTTCAAGTGATCCACATCATAATTTGGTATTAGAGCAAATTGATTCATGCAATTAAGGTTCAAGTGATAATTAGCATCATGCCATGTTGTGAACTTTGTTTGGTTGATTCTTCAATTGGCTTTATGTTCTTGTAATTGGATACTAGGCACATCAAATTTTTTTTAGTATCAAAGCACATTACTTAGTCTATCTACTAGTCATAGTAATAGAGATATTTTATATTCTCTTCGTTATTCTGATCTTGTGTTGTTTACCCCAGGTTTTCAACATATCCTACGATATCTCCTGTAGCATCTGTAACTAACAAAAATTCCTACAAGGGGTGAGCTAACGCCTAGTACAATGCATACCTACACACAGACACGCATGCCATGCCAAAAACAGTAACACAAGCAAAATGCATCATAATACCCGTTCACAATTTTATTTATCTATTACAATCTTTAGCCGATATACAATCACAACATAAATATCTTAACACATAACATTCCTAAACATCCTTTCACAATCCATCTACAAACAATATATACATATATATATGTATGACAAAAGTAATCCTTTGTCCATGAGTCTCTTACCATACATAATAATAATAATATATAATAGTGGGTACTCCCCACTGTCCATGAGTCTTCGCACATTTACTTTCTAGAACCATACATAATAATAACATATATATATATATATGACAGTAGGTACTCCCTACTGTTCATGAGTCTATGAGTCCTCACACATCAACCTTCTGCAACCATAATTAATTATAATATATGTATATATGACAGTGGGTACTCCACATTGTCTATGAGTCCATACACTACAACCTTTCACAATACATGTTACAACCTTCCACATTACAAGATTTCACAACACAACATTTCATATAAGACCTAAATCATTTCGGTACACGACTCCACTAGGGACAACGTCACATACCGATCATCAAGATGCCACCCCAAGCACACCAACCCACACTCAATTTCTTAGACCCAACAATTCACAATCACATGCACATTCAAGCTAGTTCATTTACAATATCATTAAACCCACACACAAAATCTAATTTATCAAGTACAAGCAACAAACATGGTATACACGTACATAACTCGTAATACTTGGTTTTTCTTATATCTTTCTAGCTTCACAATTCTTCCAAGCCAATACATGGTTCAAATTATTTACTTTAGAATTATATTCCTATAAATACCAAAAGGGGACTAGTCGCATTTCAACTCAATACAATCATGTTGGGAGCTGTGTAGTTGAGTGCGAGGTACTACACAACCGTGCCAAAGGCTATATACAATTTTTTTTTACACGATCTCAACATGGTCATGTTGAGAGGTCATGTTGTTTATTTTATTTTATTTTTCTTTTCTAACATGGCCTCAACATGGTCATGTTGAGAGGTCATTTTTTTTTTATTTTTTTATTTTTTTCTAACATGGTCTCAATATAGTCATGTATCTCTCTCCATTCACTATGTCATTTTTTTTTCAACATGGTCATGTTGAGAGGTCATGTATCTCTCTATTCAATATTCATCAACATGACCTCAACATGGTCGTATTGAATGTTTTTTTTTTTCAACACGACCTCAACATGGTCATGTTAAGAGGTCGTGTATCTCTCTATTCACCTTTCATTTTCAACACGGTCGTGTTAGGAAGCCGTATATCTCTTGGTTTTCTTTGAGTTTTCAACACAGTTCCAACATGGTCATGTTGGGAGGCCGTGTACTTCACTGTATACTTCGTAAATCAATCCTTCAGCATAATTTCTATTCAATTTAACCTAATTGATCCATCTAATATAAAATTTATAATGTAATACACTAGTAGATACACTTACTTGACCTAAATTGTTATCATGATGAGGGAATCGCTTGTTTTGTCCCCTATGTATCATGGATTGATCTAAATCCGTAAACCTCAATACATTAATTCTCTATGCTACCATATACATACTTAAATTATGATTCACAATTGATGATTTATGTACTTACCTTAATTCAATAAGCTGATGGTGGAAAAAGGTCGTCTTCTTCTCTATGGATTTACACAAGAAGACTCCAAGGTTCTGTGAGAGACAAAGGGAGAAAATAATGTCAACCCTAGGTAAATGGAGCTTATATACTTAGGTCACGAAATGACCATCCTATCCCTAATTATAATTCTTATTTCTTGTATCATCCTTAGTAGATTTTTTATTATTATTAATTACACACACATATATATATAATATTTTTTGGGTATTTACAAATATTCTGATATAATGATAGGTAAAGGATATACACACTAGAAACCTAAACCCTACTCTTTAGTTATTGTTACGTTCTCCATACTCACTAAAGTCACTAACTTAAGTGTTAGAATAGCCTGGGTGAAGTAATCTTGGGTGCCCCCTAGCTCACATTTGCTATTTGTGCAAGCTTCCCTTTATTCCTAAAGTGCAAAGACACCTTGGGCCTAGCTTAAAAACCCCTCGTGAGAACTGAGCAACAACAATACCATTCTTAAAGATTTTAAAATGCATAAGTTTCTTTTATTCAAGAAAATGGAAGTCAATATTTAATGGAACATATCAATCAATTTGACTACAAATCTAAAGATAAGTTTTTAAAATCAACATTAGTTAGTTTTTCTTTAATGCCACACTTAGCAATTAGATAGTACCATAGGCTTCCTCTAAATTAGGTGAATAGTTAGCCCTAAATGAAGTTGGCAATTCTATTGTAGTTTTTTGTTGTAAAACACAAAATAAGGCCAGGTGAATTGGCAATCCTTATATAAGACCTTGGTGATCGTATAGAAAGTTATTTGGATAGATTCAAAGAATTTATGAGCCAATGTTTCATATGGTACATCATTCCAATATTTTTTAATAGATTAAAGCATTGCATGATTGTTCTAATAAAGAGCAATGAAGCCCCATCTTGAAAACCTGTCTCACCTACCATCTCTTGTTCAGCACCACCCAAATAACAAGACACAACTATCCACGTAGCCAACTACCATCATCGGCATCACCCAACTAAGACTAAGTTCTAACCCTCTTTATTATTCTAAAAGGCCCATGTAGGACCATAAATCGTGCATGTGACCATGGTCATATGTCTTTTCCTAATATGAAGGTTTAATCACAATTGCGACATTTACGGTATTGGTCAATTAGCAGTTATGTCATAAACGCAACTCAGGCTCTAAGTTAGCTTAGATGTGTCAACCCATAATATGTTGATTCGTAAGTATGACCACAAGTGATACAAGTAGAAGGCTTAAGGATTCTTGAAAGTAAACTAAAAATATGGAGTAGACAAGATCACAAGTGTTATGCTAACAATGAAACTACAATAGGGTCACTTTGTGTTTATTTTGCATTTTTCTTGTGTTGGGAGTAGGGATAGGACAAGAATTTTGGATATTAAGTAATATCATGCACACTTGGATTACATAATGTCACCACAACTTGCTTTAGTTGATAAGATAGAAATGTGTAGAAGAAACCAAGTTGTAATCTCATCCATATCTATCATTATTTAGTCTTTATACATAATATTTATTCAATAAATTACAACAAAGAGAATTAAAACAACTTCTTAGAAATGGATAACTCCTAAGGACTAAAATGAAACACAAAATACAGAAAATAACTCAAAAATATTAAGCAATAGCACAAGACAACTCTTCATCACATGAATAGACACCATTTGAGTTGACCTAATGTCACTTGCTTCTCTTTGATTTATGCCAACTTCCAGGGCTTGAGTAGACTTGAATTCTTTGTATGTTGGCTAAAATTTAATAGTTTGAAGTGGCTTGTCTGATGAAATTTGAATCACAACACTTTATGAACCAAAAAAAGGTATGATTTCAACCTAATTAACGCTATGTGATGGATGGTTGAATAAATGACCATTCCTTTAACAAGCTAACTTTTCTTCAATTAATGCATTTCAAATAATATGGAAAAACAAAAATCTTAAACTAAAATGACACTTACACGGTTAAATCATCAGAAATAACCACAAAATAACATACTCAACACATATCACACCATTTCATATACCAAGCTAACAACAGGGGAAAAATGGTTGACCCAACCCCCTTTATGCATGGCCCATGAACCAGTCAGTTGTGTACCAGTCTTTACCCCATGCTAATTATTGACCAATGGAGTTGATGATTGATCTATATTCCCCTTCATTCTAACTGTTGACATAGTCTTCCTCTAGTGTTTGTGGATAAACGCTTTGAGCCAGTTATCCATGTACATTTCCTTCAAATTTTTCATGTGTCTTTAGCTCAACTGACACTGGAAAAATATAACTTTAACCCAAACTAAGGTTTGTGTGAATCCCATAATCATTCCATTCCAATAGCTAAATGTGTATGGTTTGCATGAAATAAAGTTGGGAAGGAGTTAAACACACTACTAATACATCATCATCATCACACAACATATATGATCGCTTTTTTCTTATAATAGGAGTTAAATTATTCCTATAATACCACAATTATACACTTACATAAACTAAAAAAATTGTCATAACTTAGCAAAAACATGCATGTCTTCTATTCTAGATAAATTTCAATAGCTCATGTTACTTGATAATCATAGTGAAAATAACTCATATATCTACCTTTATAAGATGGAAAACATCTAAGGGGCTAGTTTTATTAACAAACATAAAGTGATATGTTTTAAAAAGCAAGAAGAGATTCACTCTATCTCATTATGTTAAATTCTATCAAAGAATTAAGGACAAATATTGATTTAGAGAAACAAAACTTGTATTAATCTTACTCCTTAGGTCAAAACAAAGGCTAAAGTCATAGGGATCCTCTAAACCACAAGACCATCAACCTTACAAATGTTAATGACTTTAAATTTCTTGTTGGCTCTAAGAGTTGCTTGTCGAAATTTCTTTAGAATTTTGTAGGCACACACACTCCAGATGTTACTTCACATACTAGAGGTTTGCTCAATGCATGAGCTCTTATAGTGTAGAATAAAAGGATGATTTTAGGTAAAAGATTGATAGATATGTAGAGAGGATTGCCGAGGAAGGGGTGAACACTAGCTTATGCACATGCAGTGTTAGACCTCTATTGGTTTGCCACACACAAGCAATGCATGCGGTGTTTGATCTCTATTGGTTTGCCACATGCATATGGGCCTTGTGGCCCACTTAGAACACATGGTTGACCTTTTTAGTTGTCACTTTGCATTCAATTTTTTCTACAACTATAAATAGAATTCTCTCCATTAATTTATGTCAATAAAATTAGAAAAGTTTACAATTTAAAATTTAAAATAAATTTTTACCCATTTAATTTATTTTAATCGACTGTTATATGCATGTGACCCTTTAAGTAATCAAAATGAAAGCAGTATCCTAATTTTAGTAATGTACCAAAGTAATCGTCTAGCAAGTTAAGAGTCCACCGAAATTCTTAGAAATTGGCTAAGAACCAAGAATAATTAGTGACACAGTCATTGTCCAATATTATATCTTTGTATTTATCTCTAGTTGCACAGTGCATGATGTCTCATCATTTGAATGCAATCCTTTTTGGACTTCGTTGCTTGAAATGATTAACTCGCATCTTACTATGGCCATGGATATGCACAAGCTACCAATGAAATTATTAGGGCGTCTGAATGGACAAAAGGCACTACAATGTGTTGGTTTATTTAATTAGTCTCTTGCTGAAAGCTAGTGCTATTAAAAGGAAGCCCAATCCTTAACAAAATTATAGTTGGATATCCATAATTACGAAATTTTGTTGAATCATATAAAATTTACCCCAAAATTAGGGGTAGGTAAAGTGTCAACCCTACCCTAAACAATTCTCTGTAAAGAAAAACACACAATGAAAAAGAATCAGTTGCTTCTGTGACCCCATCCTTTGAGCCAGTATGTTTCTTACTGAAAAAAGAGACTGTAAAAAACGATTTACCCATGTCAAACAACGATTTCACACGTGCAGCTACGTTTTCACAACTAAATCAAACCATATACCTCTAGGCCAATTCCAAGTGAACTGCAAACAAAACTATTTTAAAGTAAATGAAAACTTCAAATTTTTGTATGGTTTGAATTACATGTTAGTTTGATTTGGTCCATTCATATAATTTAGTTAATATGAAAATTATCTTTTTATAAGAATAGTATAGGTTTAATTTGTCATCTGACACAATCAACCAAAAAGAAAGAAAAAAAAAAAGGCTTTTATGGCGTGTCACAACCATTTACAGTCGAATCATATCCCACCATCCAAAAATTTTTCCTTCCGACAGTCAAAGCAAAATCGCTTGTGATCAGGATATGGTCACTAACTAGGCAACGTGAGAGATGGTTGACCAACCTGAAAACGTTTTAGTCAAGTCAGCAATCAATCGACTTGCAGGTCCATTTTCGTGTTTTGCAAATGGATGCCCAATCGCAATCGCAAGATCAACTTGAGATCCGTAGGTCCTTTCATGAATTTTTACCGGTATTTTTAATATATTTATTCAATTTTTAATTTTACTATTAATGATAAAACTTTAATAACAATCACTAATAAATATTTAATATACACAATTAAATACTCAAATCGTAAGCCTAATATGAACTAAAAATAAATTACAACCTTCAATATAATAACTAGTAGTTTGATAAAAAAAAAAAAAAAACCAATGCAATGACAAAAAGCACTAAAAACTCAACCATAATTTCAACTTGAGTTAGATGTCACATAAAGTTAAAGTCTTATGTTTTTTAATAATTTGATTGCCCAATGTAGCATGAGACAAAAACAGTAGATTTAAAGTGAGACTGGATTGAAAAGGATTTTTTATGCTATATGCTAAGTATTACTATATTTCATCGATATATTTTATAGCAATGTTAGGGATACCCTAAACGTAGTAGTAAAATACACTCACCAAAAATATCAAAGTTATTTTTACAACAAATAGATGCTAAGAGCATTATAGTGTGGATAGGAGGCAATACCTTATACCCAATTATGTGGGACAATATAGCAAAAGCGAGAAACCAAACCTAAGCACGTTTTCACACTTTCACCGTTAGTTAACTCATGCTTTTTTGTTTTCCAAATGCATGGACCTTAGTTGTAGTTCATTATGGAAAAATTAGTGCACCATAAAAAAAAAAGAATATACCCAAGCATATGTGCTTACGCAACAACCAAAAACACTTTTTCTTTTCAGTTCTGTTCTCCCACAAACCCTTTGTTAAATTGACAAAGCCTCAAATTGAAAATTAACAACATAACCTAATCTACATCCTAATTATGATAGCACAAATAGGAAATGTGAAAAACAACAACAAGAAAGAACAAAAAAATAAATAAATAAAACATTATACAATCTAGGAACGATAATCTTTTTTTAAGAAAAAAAAATGCGGAATTGATTAGAAAATGAAAAAAAAAAAGAGAGAAATAAAAATAATAAAACATAGCATGAGGCAACAATAACTAATCTAGGAAAAGAAGCGAAAAGAAAAGGTGTTTTAGGTGATTTACAAGCTCACAAGTGTGGCATGTATTCTTTTCTATCTTTACACTGTTATTTATATCTAAAAAAACACACACAACTCGAATCTTGTATCAGAAAAATAAATAATAAAAAAAAAACATAAGTTAACAAATGGTAAGAATGTAAAAAACACAAGTTATGTTTTTACAATTTTTCCATATTTTTTAACATGTAAAATGTATAGATCGCATTTGTTAGAATTTTTCTTTCACATCTAAAAGAAAGTTTGTCATATAGTACTTTATGGAATAAGAAAGACATAGTTAAATATAACAAGTTCATTTGTTAAATAAATAATGTAATAGAATTTTCATAGTGATTTTTTATTTATCACTGTTATATCCCTATATTAGCTTAAGACCCAAGGCTCATTTTACTTCAGCCCAGTCACAAAATGGGAAAGCACCTAAAGCTAGTTGAGATAAAATAAGAAAGTAATCTAAATCCTTTGAAGAATACGTTCGAAGTAAGCATTTCTTATTATAACTAAGGCGTCTTTAGGAAAGATTTACTTACCTAAAATAGAATTTCCCTAACACTATAAAAGGAGGCTGTTTCATTCAAGTAAGATCATCTGATACCCCCTACACACTCTGATTGCTTCACCTTTACGCCGCTTCTCTAACTTAAGTGTTAGAGTCCAAGTGCTGAAGATACCTCTGATGTTTCAATAGCTTAGGTTTGTTCATCTTGCAAGCTAAATTTCACCAAACCCAAAAGTGTGATTCAGCCAAAGACCGTATCTAAGTAGTAGGAGCAATCTACATTAAATATTTTGACCTATTATACTTTAGTCAACGAAATTCACATTAAAAAAACTTACACTAAATATTCCAATCAATCATACTTAGATCTATAGAATTTGCATTCAAACGTATAACTAAAAATGAGCTAAAATCGATAAAGTTGAAAGTACAAAAGAAAAAAGGCAATACAAGATGAACATATACAAAAACTATTTCATTTATTACTTTTATGTACAAGGCTTTTGGTCAGCATTTTGACCATATAAAAATACAATGAAGAAATAGGAAAGAAAAAAAACATAAAAAAAAAATTTGCTATTCTACAGGGTCCTCCATAGGGGCTAAAGACAGTACAAGCTTAATCAAAGGAAAAACTTTTTCAATGGGTGGAGGCGAAGGTAGTTCTTCTTTTGGAGGAGGAGTGAGAATTTCTCTCACTTCAAACGAAGAGAACCATCTTTAATAGGTGCCACTCTTAGCTACTGAGGCAAGTCTTTACCAACACTAGTTCTTCATCCTCAATTGCGGCCTTATCCAACTCTTCCCTCTCATCTAGAAAGGTGTTAGGCTCTTACATTCTTTCCCCAAGCCAAGAGAGATCAAATGCTGGATCCTTATCACAAATCCAGTGCTTCATGATCCTCTAGCCCCCCTCCATTACTCAATCCAACTTGTTGGCATACTCATTAGAGGATTGAATCTCCTCATAGTACATGTCCTTAACCGTCTTCTCCTTCTCCTCCAACTCACAAATTCTCGCATCCTGATCACCCACAAGCTTCTTGAGATCTTAGACCTGCACTTTCAGTTTAACCTCCTCCACATTACTCTACTCAACACATTGTTGAGCTACATCGAGGTCCCATTGGAAAACTGCAACAATGGCCTTCTCACATCGTAGCTCTAACATGAGGTAGGATTTCTACTTCTGTGAAGCCATAACCTCCTCCTTCAGAGAGTTAATCTAACCGATTGCATCTTTGAGTTCTCGCTAGGCCTTAGATAAGTCAAATACACTCCTTTGTGTCATTTCCTCAACCTTAGCACCTCGATAGTGACAATCTTCCTGTATCTTCTTGAGTTCTTCGCAAGCCTCTTGTAACTTGACCTCCACCTCTCTTTGCTTCTGAAATTGGAAGTCATATCAGTCATATTGTCACAAGAACAACTCAAAATAATTAGTACACTCGATTTTTCATTCATGTACCTATTGTTCCTCCTCAGCACATGTGAAGAGAACCATGTATGCACCCTTTACAATATAAACAAAGAAACTAGTAGTAAGAACAAAAACAAAAGAGCAAAAAAGGAAGCCTAAAAGAAGCAAACTCCTAGACTTATACCTTAGTAAGGTGCATGGAGAAGGAATGAAGATTCAAAGCTAACATCCCAGTCACTAAGAAATCTACTTCACCTCTCTCTTTAAGGCTTAAGATCACGTCAAGCAAGTCTCACCGACCTGCTCTCGCTTCTAGGCCCCACGCCATAACATGTAGTGGTACACTGGAGTTTGAGGGGTCAAGAGGCCTCGAAGGATCACTATTCCCTAGCACTCCTCCCTCGATGGCTTGATCTTGTGGCGACATTTTTGCATGTGCTCCTCGGTTGTGTCTACATTCCCCCTAAAATGATTGCACTTTAGAGCCGCTACCTTGCTCTACTCTGAAGTCCGCAACAATCGCCCCAAGTCACTTGTTAGAGACTCTCTCCTGCCTTTTGTTGCAGTTGTGGTGAGGCTAGTTTAGATGGAATTTTCGATGTCCCAAATCACAATCCCTCCCCCAAAGTGTCTCTTAGCAATTGGGGTTGCTGCCTCAACCCTCCTCTCCTTTTGGGGCTCAAGCTTGCCACGCCCTACTTGGTGGGTAGTAAAATCAAACAAACAAACTCTCTTGAAAAGAGCCATCTCTACAAGGAAAAACACATGATCAACGAAAAAAAAAAATCAAAGCATACCATATAAATCTTGTGACAAACAAACCTCTGAGATACAATCCATAAGTTCACCTTCAAGCTAACCCAAACCTGGACTTCGACCCTAACCTTCACCTTAATCATCTCTAGCAATCCCACTAACATCACCCCTAACATCTAAGCCTTCATGTGTTTCTATACCTAAGCCCCAAAATGCTCACATCAAGTTGGGAGCATCAAATGGCCTCCTATTCTCCTTGAGAGCCCTAAGAAGGATCTTGCATTGGTGTTTATCAAACGACTTCAACTTGATAGGCTTAGTGCATATCAAAATTAACCCAATGAACCCAGAAATCTAGTGCCTTAAGCATCTCAACAACAACAAACTTCTCACTCCGATTATGCACCAAGGACACTAACATATCCATTAACTTCAACCCAAGTTAGTTGGACCAATAGAACCATCCCTATGATGGCTTAGATCTCTTCGCTCTATAGAAAAACAGGAATAACTGCAAAGTAGGTTAGATGCCATATAACTCACAAAGGCTCTCGAATGCCATCAATAGAGTGTAAGCATTTGGTATGAGCTAGTAAGGATTGACATAATGGTAGTTAAAGAACTCTTTCTAAAAGTCACTAAAAGGTAACCACAACCTAAACTTGAGAAATCTTTAATATATACAAAAATGGGTACCTGACATCAACGCAACACATTCGCCTTCATACGCAGCTCAAATGACCCAGCCTTCTAGAAGCAGCTCATAATATAAGGTGACCACAACTACATCGGTCTCATCAACAAGGCTCCTCACTCCTATAAGTCTCACCTCTGATGATGATGGTTGATTGTAGCTCAAGTAAATCATCCTTCAATCCGACCATCATTTGGATAAATATAGAGGGCCAACTTTCCACCATGAATTTCTTAATTACATTCCTTCTCAAACAACTTAAGGATCACATTGTCTACCTCTTCCTCCATTGCTGCTATCGCGCAAAATCGGCTTGTGGACCTTACCTCACAAGCTACTAAATTAGAGATGATTTTCTAAGCAACACTAGAAAAGGTGTGAGAAAATGAACTCGACATACCTAATGCATGGATAAATATGAAGAAATTGAAGAGGGATATTGACTAAGATCAAGTAAACATGAGAATGTCAAAAGTTGTAAAAATGTGAAAAAAAAGGAAGGAATGAGAATAGACGCTTTCATACCTTATATAGGCAATTACAGAACACATGCACATTTTCCCATAGTTCGAAATAGCACCACATGTCACTTGACAAAATGAAAGGTTGAGATTATTTCACCCTGGCGAGTACCTCAAACCCCATCATGTCACATGGCTTACTGCATTAAATGCATAGGCTTGTACATGCAAACATAATTTAAAAATGAAAGAAGAAAGGATGGAGGTGTTCGCAACAAGCCTTTTCACCTCCCTTGTAGCTTGGGTTAACTTTCAAAGCAAGGAGATTATCTACCAAGGCTCAGCTAATAATATCTAGCCCTGTGCTATCATCACAGCTCGAATATCCTACTTCTCATCTCTAGTGGCTTGTAAGAGACATCCAGCGACTTGGTGGACATTGTAACTTTTAGCCTCAAAATGCTAAGGTGGGCTAGTCCTTTCCCTAAGTCGGATAAGTCCTCCTCAGCTTAGCTCAAGCTCAATCAACACATCTATGCCTTCACCTCGGCAAATAACTAAAGCCTAGCCTCTACTATCATTCATTCTATGACACCAGTGAGAGTAGGGAGGCAAGTGTTATATGCTTATATTAGCTTGGGGTGCAAGGCCCATTTTACTTCAACTTAGTCACAGAATGGAAAAGTGCCTAAAGTTGATTAGGATAAAATAGGAAAGTAATCTAAATTTTTTAAAGAACATGCTAGAAGTAAATATTTCCTATTATAACTAAGGCATCTTCAAGAAACATTTACTTATCTAAAATAAAACTTCCCTAACACTATAAAAGGAGGTCCTTCATTTAGGTAAGATCATCTGATACTCCCTACATACTTTGATTACCTTACCTTTACACTGCTTCTCTAACTTAAGTGTCAAAGTCCAAGCATTAGAGACACCTTCAGCATTCTAATAGCTCACGTTTGTTCATCTCATAGGTTGAATTTCACCAAGCCCAAAAGTTTGATTCAGCCCAAGACTATGTCAAGGCAATAGAGCAATCAATAATCACTAAACTAAATATAGGCAACATTATTTATAATAGAAGACAAAGTGAAAATGAACAAAAGTAGACATTATAATTTTCTTTCAACAGGTTCGCACTCAAATAATACCACTTAAATTAGCTTATAAATTATGAACTACTTTTCATAAAATTTCTCATATAAAGATTTAAAATCCATTCCAATCACATGCTACCAATTATAATCAATAACTAATATCAACTATATTCCACTTCTTATCTAATTAGAAAAAGACTACCTTATTTTTGCTTGAGGCTCACTTAAGCACCTCCACACACCTCATAGCAATACCCTTACCCCCCCTTCTCAAATGAGTTATCTCGCCTCTTAAACTTTTAATAAGATGCCTCAAGCTTCACTTTAATTACTTTCCCCTTAAACTATTGAAAAAAGAAAAAGGCTAATTGAAAATGTTGAAAGATAGCTATAAATAAAAAAACTTAAGACAAAACAAAATAGAAACAAAAAGTAATACTTATTTCAAAATTTAAAAAAAAAAAACAAAACAAAACAAAAGAATGATTAAAAAGAAAGAAAAACTCATAATGCAATCTCATTTTTTTCCCCTAGCTCTTTCTAATGTATATATAAAATTCTAGTTTAATTTCTTTTTCTAATTCTATATGCCTAGCCTCAAGACTATAGAAATGTGTCACCTTGCTGCATACTCTTGTTAGTAAGTGAGGCTTTAAAACACCAACTAATATTGCATTACACTTAAAATTAGTTTCAATAATTTATTTACATGATAACTTAAGAGGCTAAAATTGCTATGTTAAATAAATTAGGCCAAGCCCATCACTTATTTGAATATAACTCCTTGAGCTAAGTGATAAGGTCTAGGAAGTTCAATCTATATTTAAGATAGCTTAGAAAGAATTGGCTTGGCAAATTCAAAACATAGATCATTGAACTTAACTATCCCCTTCTAACTTTTCTTAGGTATGCTCATGCACTCATAGGGAAGACTATCAAACTTAAACCTTAACAAGATCATTTAAGATAACTATGAAATGAGCAAGTTCTATATCTTCCTTTAATCACTAAGATGATATAATGGATATCATTAGGCCTAAGAACCGATAAATAATCTATCATTCCTCTTCATTTAGCATAAATCCAATGACTAGAGGAATGATATTCACTAAGTAATCTCTAATCTTAAGGATCAAACGAATAGTTTAAGCAAAGAACAATCTCAATGGCTCAAGCTACAAGGTTAAAGCCTAAGGTTCCTTAGATTCCCTTGCCTATCACTTATACATTAAAGATACTACAACTACCTGCTCCTCCTCCTTATTATTCTCTCCTAGTCATCTCACTATGTGCTATCTTCACATTACTTCTCTTAAGCCACACATCTAACAACCCCATAGGGGGTCTAGTAGAAGTGCTTGAGAGTTGCCATATCACGTGTGCACTCGCAATATGAAAACTGCCTTACAAGTCAAAGTTGCAAGACTTTAGTTTAATAATTATTTCTCACCATAACTGATAGTACATATAATTAATTATTATGAAAATAACTATAGAAATCGATATATTACAATTCACAAGAATCGCAAGAAATCGATATTCCCTACCAAATAGTAAAACTAGGTGTTCTCAACATTTAAGAACACTAGTTTGAAAAAGTTTTGGACAATGATAAAGTTTAAATATAAATAACTTTACAAATTCTTACTCACTCATCCTAGACTATTAACTATCTTCTATTCTTCATCTATTATTAGAGCTTGAGTCTGGAACACTCATCACTTTGATCCTAACCCATTTCCCAACTTTTGAATACCCTACACGATAAACTATTAGGGGGTGAGCAAACCATGGCTCAGTGAGTTCATCCATCACTACTACAATTCAAGTAAGTTATCAAACGTTAATTAACATATCATGAAATATATCTACATATGAAATGAATGCATGCATGATGAATGCAAGCAACACATTAATGGGAGTCTAGACCCATGAAAGGTATAGATTTGCATTGTCTGTACTTGGATTGATGATGGGAAAATTTCCGGCACCATCGACACTTTCAAAACTCGATTTGGATGATGATCCAAATCTCTCATATTTTATGTCATTTCTTTTCATCTAATAAGTATTTGAAAAATAATCTTACAGGTACAAAAATAATTCTCCATGGGATGCCAATATGTCCTACACTAGTCGACGGACACAGGACATCTTCAGAATTACAATCAAAGATCTGCTGCGATTGTTTCTACTCCGAAGCATTGGCTCATGAAGACTTTTGATATTTTGTACATTGTAATTTCTTTATGAGCTATTTTATGTTGTATTCTCTCTTAGGAAACTTTCATTTTATTTTAATTTTCATTTAGGACTAGCCACCTTAAAAGTGGCAAACTCGTAATTTTGACCATTTCCTAACCCTGGGAGTAACAAGTATAAATACTCGCTTATAGTAGGGTTTGAGGGGGGAATTTTTGCATATTATACACTAGCACTTCACGTGTGGGAATTAGGGTTCATCCTAGTTCTAATCCTCTTATCAATTTCAACCTAAGAATTGGAATTGTAGCGAGTGCAACAAGGGGAAATTGTGAGTCATATCAATTTCTTTCTTTGTTGTTTTTCATTTCTTCTCTAGTGAGTCATATCTAGGGTAGATTTGGAGTTTCTTAGACATATTTGTGAATGTAATTCGTAAACAATTGTCTTGTTAAGATTGATTGTTCTTTTAGTACTTGAAATCAATATCATTTTATTGTTGGCGTGCATTGGAATTGAAAGGGGAGTTGATATCACGGTTTTGATTCTTCCATTTTGATTTGAATTCACATAGATCTCAATTAATTTTATTGTCATATGGTGAAGATTACAATTAAGGATCGCAATTACATCAATTGATCTTCAGTTTCCATCAAATTTCCAAAGGGATTTCACGTGAGTTGTGAACCAATTGGACCGATTTTGTGATATAATTGTGAATTGTTTTCGTTTGAGTCATTTGATTATGCTTGAACTTGATTTTGAGCACATCAATTGACCTCTATACTTACCTGTATGGAGTACCTCACCTTACTCGAGAGGTTATCTAAAGGCAAGGTCCCCCAAACAAACTAAACATTTACCCGTCATCGAGAACAAGAATGCCCTAAGGACCAATCTTGGTGAATTCCATGTCGGGCCATTCACCATTAATCAAATACTCGGTAAGGCCTCTACAGCCAAATTAGGTGATCTCTCATCAAAGCATCTACCTACAATCAATCAGTTAATAATGCCTTATAGGCCTCAAACAAGAGTTATTCCAACCACTTTGCCTCCAACGAAACCAGTTTTGATAAAATTACTATCAGTGACCCTAAGGTTTTATAAATAACATCTTTTAAGAGAACATGCCAGGTTTTTGAAACAATCATTTGCGAAAATATTTTATAAACACTTAAAAGGTTTCAAAAAGTTTCAACATTTTTCAAAAATTTCTGGAAAAGGTTGAACACTCTTCACTCCTTTTTGTATACCTATTGAATCATAGATATGCAATGAGTAATCTGGTTATTTTGGCTAAGAATTTAAGTTTATAATTAATAAGGTAACCACACAGATAAAAGCATACAAGGCAATTAGTCATTCCACCACACAATCAATAGCAATCAACAAAACATCATGCAATTAGCAAACAACAAGCAAATAGTAGATCACTTGAACTCTCTCACCTAGGCTTAACTTAAGGATTATAATAATCCTCAAGTAGAAACTGGGGTCTTTTGAAAAACCTAAATAATTAGACATAAAAAAAAAATACATATAAGAATAACTACTACTAAAACATACTATTCTAATATCCTAACCTAAACCCCAAATCTTATTAGAGTCTTTTAGGGTCTTTTAGTGTTAGGTCCTTCATTTAGGAATTGATACATTATCAAGGTCCATGCTTAGGTCCTTGTCACAGTAAGTCCTATTCTCAAATAATGTCATGATAGGGAAATTATATGTCTAAGAATATGTCCATGAACGTCTAAAAATATGTTCATAGATGTTCAATAGGTCAAAAATGATCATAGATTATAAGTTTTCAAGGTTCAAAAATAAAGCCTTAACTTTCTTTCTTTGAATTTTTGTAATTATTCAAGGTTTGTATCAAAAAACTTAAATGTCTTAGATTTTGTTAAGATATCCCCAATAAATGTTCTATTACATAATTAAGGAAAAGATTAGTGGAAAGATTTTACATTTTCAAGGATAAGGATTCTTGGAGCGGATTGATTTGTGAGATCCCACAACTTATGGAAATAAGAAGTATTAGTATATTATCTAAGGGCTATATTACGAAGATGATTAAAGTGAATCCAATTACCTTTCTTGGTTTGGAAATCCTTTAGAAAACTATAATAAAGTCTCTATAATATAAGAAATAGCTAAAGTTAACATTTACTTCAAGAAACTCACTAGAAGTTTCACCAATCTTCTAGGAAGTCTCTTACCTTTGTTCTTAAGATAGATAATCCTTAAAATTCCCTACGATAAGGATCCTATAACATAAAGATTAGCAAGAATTAGTAACAAACTTCTAGAAATTAACTAGAAGCTTTACAAACTTCAAAGAAGTTGGAGTATCTTACCTAAATGAATGAAGTTGATACTCTCGAAACCTTTGTCAGTTTGGAGATGTAAATGAAGTTAACTATGGATGAAAACTCCTAACTTCTTAGAGGAATATTAGGTATGTTTGGTGGAGATTTAGATGAGGAAAAATCAGAGAATAAGAGCCTTAAAGTGGCATGGGAAATGGAGGGGTTTTACTTAGGTAGATTAGCTTCTTACTTTCCCTTTTATAGTAGTTAAGTTTTGTTACTTTGTAATTAATTTTAAGTTCTAATTTTCCATGCATAAGGGGACAATACTGGGAAGGTTTTAGAATTATAATTAGCCTAATATCTTCTAAAATAAGTTAGGTTATTTATGACATAGCATAAGGTATAGTGTATGATAGCACATAGATAAGATTACATGGTTTTGACATAGTCAAAAGAGAAGGGCAGCATTTTGGTGGGTTCCAAGTAGTTTCTTGAGCTAATTTTGTATTCATTTGTAGATATAAGGTAAAGTTTAAGGGGCTTTCGATTTCAATTTGGTTTTATAATTAGGTTTGTTATTAATTTGTTTTTATTTTTGCTAATCTATGTTCTAGGATACTAATCCTTATGATTAGGATAAGATAGGATAGATTTGGAAAAGAATTAACTCAAGTCAAGGCAAGTTTTCTTGAGTTGTATAATTGCTTATTGAAAGCTAACTTAAGTCAAATTAGAGTAGACTTTAGTTAAATAAGCTTGGGTTTTTAAATCTAATATTCAAGGAATATTTTGGGCTAAGTACTGGTCCTATAAATGAAATTTTACTAAATCCGAGTTTAGGCTACTAGAGGAAAAATCAAGAATAACATCAAACTCTTTGGTAAGGAGTTTGGTGGAAATTAGTGCAATTAACGGTTTTCAACTAAACTTTTACTAAATTAAATCCTTTGGTTCTGTTGAAAAAGGGTATCATATATATCCTTGGTGTCTTATTTACCAAGTCTTCTCTAAGTCAATCCAACTCTTAGCTCTAATGCTCTAAGTTTACTCGAATTTCCCTAGAGGTGTCGAATAAAAGACTTAAGTTAGTGAGTCAAGTAAAGTCAATCAACTTAAGATGGGTAAAGTCGTTCAAAGTTTGACAAAGTTAACTTTGGTCAACTTATAAAATATCGAGTCTTCTGTAGCTCCTAGACCTTACATAGGTTCATTCGGAGCTAAATTCTAGGTGCATTTCCTTATCTAAAAGGATTTCTAAAAATACAATTTTGAAAAATTCTTAAGAATTACATATAATATTTGTGCTAGAATTTGTGATCTTTGATTTTGATTTTTAGACCAAATCTATCAAGTATTCATACTTGTTTTTCTTTTCCATAAGATAGTCTAGTTAAGATAAGGATCTTGCTATCATCTAGTAGCTCGACTTAGGATTAAATAGAAGTGTAAGGAAACGAAAAGGGAGTTGGTACTAACTAGTAAAAGTTATGGTTTTCTTATAAAATTTAATTTTGATTTACATACCTAGGTTTCTAAGATTCATCTCAAGATAAGATTTTCTAGATATGGAGACTAATTCATCTTTCAAGTTAAGATTTTTTTTTCAAAATGAGTAGTTTTATTGAGAGGTTGATTTGGTGGATTTCCTTGAGAAGCTATGTGAAACTTTGTCATCAAGTTTAGCAAGATGACTTCCTTGAGAAGCTAATGAAGTAGCCTTCTTTAAGAAGTTAACTTTAAGGTAGCTTTCTTAGGAAGTTAACTAGAAATGCTCCTCAGATAAGCTAATTGTTTACATCTTTTAAAAGAATAAAAATTCTATACAAATATTTAAAAGAGTCTTAAATTGACTAAATAAAACTTTTGTTACAAAAAGATTGAAAACTAATTTTATGTAATCAATAATATTTTAGGCTTAATTGTAAAGTATAGACAGGAATTGTAATTATTTGAAAATCTTAATATTAGAAAAAAATTTGGAGTACTATTTTTTACTTTATTAAGATCTAAAACAGTTATCCTAATTAATTTTATCATCAGAATTGGTCTACTTTTCTAGGGTTTCATAACACATAATGTTATACTAGTATTATCCGCATGACCACTCCATTGGGGGAACCCTATGTGCAAAATAACTTAGTTTTTTAAATTCAATTAAGTTAACTAAAAATACGATGACAGTTCTTAAGAAAGCAATTAAAGGTATACTTCTAAAATTCAAAAGTTAAATTAGGGGTAATTTTCAAAAATTTAAGTGTAGAAATTTCAAAATAACTATTTTATCCCTAATCTTGTTTTATCATGACTAATCCAAAAAGAGGCTCTTACTACTAATGAAACAAACCAAATCATTAAATAAAATGATTAATTCAATAAGGAATTTCAAAGTGAATTAAGAAGGATTTTCTAAAGTTTAGGAACCAAGTTTTCAAAAATGACCACTTTACTTCTAAGCTTGGTTTTGATAAGATAAATGCAAAGAAGGGTTTCGCATGTTAAGTTGATCTTAATAAAGTGTTTAAATCTCTTAAGAAACTTAGAATAGCCATTAGCTTAAATAAAACCCAAATTAGCAAAATTAAATTAATTTTCAAGAAATGTTAGTAGAAAAGAAAAGTAAGTGGTCCCTACATGCCATTCTAAGGTTTTTATCACACCCAAAATCCCTTTTCTAAAACCCTCATGCTACCTCCTTCCACTCCTTAATCCCTCTTTTTCAATTCCTAAAAACACTCTCCAGTGACTAAACCCCCATTCCTCTAAAACACTAACTATCACGCATCAAAACCTTAACCTTACTTCTACAAAGTTACTAACTAAGCTTAGTTTGTGTTTTTTTTAAGGAATAGGAAATCAAGAGAGTTGAAGTGGCCTCTATAGAGTTGATCATAATTCACAAAAGCTCTAAAAGTTAAGTTAGATAAGTTTTCTTGAGTTTTATATGGCCATTTGGTATGATCATTAGGTATAGATACTAACTAAGCCTGTTAATCTTAAGGAAATTGTCCAAAGTTGAAGAAGACCTACCTAAAAATCTTTTTAAGGCATCCTCAAACTTAGACGGTGGAGTTTCAATTGCTCAAAAGGCAAGCCACTAAATCTTTAGCTAAATTGAAAGTTTAATGTTGATATATGTGCTTAAACCCATTTGTTAAGTACTTAAGTGAGCTAAAAGAGGATCATTTGAAGTAGATTCGGTGTATGTGTGCTAGGGTGGCATGATGAGTAGGGGGTTGGAGTTTAAATTTGTTAGTATGAAGATTTAAGCATATTGATAAGCTTATCCGGATGTTTAGTTGATGATTGATGTAAGAAATTTAAGTTTAAGAACTCTAAGATGTTAGGTGTGTAGAGCCTACTTAGAATCATAAACTTAGTGACATGTTTAGGATGCAATTCATTGATCTTAAGTGTTACTAGGATGCTAGACATGTTAATCTAGGGTTTAGACAAGATTCGATTAGCTAAAGGATGTATTAATTTTGTTTGATAAATGATTGGTTCATCTAAGCACTATACCACCATTCCCCTCTACTATCAATGCTTGACTATTGCTTTAAATGTGTTATTTGACTTGTTATGGTGTTTAATTAATGTTTCTCTAAATTATTTAAGGCTCAGAATACATTTAAATCAACATATGTTATGCATATGTATATGCATAGACACTTGAAATTTGTTAAATTTTATTAATTTAAGATACATAAATGAGTGCTCTTGATGATTTGTAAATGATTCTAGGGTTAAAAGACGTTAAATTTGATATATGATATGTATATGTTAATTTAGGACCCTAAAGTTTCCATTTTGATGCATGAATGATTGAGTACAATTGAATTTAAGAATTTTCTAGATTTTCCAACATATGTCAATCTTAATTGAGATGTAATTTGGTATTTAATTGAATTTTCTTGATGATTAGAGCATAGATGGTAATAACAATGACATATGATGCCTATAACTTGTTAAGGTTACACAAAGTGTTGATTTTGATGCATGAAATTAGCATGGTAGCTTAAATTAGTAAATTTTCTAGAGCTTACAGCGTGTTAAAGAAATTTTAATGAAGATAAATGATGCTTGATTTAATAGAGTTGATATAATTAAAGTGCCTAAGTTCTTACATATAATTTTTTCTTGAAAACTCTAATGAAATTGAGGTTAAATGAAAATTTTTGAGCAATTTAGAGAAATTGATGAAATTTAAGTGTTCTTGAATGTTGTCGAGTCTATTTTTTTTTTTTTTTCATTTTTATCCCTAATCCGATTTATACTAGACCCTATGCTCATCTAATATAAATCCTCGACTTGAACTAGGAATTTTGTTTTATTTTGGAGTCGCCACCCAACTAAAATTGGGAAAGATTATTGAATTAGGACTAATTGAGCAGATTAATCTTAATTTGGACAACTAGTCAACGAGGTTTCCTCTTCTCATTTTTGTGATAGAGAAAAGGGGAAACCAAAGTTGCCGGACTCGGAGGCTAACCTATTAAAACCTTAAAGTTACCACCTTAATCTTCTGAAATCTAAACCCTATTCTAATGTATTTTATTGTTATTTATTTTATTTTATTTTATTTTTTGTTATTTTGTTGTATTTTTGCTTATTGATTAAAAACAACTTATTCTAATATGAAAAATGATTTTTTATTCTTTTTTAAAGTTGCCCCAAACAGGTGCCTAAATACCTACTATTTATGATCAAACAAGCTATAGTTCGCTTTTTATAAAAACTTTAGTGGGTTTGTTAATTTTAATTATGAAAATACTTCAGATTTACGTTTTTTATCATTTTAGTATTTTTTTTTTGAAAAAAAAAATCTAAACTTAAGCTTTAGTATTCTTATTATTTTTTTGAAAAAAAAAATAATTTAAGGAAAAACCAATTTTGGATTTATTTAAGAAAATGATTTTTCTCAATGATAAAAAAATATTTTGATTTCCCTATTATTAACCTACCTCTAATTATTATTATTATTATTATTATTATTATTATTATTATTATTATTATTATTATTATTATTATTATTTTATCTATTCTAAACGAAACATGAAAATAATAAACTAATCTAAATTCTACCATTTTTCCTAATATTATTTTTTCTTTTTTTTTCGAATTGTAAATAAATAAACAAATAAATAAGTAAGTAAATAAAATACAATAAATAAAAACAAAAAAAAAATGAAAAATCCGACTTTCTAGGATCTGGGTACGGTGCGCGGGTCGGGTTGAACCGAGTCGGGTCGGGTCGATCACGGCGGTTGGAGGTTCTCGGTGGCGGCATTTCGGAAACTTTCAAGGAGGTTGAGAGGTTGTTTCCTAGCTTTTTGAGGGTAGGAAATCCAATGGTGGTGGTGGATTTCTCTAGAAACGCCTCGTAATGGTGGTTCGAAACTTAATCGACGATTGCGGCTTGAAGAACTCCGGCGAGGCTTCGATCTCTCTTATTTTCTCTCCTTTTCTCACTTTTGATCCGTGCTTTGGCTTCCCCACATCGTGCTCTATTTATAGGCACAAGAAATCCAGCTGGATAAGCTCGAATTTCCTCTTATTAGGATAAATCGGATTTGCGGTTGAAACCTTCCTCCAATTTGCCTTTGATTCGTGTAAATCTTGGATTTCGTTGTGATTTGATTTCATTTGGATGATGTTTATCTTGTTTTAAGTGAAAGATTTAGTAGATTTGTGTAAAAAATCGAATCAAAACGGCCAAATTCCGTTTCTTCTCCACGCCGGCGACGATCTCGAACGAAGAAGAAGAAGACCACATGCCCGGCATGTGCGTCGTGTCGTCTAATCGACTGCTAACATATGTCTTGGGCAAGAAAAAAATTGCAAAATGCGGAATCTGCTTCCCTCGCGTTTCGAACCGCTGACCTGACCCCTTCCCCGCGTACACAAGGCCATGGCTCGGACCAGCTAGACTAACCCACTTACTCGTTCTTTTTATTTACGCAAATTGTATATATGTAATGCAATTTTTATTATTTTTGTATTATTTTGAAATTCCAAAAATTTATAAAAATTATTTAACTCCTTTTATTATTATTTCTACAATTATTTTCCAAAATTGATATATTTTCCCTATTTATTTTATTTTTTTGAATATTTTTCCTATTTTTGCTAAATTAGAAGAAAAATTGTAAAAAATGAAAAAATTGAAAATTGGTTATTATTAATTATTAGGGTCAAAAATGGGGTGTTCACAGCTGCCCCTCTTTGTGGTAAAGTTTGGAAAACTTAACTACAAAGATAAGAAAGACGCCATTTTTTGCCTTTAGACTAAATGGATAACGTTCTGGTTTGGCTGGTTATCTGAAATTTGGTTTTTAGTAGGAAAATGCTCCATGAGCTAATAATCCCACAAGTGCTTTATGATGATTGGTATTGCTTAGGAAATGGTCTTAAACAACCTAACAATCTAAAATAATGTATCCTCCTGAAAAGTGCTCTATGGGCTTACTGATCGACGATAGGAAACATCTCACAGATTGTTTAGGAGTGTGTTATTGTGAGTGGAATAGCTGATAATAGGAAACGTCCTATCAGACTAGCAACCCTAAAGAGAAGATTGTCTCAGGAAGCGCTCTTATGAGCTAGCCACCTATCAACAGAAGCATCTGGCTAAACTAGCAACTGTTTGAGGAGAAATGCCTTCGAAAAGTGCTCTCATGAGCTGACTAATCGGTTATTGATAAATTTGAAAAGTGCTCCTATAAGCTGGCTAATTAATAGATTCAAAAAGTGCTCCTATGAGCTGACTAATCGACAAATTTGAAAAGTGCTCCTATGAGCTAACTAATTAATAGATTCGAAAAGTGCTCTTATGAGCTAACTGATCGATAAATTCAAAAAGTGCTCCTATGAGCTAACTAATCAATAGAGTCGAAAAGTGCTCCTATGAGCTAATTAATCGATGGATTCGAAAAGTGCTCCTATGAGCTAATTAATCGATGGATTCGAAAAGTGCTCCTATGAGCTAACTGATTGATGGATTCGAAAAGTGCTCCTATGAGCTAACTAATCAATAGAATTGAAAAGTGCTCCTATAAGCTAATTAATCGATGGATTCGAAAAGTACTCCTATGAGTTAACTAATCGATGGATTCGAAAAGTGCTCCTATGAGCTAACTAATCGATGGATTCGAAAAGTGCTCCTATAAGCTAACTAATCAATAGCGAGAAGCGCCTTCTTAGACTTGCAACCCTAAAAAATAGGTATCTCGAAAGGTGCTCCTATGAGTTGACCTTGAGAAAGGGTGTTTAGGAAAGTACCCCTCTGTGGGCTGACTAACCTATAACGAGAAGAAATGTCTCAAAAGGTGCCCCTATGGGCTGACCTTGAGAAAGGATGTTTAGGAAAGTGCCCCATTGTGGGCTGACTAACCTATAGTGGGAAGCGTCTCCTTGGACTTGCAATGCTGGGGAAGAAATGTCTCGAAAGGTGCCCCTATGGGTTGACCCTGAGAGAGGATGTTTAGGAAAGTGCCCCTCTATGGGCTGACTAACCTATAGCAGGACGCGTCTCCTTAGACAAGCAACTCTGAGAAAGAAATGTCTCGAAAGGTGCCCCTATGGGCTGACCCTGAGAAAGGATGTTTAGGAAAGTGCCCAATTGTGGGCTGACTAACCTATACTTTTAAAATGCTTCTAACGAACGGGTCAAATGATTTGATAAGAGATGTTTTATAATATGTGAAGGATGGTTATTTATTCTAAGATGCTTACCAATTTATCGTGGATAGCAACCAAACCACCGAACCTTTGTACTGGTTTGCTTCTTCTTTGCTTGCTCTTGCTTAAAAACAGGGCTGAAGGTCTTGATGTGCTTCCTTTCTTATGCTCATGGCTCTTGTGATTGTGGTATTATCCTATTAATGTACCAGGTTTAATGCTTAAAAGTAGGTAAAATTATATCACAAAATTTATTGAGATTCATTATCATTTCAATGTTCATCTTTCATTGGTGAAGTGATAGGTAATGTGCTTAGGAATGTTTGTTTTAATGAGAATTGGTTGGAGTTATCGATCATTCAGAGACATTAACTTTGCTTGTAAAAGAAATGAAAACTAAACTTAACGAAATTTATACTAAGTATTGGCATTCATGAACATTAGCAAAATCTCAACTTCCTTGCCTAAGGATGGTACATCTTAACAGCATCTATATTAATGGGGTCTCTCAATTCCGGACCATCCATTTGAGTTAATATCAAAGCACCTCCTGACAATACCTTCTTTACAACTTATAGGCCCTCATAGTTTGGGGTAAACTTTTCCTTGGAATCCTGAGCATTCAAAAGAACTTTCTTTAGCACCAAATCTCCTTCTTTGAAACATCAAGGCCTCATTTTCTTATTAAATGCTCGGGCCATTCTTTGTTGGCAACACAGGCCGTGACATAACGCAATGAGTCTTTTTTCGTTGATCAAATTCAATTGATCAAGCCTCTTCTTTACCCAGTCCGATTCATCTAACTGCACTTCTGATAGAATTCTGAAGGATGGTATTTCGACTTCAATTGGTAGGACTACCTCAGTACCATATACTAGAGAATATAGGGTAACTCCAGTAGATGTTCTAATTGAGGTTCTGTAAGCCATGAGGGCGAATGGCAGCATCTCGTGCCAATCTTTGTAAGTGATTGTCATCTTTTCGATGATTCTTTTGACATTCTTGTTGGCTGCTTCCACTACCCCATTCATCTGAGTTCGGTAAGGAGATGAATTTCTATGGTTTATGTGGAATTGTTGACACAAATCTATCATCAACTTGTTGTTGAGGTTGGTTCTGTTGTCAGTGATAATTGACTCAAGAACTCCGTATCGAGCTATTATATCCCTCTTCAAGAATTGAACTAATACCCCTTTTGTGATACTGGCATATGATGAAGCTTCCACCCACTTGGTGAAGTAATCAATGGCTACCAGTATAAATCTGTGGCCGTTGGACGTTGTTGGAGTGATTGGGCCGATGATGTCGATTCCCCACATGGAGAAAGGCCATGGTGCAGACAACGAATGAAGTTCTTTAAGCGGGGAATTTATTCGGTTTGCATAAACTTGACACAAGTGACAGTGTTTGACATATTTGATATAATCTGATTCCGTGGTTAGCCAATAGTAGCCCATCCTCATGATTTTTCAGGCCAGCATGTATCCATTCATGTGAGGTCCACATACTCCTTCATGCACTTCTTTCATCAGTTCACATGCTTCACTTCTATCCACACATCTTAACAAGGTGGTATCAAGCAATCTTTTGTAAAGCACAGGCCCATTTAATAAGAAATGACTTGCTAACCTTTTGAGTGTTCTTTGGTCATTTTTGCTAGCCATTTCAGGGTATTTGCTTTCTTGGGGAAAAGTTTTGATATCTTCTTGTGATTTTTCGATTAGCAAATAGTAGGTGGGTCGATTTTCAATTTCTATTTCCCCCCCCCCCCCCCCTGTTACCTGAATTATAGATGCTAGTGTGGTGAGTGCATCTGCAAACTAATTCTGAGTTCTCGGGATGTATGTGAAGGTGATTGCTTTGAATTCACCGATTAGCTCTATCAAATGCTGATGGTATGGTACCAATTTAGGGTCTTTAGTTTTGTATTCCCCTCTTGTCTGTAATATGATGAGTGAAGAATCTCCATACACTTCTAATTCACGGATTTCCATGTGGCAAGCCATTTTGAGGCCGAGTATGCATGCCTCATATTCCACAATATTATTAGTATATGGAAATGTGAGTCTTGTTGCTGAAGGGAATTGTGTTCCTTCTAGTGATATCAGCACTACCCCGATCCCACAACCAAATACGTTAGCAGCTCCGTCAAAGAACATCTTCTATTTAGGGCTTTGTTCTGTCCCACAGTCTTCTGCTGGTGCGCCCTCCGCTGTTAATATATTTTCATTAGGGAATTGAGCTTGTGATTCTTGGGGATCTCCCTCAACTGGGTGTTCTGCTAATTGGTCGGCGAAAGATTGTCCTTTTTCGAGTTTTGATTTATATATGTGATATCGAATTCTAATAAGAGCATTTGCCATTTGGAGATTCTTCCTAACAAAACGGGCTTCTCTGCCACGTACTTCAAAGGATCATGTCTTGTCAACAACTCGATGGGATAGTAAAAGGTGTATTACCTCAACGGTGCATGACCCAAATTAGAGCACAGCAAGTCCTGTCTATTTCAAAATACCTCTGTTCCCTATCTATGAATTTCTTGCTTAGATAATATATGGAACGTTCTCTCCCCTCTTCATCTTCCTGTCCCAGCACACACTCTTTGGATTCAAGGAGTATCGTGAGGTATAAGAATAAGGATTTTCCTTGTTTTAGAACTATCAAGACGAGAAGATTTGTGAGATAGTCTTTGATCGTTCTGAATGCTTCTTCGCATTTATCACCCCATTCTACTACAGCATTCCTTTTTAGCAGATGGAATAGTGGACAGCATTTGTCTATGAGCTATAAGATGAAACGGGCTATATAATTCAACCTTCCCAACAAACCTCTCACCTCTTTGATAGTACGTGGAGAGGGTAGTTCCAGTATGGCCTTTAGTTTGTCAGGGTCGATTTTAATACCTTCTCGGCTTATGACAAACCCTAACAACTCGCCTGTTGCGACCCCAAAAGTGCACTTTTCTGGGTTTAACTTGACCTGAAACTTTCTCAATCGCTTGAACAATTTCCCCATAATAACTGCATGGCTTTCTTCTTCCTTAGATTTAGCTATCATATCGTCGACGTATACTTCGACTTCTCGATACATCATGTCATGAAGTATCGGGACCATGGCTCTCTAATATGTTACCCCGGCGTTTTTCAAACCAAAGGTCATGACTTTGTAACAGAAAGTTCCCCATGTTATGATAAAGGTCATTTTAGTTTTATCTTCTTCGGCCATTTTTATCTAATTGTATCTTGAGAAACCGTCCATAAATGAGAAGAGATGGTTTCCTACAGTGTTGTCTACCAGGACATCGATGTGAGGTAAAGGAAAGTTGTCTTTTGGCGTAGCTTGGTTTAAATCTCGGAAGTCTGCACATATACGTACTTTCCCATTCTTTTTTAGAACGGGGACTATATTCGCTACCCATTCCGGATAGTCAGACACCTCAATGAACCCCACTTCTAGTAGTTTTTTTACTTCCTCTTTAATCTTTAGTAAGATGTCAGGCCTAAATCTTCTCAATTTCTGTTTCTTAGGTTTGACATCTTCCCTTGTGGGAAGCTTGTGAACTACTATCGACCGGTCTAATCCTGGCATGTCACCATATGACCAGGCAAATACATCTACATGTTCAGTTAACAGCTCGATTGTCTCGCGCTTTTGCTCGGCACTCAAATTAGCCCCAATCTTGAGGTTTTTAGGTTTCTTAGTGCTTCCTAGATTTACAGTCTCCACCGGCTCGTCAATTGAAATCCCACTTTGTTCATGTTTTTGCCAATTTTCTTGTATTATTTCGTGGTCAAGGACATCGCCTCCAACGGCAGACCTAACAGTGATGGAAACGATATCAATGTTTTCATTACTTACCTGCGTGAAATGTCCCTATCATTCAACAGTAAGGAATCTATGGGTAAAGTGAAACGAGAGTACGTATATATAAGCAAAAAAAGGAATGAATTTTATTGAATCTAAAAAATAACCACAATAGAAATTTGTTCAATAATTGTTCCCTATCCTTGAGCTGACCTAGTGTTATCAATAGGATAACAAAACCAATTGTTAAGAGCCAAATGCTGATCAAACGTGCGAGAGGCCAAGCCTTCATTGCTGACATCGGATTCACTTATCCTTGACTCTTAAATGGTAGTTGCTTGCTTGAATGATTGTTGGAGGGGTGGAAAACACATCTGAGTATCGCTTGGCTTCTCTTTCCTTCTACCTCTAATACCTCTTGCTTGTGCCTCTTCCTAAGCTGTAGGAACGTACCCTAGTCCAAATGTCCCTTGCTGTCCCTCTTTAAACGGATGGCCCTCCTTGCTAGTTACCACGTTCACCTTATTGAATATTTAGAGACCAAAGTCTTTAGAACTATCTTCCCCAATATAGGGTATAGCAGTTTCTTTATATATGGCATAGTCTTGCTCTCCCAGCACGGTGATGATCTGTCCATTTGCTATGAACTTGACCTTCTGATGTAGACTTAAGGGTATGGCTCCAGTGGTATGTATCCATGGCTTTCCTAATAATAGATTGAAAGACCTTGGAATGTTGAGGACTTGGAAGGAGATGTGGAACATCTGTGGACCAATCTCCACTGGCAAGTTGATTTCCCCCACTATTTCTCTCTTGGACCCATCGAAGGCCTTAACCACTATTGAGCACGGCTTGATGTCGCTTGGATCGACTCCCAGCAAGTTGAGGGTGGCTAAAGGGCATACATTGAGAGAAGATCCATTGTCAATGAGTACTTTGGAGATGATTGTATCGTTGCATTTTACCACTATGAATAGTGGTTTTGTATGTTGGTCTCTGTCTTCCCCCAACTCTTTGAGAGAGAAAGATATCTAATCCATGGTGAAGATTAAATCTGCCACATGGCTCAATTTTTATGTTGTGATGCCCTCTAGTACCTTGATCTGTTTGAGCACTTTGAAGAGTGCTTCCCTGTGAGGCTCAGACATCATGAGGAGGCCTGTAAGTGATATCTGGGCTGAAACCTTGTTCAGTTGTTCCATGATTTTGTATTCACTTGCTTTGACCATCTTTGTAAATGTAGAGAGCCCCTCTTCTTCGTCTTTCCCTACCTCAGTGTTGGGCTCTTCGGTTGAAATCTTGTATTTCAGGTCATAAATTCTCCCAGAATGGGTAATTCCTCTTACGATAGGGGGTCTTTCTTAATTGAGAGCCCAATAGTCAAATGGCACCGCCTTATACCTCTCTAACGGTATTAGGACGCTGAATACATATCTCTTCTTTGTAATCTGCACCTTAGTAGATTGTCCCTCATAGCACTTTATGACTATCGGTTTTTAGTCCGATTTAATCATATTCATGGACTTCTCCCTTTCCTTTAGCAAGTTGTCTTCTTTCTCAAACTCGAGCCCCCATCCGCTAGGTAGCCCATACTCGATTAGGGTGAAAGAGTAATTTACCGGATACTCAAATCTCCCATGCGATTTGCCTGGGTACCAACTGTTGGGTCTCTATCTAACCATCTCTTCTTGATCTGTGATTTAGGGGTTTCATCTGGGACTTGGCGTGAGTGACTTTCTTGCTGCACTGTTGCTTTTTGCTGTTTTTGGGACTCTTTGGAGTCCGGCTCTTCGGATGTGATCATATTGACAGTGGGCTTATGGTTGGGCAACGGGTTAGTGTTGACATTGGGTGCTGGTGTGTTAACAAAGTCCAATTACACTATTCTAGTGTCAATCAGATCTTGAATCTTTTTTCAGAGCCTCCAGCATCTATCTGTGGAATGCCCCTCTTGGCCCATATGATAATCACATTTGAGGCTTGAATCAAAATTCCTGGGCTTGTACCGGTCACTCAAGATCTCAAAGTTGATCAAATTATCCGCTCATAGCCGAGCGAAGACCTGGCTGAGCGGGATCGAGATCAAAGTGAATTATCTTAAGACCGTGGTGGCTGATGGGTGTCGAATCCAACAAAAATAAAACCTACTCCTAGACAATTATATGATTTGCATATAGTGGTGAGTAGGGTCGAATCCACAGAGATTGGTTAAACTTATTTCTATTCAAGGAGAATAAAAGGGAAAAGAAAAATTGGGGGGGTTTGTTTGTGAATCAAAATAAAGTAAAACAAGGTAAGAAAATCGGATATTAATAAAAGCCTAGCCAAAGGAATCAAGATAGTTTAATTCAAGGAATTGATCATCGATGCAAATGTTTTCTATTCTTAGTTCTAGATAAACTGGTTATGGTTATTAACAAGCTCTAACAACCTATCTCTCCTTACTTCCTCGATAACCTCAGACAAGCGCTTTGAATTATTTCTCTTATTGATTAAACAACCCTAGACAAGCGCTAAGGATTTAATCTATCAATAGCATTAAGATCTAGAGAGACCACCAATTCATGCCAGTAGATTATAAGATAACCTATTTAAACATGATCACACACCTCCATAACATGAATTCGATCATCTCTTTTATAACCAAACATGTTATTGCGTCACTAAGACTAGAACAATCAAACAATTACGGATTTGACGTGCTAGTTGACAATATATTAACTTGCTAATTGAGTAGAAGAGCTCTATTCATACCAATCAACAAAGATAATAATGACAAAACAATCAGAAGATATATGAATACCCGAAAGCAAAGAATACAATAAATACAAGTCAATTAGACCTCACAATTTGTGGAGAATTAAACATCTATGACCCTTTGGCTAGAAAAGTAGCTTAGCTACTCATGTTCATCAACAAAACGGAAAATAAAAATAAAAACATAATGAACCCGGTTGCCTGCTCTACCTCCTCGTTTCCTTCTTGTCTCCAAGGTGATTCTAGATTCCAAAGTTCAAAAATTGTCCTAACCCTCTAGGGTTGGTTCTATTTATATTGTTAGGGGGATAGCATGTGATCTTTTGCTAGCAAGATACGAAAATATCTTTCCTTTTCCAAGTAGATTTCGAGAAGTGAAGATTCGTCTTCTGGGCACGCCCCACCACACGGCCGTGGGTCAAGCCGTGCCATCCTCTATGCATATTCTTCAAGTCTTCATCCACGCCCAGTGTGTACCACGGTTACACACACGGCCAGATTTCAAGCCGTGCCTTCATCTGTGCATAATCTACAAGTCTTCATCCGTATCCAGTGTGTACCACGGTTACACCCACGACTAGATTTCAAGCCGTGCCTTCATCTGGTTGATGTTCCACACTTTCTTCTCCTTGGCACACCTAGCTTCCACCACGGCTCCAAGCACGGTTTCTCCCACGGCTTCCACCACGACCGTGCCCTAAGCCGTGTCTCTCTCTGTTCAAAGTCCACATTTCCGTCTTCTTGTCCAGTGTGTAACACGGTTTGAACCTTGGCCGTGCCTCAAACCGTGCTTCCTCCGGTGGTGTAATTCCTTGTCTTGATCCAAGTTGTAGATGACTTCTCTAAAATACTTGAATTAGTATCCTTGACTCCATTTAACCTGATTTATCACGATGATAGAATTAGAGTACCATTTCCTTATAATTTCTATAAAATCAATAATAATTTAACACAATTTATACTATAAAGATTAAGTATAAAATGGCTCTATCAGTGGCCTGGGTGTGATTCATCGGCGATTGCTAGATTGGGGCATTCGTGGTCTAAAATGTCATGCGGGTCCTAACCTTGTCCACTCTGCCGAAGTTAATCGTGCTGACGGTGGGATCCTTAGCTTTGTTACTCCCTAGGGGCCTCTGCGATGATGCAATTCTGGGAGGGCCCGCTGTCTAGAGTCTCCCTAATGTGATGGCATTCTCGATTCGGCACCCTGCTGCCATTACTTCTGCAAAGCTATATGACATTTGGCCCACCATATGTGAGAAATAAGTCTTATCCAGAGTGTTGACAAAGATAAATGTCAACTCCTTTTCAGAAATTGGGGTCATTACCCTAGCAGCCTGAGCTCTCCAGCGCTGAGCATACTCCTTGAAAGGCTCAGTGTGTTTCTTTCGAAGACTTCCCAAGTCCATTACGGAAGGGGAAACTTCGATGTTGAATTTGTACTGGTCATAGAATACCCGAGCAAGTCTCTCCCAAGTATTGACTTAGTTGAAGTCTAGGTGTGCATACTAGACGAGGGCAAGTCCTGTAAGGCTATCTTGGAAGGTCTGGATCATGAGCTGGTCATATTGGGCTTACTTGCTCATCTTCCGTACATACAGCCTTGTATGCATTTTGGGGCATCCAGTGCCATCATATTTTTCAAATTTTGGGGTCTTGAACTTCTCTGTGTACACTTCCTCCCCATATAATGGCAGGCTAGTGATCCATGCTTGCTCAAAGCCGTCAGGCCCCTCTATCGTCTTCATCTTATCAGCTAGGTGTTGAAACAGTTTTCTTTCCATATCCTTTTGCCTGTCCTCCATCTCCCTCTTTATGTCGTCCGAGGATAGACCAAGGTTGACTCTTGGTTCATACTCGAATGCCGGGTTGAGGTAGGAATTGATCTCTTCATATTCTGGAGGTTGACCCTCTACTACTTTCCCTTTTCTGGCCCTTGAGTGTTCTTCCTAAGTTGGTTGGGTGGTGTGAAGGAGGCCAATACTCTCAGTCAGGAGGTGGACTTGTGTAGCCAATTGCTGGACTGTTTGTTCCAGGGATACGATCCTAGGATCTGAGGCGGTATCAGTGCTGGTGTTGTTGCGGTTGTCGCTATTGTTGCCACTGTTTGCCATTTTGGTCTTTGAGCAGGTGCAGATTGGGCTCCTTAGAGGGTTCGGTTGTTTAGGAGCTATCTTTGATACCTAGCGCGCACTTTTCTTAGTTTAATGCATGTATGTAAATATAATGCATGTGTCACACAGATGCTAAAATGAGGGGCCAACAATTGATTAATGATATAATACCGAAATTTTATTTTTATTAATATTGGAAAATTGGAGTTCGATACTTGAAAAATGAAAAAGTAAAAGTACAATGGTAATCTATTTCCTAGTCCTCTTCTTTTTCTACTGCGTAGGTATCGGTTTTCTGCTGATGATAGCTTCCAACTCTTTAACTCTAGCTTGGGTCTTCTCTAGCTGAGCTTCCAAGGCCTTGTTCCTTTGATCAGACTCTTTAAATCTACCCTTCTAAATATTCTTTTTGTAGTCTGCGACTTCGAAGTATACCTCCATCTGGGCCCTGACTTGTTCTAAATAGGTTCTTAGCTCTGGGTCTACCTTATCTGGCTCAAGTTGGGTGATATTTGGGACTCGGTATGCCCTTTCCCCTGTTTGATATAGCTGGTGGATCACGAAATCCCTAGTGGCTCGATGCTTGCCTACTTCGCCATCCAAGTCTTCGACTCAATTCCGGCTTCCAATAGGGCTTTAACCTCTACCAGCTTGGCAAACTTCTCGGTTACCAGTAGATTTAGGTCTTAGTATTCGAACGTGATTGCTTCTAGTGATGGTCGATAAACTATGTCTTGGATGGTACCGAACTGGCGGACCACCGAGTTTGGATGATAACCTATACATCCGCTGATACTAATTAGAGGGACGGCCTGAAGTTTTCTACAGGTTAGGATGACTTTGTTGCAACACCTCCATCTAGTTGTCAACAGGATGTCGTCGGCACTGAAACTCTTGAACACTTCCACCCAACTGTGGCTAGTAAGATCGTCGAGTAGCTTGATCTTTTCTTTGCATGAGTCCACAAGGTCCACTTGTTGGGCTAAAGATTTCCGGACCAGGTTCAACCCAAAACATTTAAGGTGGCTCACAAACCAAATCAGGATGAGGTTGATGTTTGAGCGGAGGATCCCGTAGCCCTTCCTCTTGACAAAGTTCAAGTTCCGGATCTGTTCAGCCAGTAGAGCCGGGATATAAGATTTCCCTTCCAAAAATTGGCCACCAGCTCTGCAACTCAGTAGTAGACATAAAAGGTTCTGGTGGGGAAGAGTATGGTGGCGAAGGCCGTCAAGATGAAAGCACTTACCCTTCTTTGCTTATAGATCTTGGGGTCCCTGCATAATAGGTCTTTCCTATCCCGATCATCATTATGCAATATCCGTTGATGATTGTTGTCTTGTGGATACCCAGAAGTCTACCAAAAATACCGGCTGGCCCAGCCTTAAGATTTGACACATACACTTCGCTGGTTAGTGATAGGGCCTGCAGAAGTTGGGTGTATTCTTCCAGAGTGGGAGTGATCTCATGTGGCCTAATGAAGAAAGTTGCAGGCTCTACTTTCCATAGGTGGAGGATAGCCCGTATCAAAGGTAAGTTCATTTCCATCTTCATCAGTGAAAGGATGGGCCCTATCTTCTGTTAGATGAAGGCCTGCTCTTCAAGGTTGTACAGAGTAAACCAATGGTCCAGTACTAACTTTGGATCCAGAGGTTTGCAAACTCGGATCTCTTTGCAAAGGAGGCGATCAACTATAAAACTAGCCATCTATTACAATAGAAATATCTAATTACAAAAAAAATTTACTAAGTACAAATGATGTTGTTACGGGGAAATGTATCTGAACTCCAGGAAAGGAACAAAAGCATTACATCATTAATCAATTGCCAACCCATGACTTCATGTATGCAAATAGGTGGGTTCTAATAGGTCCCTAAGCTCTATGGCTTCCCGCATTCTCAAAGAAATAGATCTTAGGCCATATCAAAGCATTGGGTAGGGTAGCCTAATCAGTTCCGAACGGTGATCATATCACTTCGCCCGAAACCTACACAATAGCCCCCCATCTTAAGGTCTTAAGACGGCCCGGGTTTGATCGTATCTATTCACACGATTACATGCATGCAAACTCGGCAGCAAAAAATACATATACCCCTAATTTCATTAAACCCTTGAAAGGTTACCAACAATATAATAATCAAAAGACATTTTTGAAATGGTGATTGCAGAAGGTTCAGGTGGCTAGCCTACTAGGGAATCATCCCCAACAGAGTCGCCATGATGTCAAGTCTAATTTTTTATTTTTTTCATTTCCATCCCTAATCCGATTTATATTAGACCCTATGCTCATCTAATATAAATCCTCGACTTAAACTAGGAATTTCATTTTATTTTGGAGTCGCTACCCAACTGAAATTGGGAAAGATTATTGAATTGGGACTAATTGAGTAGATTAATCTTAATTTGGACAATAAGTCAGCAAGGTTTCCTCTTTTCATTTTTGTAAAAGAGAAAAGGGAAAACCAGAGTTGCTGGACTCAGAGGCTAACCTATTAAAACCTTAAAGTTACCCCCTTACTCTTCTAAAATCTAAACCCTATTCTAATGTCTTTTATTGTTATTTATTTTGTTTTATTTTTTTTTATTTTGTTGTATTTTTTCTTATTTATTAAAAACAACTTATTCTAATATGGAAAATGATTTTTTTATTCTTTTTTAGAGTTGCCCCAAACAGGTGCCTACGTACCTGCTATTCAGGATCAAATAAGTCGTAGTTCACTTTTTATAAAAACTTTAGTGGGTTTATTAATTTTAATTATGAAAATACTTCAGATTTACGTTTTTTATCATTTTAGTATTTTTTTTGAAAAAACAAATCCAAACTTAAGCTTTAATATTCTTATTAATTTTTTGAAAAAAAAAATAATTTAAGGAAAAACCAACTTTTGATTTATTTAAGAAAATGATTTTTCTAAGTGATAAAAAAATATTTTGATTTCCCTATTATTAACCTACCTCTAATTATTATTATTATTATTATTATTATTATTATTATTATTATTTTTAATTATTTTTTTATTTTATCATTTTATTATTTTTTATTATTTTATCTATTCTAAACTAAACATGAAAATAATAAACTAATCTAAATTCTACCATTTTTCCTAATATTATTTTTTCTTTTTTTTCGAATTATAAATAAATAAACAAATCAATAAATAAGTAAATAAAATACAATAAATAAATAAATAAAAAAACGGAAAATCCGACTTACCTGAATCCGGGTATAGTGCGCGGGTCGAGTCAAACCGGGTCAAGTCGGGTCAGTCGAGTCGATCACGGCGGCTGAAGGTTCTCGGAGGTGGCATTTCGGTGACTTTCAAGGAGGTTAAGAGGTTGTTTCCTAGCTTTTCAAGGGTAGGGAATCCAATGGTGGTGGTGGATTTCTCCAGAAACACCTCCTAGTGGTGGTTCAAAACTTGATCGACGATCGCGGTTTGAAGAACTCCGGCGAGACTTCGATCTCTCTTATTTTCTCTCCTTTTCTCACTTTTGATCCGTGCTTTGGCTTCCCCACATCGTGCTCTGTTTATAGGCACAAGAAATCGAGCTGGAGAAGCTCGGATTTCCTCCGATTGGCATGAATCGGATTTGCGGTTAAAACCCTCCTCCGATTTACCTTTGATTCGTGTAAATCTTGGATTTCGTTGTGATTTGATTTCATTTTGATGATGTTTATCTTGTTTTAGTGAAAGATTTAGTAGATTTGTGTAAAAAATCAAATCAAAACGGCCAAATTCCGTTTCTTCTCCTCACTGGCGACGATCTCGGATAAAGAAGAAGAAGACCACGTACCCAGCGTGTGTGTCTTGTCGTCCAATCGGCTGTTGACACATGTCCTAAGCAAGAAAAAAATTACAAAACGAAGAATCTACTTCCCCCGTGTTTCGAACCGCTGACCTGACCCCTTCCCCACGCGCACAAGGCCATGGTTCGGACCAACTGGACTAGCCCACTTACTCGTTTTTTTTATTTACGCAAATTGTATACATGCAATGCAATTTTTATTATTTTTGTATTATTTTGAAATTCCAAAAATTTGTAAAAATTATTTAACTGCTTTTATTATTATTTCTACAATTACTTTCCAAAATTGATATATTTTCCCTATTTATTTTATTTTTTTGAATATTTTTCCTATTTTTGCTAAATTAGAAGAAAAATTGTAAAAAATGAAAAAATTGAAAATTGGTTATTATTAATTATTAGGGTCAAAAATGGGGTGTTTACAAATGTTCATAAACATTCAAGATGTTCTTAGCGAAAAACCCATTTGGATATATCTTAACCCCTTAAATTCATTAAAGAAAGTATTTTTCTACAAGCTTAAGTAAAGTTGTCTTCTAATAGATTTTTGGTAATAGAAGTTAAAACTCAAATCTATCATCCATTTCTTCAAATTCATAACATAAAAAAGTTGAATTGAAGTTTGAGATTTGAATCAAACCTTGATGAAAAGGATGTTTGATCTTGTAAAGTAGAGTAACTTAGGTAAAAAAGTGTTTATGACTCAAATTTTCTAATTTTTGTGGATATGACATGGAAAATGGTATCATAATAACAATAAATAAAAATATAATGATAAAATAATTTTTATTAATTTGGATCAAGGTTGATCCAACCTTAAACCAGCACACTCAAGTCAACCCATGAACTAGCCTAAAACCCTCCTTATGGGTGGTTCACTAACCCTTTTCCATAAAACTCTAAAATTGAATTTATTTAATACAATTGACTTTACTAAATAAATTATAAAGTTAACTTGATGAGCAAATCGTAATTAAGGTTAATTAAAATGAATAAGCCAAATAGGCCTAATTCCAAAATTGATTGGACCCATTTCTTTTTTAAGACCCATAATTAGTGAAATAAAACACTAAATGGTTCTTACATATAATGAGACTCAAAACAAAATAAAAATTCCATTGAAGTAGGCATAATGATTTAATTGGGTCTAAGAAAATAGTTATTAGAATATAATGAGCATAATTAGGATAATTTAGGTAATATAAACATTAATGGGTTTAAGTTGGACATAATGAGCCTAAATGAATTAAATGGACTTAGACTAAATAAATTGGACATAGAAAACATAAATGAGCCTAAGTAAATGAACTGGAGCATTATGAGCTCAATTCTATTAAGTAATTAAGGGATTAATTAAATGCGCTTAGATTAAATAGTTTAAGCCTAAATAAGTTAACATGGACAATGGGTAAATTGAAATAGATAGCAAACCATAATGGACTTGATTGGGCTAAATAAGTTAAAAGCATCAATGAGCTTAACCCAACTCAAAATGGTTAAGCTCATTTCCTTTTCTTAAGCCCATAACCTATATGGTCCTAGGCTAAAAAAAATAATATGATAAGAGCTTATAATTATATATTGAATCTATTAGATTAATAGATATAGTTGTTGGGTTCTTAGGCCCATAACCTATATGGGTGGTTCACTAACTCTTTTCCAAATATAATTAGATTAGTTAAATGAATTGATTAATTCGATTAATTAACTTAATTAATTAATCAATAATTAAGCCTAGTGAGCCTAATTCCAAATTATTCAGACCCACTTTCCTTTAAGGCCAGCATCCTAATGGGCTTTAGTAAGACGTATGAATATGGACTTAGAAATTAAATAACAAATAAGTATGAACCTAATTGGATTAAACACTAACAAAAATTATATGATTAAATTAATAATTAACAAATAGAACAACAAGAATTAATTAATTAAATTGATAAAGCTTAAATAATTAATGGACTTAATTATAGTCAAAGACTAATTGAGCCTTACACCCTTTTTGAACTTATAACTAGTATGAGCCTTAGTAAGATAAAAGCCCAAGAACCTAAGCCTATAATAATAATACTAATAATTAATTTTTATAGTCTATCTTACTTTTCTTTTCAATTACATAACAATTAAACAATTGCGATCGTTCGGAATGCCTTTGGCTTTGGGGCACCTTCAACCTTTTAGGTACTCAGTAACATGTGTATTGTGTGCTAAGATAAATTTAATAAATCAAACTAATAATTCAAGCTAGCTAAGTAATTAAGTGCTACTTGTGCATGGTCACTTAAGTTAGCAAGTGACACCCTTGGTTTGAAACTATGGTTATGGTCATAATTTCAATCAACTATAGTAGTTTAAGAACTTAGACCATCAAAGATGACTCAACAAGCAATTGATAAGTGGAATCACATTAGATAGCAAGCATTAAAAGCAAAGAGAAAATGTATTGAGAGTCACTTAAGTTTTATGGGACTTAGCAAGTGATACGATATAGTTGGACTACGATCAACGAGGATTACATGAGGTCACTTTTCAAGTCTTGAGATTTTATGTGGAGTCTAATTGCTCCTGTCATCTCCCGATGACCATTGTGGTGGTATCGTACCCTGACTTCCCCATCATGTGTTCTAGTGTCATGAGTACTCCTATGTTAATTGCTTAACTAAATGTTACGTAAATTAAACTACTACATATTACATTGAATTAGGCCTAGTGTGACATCTATGCTTGTGTTTGTGTTACTGTGTATTGGGTTCTTGTAACTCCTTTCTTTTTAGGTGTAGACAACTCTTCATTTCTATGGACTCTTTTTGTACAACCCTATGTGATACAACTCAAAGAAGATCTGTAGGTTGACACGAGTGATATAACGGACAAAGATAGTTAATACTAGTTTAGAAAATTTTTAAATTATGTTTACTAAACTCTATCAACTATATGTTTAGGAGCCACCTATGACTCTATAAACTATTTTAATCTATTGTAGACTTTTATTATTAGCTCAATAGCCCTTATAACTTATGTTTTTGTTTGAGAGCTATTGATAGGCCATTTTGGACTTAGGCCCTCAGGCCTAATCTGACTCGCCTAAGCCTTAAGCCAAGCTCTAGAGGCCTAATTTAACCTCCTCGTTCTCATACCAAGCTCCTATAGAAGAAATCCTTGGTGTCAAAGCTCATGCCAAATACCAACTAATTACATGGACTTGCTGTAAGGTCAATTAAGCTATAAGAAACAAAATTAAGTTTAAGCATTCAAATACCTACAAACTCAAGCCACAAGGTTAGGTCAAATCAATTCAACTAAACCCCCAAATAAGGATTATTCAATAGATAAGGAAGGATCATAGTCAAAGATACACATCCCACTAAATCCAAAGCAAATTTCAAGGTCATCATTCCCCTTCCTAAAATGGCTTGGCTTCATTCTCAAAAAATAAGGGATAAGACCATTTAGTAAAGGATTTTAATCTTTCTCCATTCTCACACATATTATTTCTCCCTCATCATTGTACTAACTTAAGTGTTGGAGTAAATATGTTAGAGCATCCTCCAGCATCCCCCTTAGCCTTCTCTTTTTGTTTTGTAAGTGATCTTAACCACCTCTAACTTATTAACACAACATTTGGCATCATCTTTTTATCTTACCCATCACCATAATGGCCCCAAAGTCACATACCAATAAATCAAAGGAAATCATAGACCTTCCCACCATAGATCAGCTTATCTACACAAACATATCCAACCCACAAAACACCTACAATCATGCTATTAACCCATAACATTTTATGGATTTAGAAAATCTATGCAAAAAGTTGGCAACATAGAATGACACAATTAGGACTAGTAGTCTGCGGCTCTAAGCTCGAGTGATTAAGCTCAATCAATTAAACAATATGCTGGATCTAGAAAATGTATCCACACATTCCCCAAAACATAGGAGAAATAACCCACTGCCACCACCACAACCATCTATAAATGCTCTGCGCCAAATTCAGTAAGCTCGATCAATGAATGCCCAGAAGCAAATATTATTAGTCGCTTCTCATGGTTGAACTATCAATTCTACTGGCTGCTTTACATAGCCACATCAATTTTGTAGGTCATAGTAATCAACCCAAGTCATCTAATGCTTAAACACAAGTTAACACCTAGCCAACAACACGGATATTAACTAAATCAATGACTATATTAAAAGGGCTTTTTGAATTAAAGGAAAGCAAGAAGGTTAATCCCTTTACATGTTTCTCCATCAATAAGACTCCATTCACCTAAGCTATTTAAGTCAAGGTCCTCCCGCTTAACATCCACCTACCTTAGCTCGATACTTATGATGGGACTATGTCATTTCTAGACCATGATGAACTTACATGACCTCCACGATGCAGTAACTTGCATAGTGTTCTCAAGCACTTTGCATAATACTACTCGAGTATGGTATAGTAGCCTCCTGCAAAACTCCATTCCTCCTTTGACAAGCTCAGCCATCAATTTCAATAGCACTCCTTAGCAAGCAAATTAAATTATCAATGAAAGACTTATCTACCCTTAACTTGATCAAGTAGGAGCCTGATGAGTTTATAAGAGATTGCCTAGCTCAAATCAAAGCTACAATGTTGGAAATTCCAAATGTCATTGCCTTGAATGCTATGATTCAAGGCATAAAACCATCTAGTGATTTATTCAAATCCTTAGCCAAGAAGAAGCTAGAAACTTTTGAAAAGTTTAGAGAGAAGGCTAAGAAGTACATACTCTAGGAGGATTACATCCGCACAAGGTAAGAAGCTGACTGAGATAGGTCAAATAAGAAGAAGTAACAAGATAAAAGCTTAGCAAAAGACCACCTTAGACTTAAGATTGATCAATGATCCTCAAGAGATAAGGATAATGGTGCTAAAGACCAAGTGCACCATTGTGAGCTTCAAACTAGTAGGGGACGTATTCATGGAAGTATGCAACAAGGGCATCTTGCCTAAGATGGATTAGATGAGGGGCAATCTAAGTTACTGAAACTTAGATAAATATTGTGACTTCCATTTTGACAACAACCATAACATCGATAAGTGTTATCAATTAAAAAACGCCCTTAAAGATCTCATCCAACACAAATATCTTTGCAATTATGTCATTAACCCCAATAACTACGTTAAGCACCCTACTCAAAGATGGTGGCCCAAGGAAGGTTATATAAACAATAACAACAATAATAAAAACTACCAAAACTGAGCCCTCAATGGCCTCACCAACACAATCATTAGGCGCCTTCAGTTTGGAGGACAGCCAGGCTCTTCAAGTTTAACTAACACCCATGGAAGTAAGCAAATCATGAGCCTACAAGGCAAAAGACCAAGAATAGACAATTTTGTCGCATTCTTGGCTGAAGATCTACATAGAGTACAGACTCCTCATACTGATGCTCTTGTGATCAGCCTAAGGATTGCAAATTCAACATGCATAAAGTCATGTTTAATATAGGTAACTCGGTAAGCATAACATTCAAACATGCTTATAACCAAATGAAGCCCAAGTTGAATACCAAATCAAAGCCCTATGAGCATGACTTGTACAAGTTCAATAACCAAGTAGTTTAGGTATGGGGTATTATCACTTTTCCCATAGAGCTAGGTGACGATGGAATCATTTTCGAACAACTCATAGACTTCTTGGTAGTAGGCTACTAGTCACCTTACAATGTAATACTGGGCCAACCTAGCTGGAACATTTTTAGGGTCTCCACCATAGTGTGCTTGAAGGCTACATTCCTTACACTAGAGGGAGTTTATATTTGCTAAGGGGGATTAAGAGTTAGTAAGGAACTTATACTTAAGGGCCTTAAAAAGGGAAGAGGTGTTCATTATAAAGAGTGGACCAAAGGAGAAGTCAAGTTATAGGGGAAAACTAGCCAAGGAGATTGAGGAATTCTAGGTCAAAAGCAACCTCAAATAGACCACGTAAGTAGGAACATCTATGCCCATCAAGCTCATCTCCTTCCTTTAGTCCAATAGTAAATTTTTGCTTGGTCACCTTCTGACATGCCAAGCATCTCCCTAAAACATATGACACACCACCTTGACATTGAAAAGATTGCTAAAGTCGTTAAATAGAAGAAGAGGCATTTTGCCTAAAAAGACAAGTAGCTATTGATGAAGTAATGCAGAAGTTATTAAAAATCAAGGTTCATAAGGGAGGAGCATTATCCAACTTAATTAATTAATTATGTACTAGTCAAAAATTCCAACAAATAGTAGCAAATGTATATAAACTACATCAACCTAAGTAAAGCTTACCTAAAAGACTACTTCCCCCACCCATCCCACCACCTCCCTACCCCTAAGGATTAACTAGCTCACTGACTCCACCTTCGGCCATGCATTACTCAATTTCATGGATGTCTTTTCAAGCTAAAATCAAATCAAAATGAGCTGGAGGACAAGGTACATACCTCTTTTGTCACCAACTTGATCGAAATCAAAATCCGTCAAGACCTATCATTAGGGCAAGAGCCAAAGGATTTCAAATCTTGGTAATGAGGGCCCATTTTGAGCACATCGACCCCGAAATTATTTGTTTACTAACCTCTTTTCTCTTATTTATGTATTGTATATTCCAATAGGCACACTTATCATGCTTTACAGGGCGATGGACAAATTTACTAAGACTTAGCTTGTGGGTTATCCATGGACCAACCTAAACCGGTGATGAGCTGAGCTGACGAATCTTATGGAAGAGCTAGCATGATGAAAAATATTTTTATTTATAATTATTTCTTTAGACTATTTATGTTGTAATCTTTCTTTTGGGACACTTTTCATTTGTTTGTAATTTTCATTTAAGACCGGCCACCCTAAAAGTGGCATAGTTGTAATTTTGTGGACTTTTTAACCCTAAAGGGAGCAAGTATAAATACTTTCTTAAGTAGGGTTTTGAGGGAGAAATTTTCAAAATAGACACATCATTTTACGTGAGAGAATTAGGGTTCTTCCTTAATTCAATTCCTCTTATCAATTTCAATCCTAAGAGTTGGAATTGTGGTGAGTGCAATAAGGAGAAATTCTGAGTTGTATCAATTTCTATTTGTTGTGTTTCTTTTCTTCTCTATTGAGTCATATCTAGGGTTGTATCAAATTATTATTGCCTAATTGATTGGTTTTTAGCCTTGAATTCTTTTCTTCCATTTCGCACATTTTTGAACCGTGAAAGCAAGTGTTGTGAAAGGTGGTTTATGGTCAATGATCCATTTGTTTTTGTGTAGTATTCATGTGGCTTTTCAAGTTTAATTAGTGATCTTCATTGAGGAATATATCATTTTGATATTCATTTCATGAACTATAGTATTCGAATCAACCATTGCATTTAGAGTTCATGCAACAATATTGCTCCAAATTGAACCAAATTGACCTTGTTTTTTGGGGATTGTTAGTTGGATTATTTTGCTTATGCTTAATTCCCATTTAGGCACATCACAACTTTAGAACCTATTACTACAAGGTGACGCCTTTTAGCCTCAAAAACATTGAGGTAACCTACCAAAGGTTGGTAACAAAGATGTTCAAACCCCAACTCAAGAAAAATGTTGAAATGTACATGGATGACATGATCATGAAGACTAGATAGCCCAAAGAACATCTCCAAGACTTACACGAGACCTTCAACACATTGAGGCAATATAACATCAAGCTTAACCCCCAAAAGTGCACCTTTGGGATGACCATAGGCAAGTTCCTCAAATATATGGCCACTCAATGCAAGTAAACTCCAAGAAGATTCAAAATGTTCTAGACATTCAACTCTTGAAAACGTTAAAGATCACTGGGTGAATTGTCGTGCTGAATAAGTTAGTATCCAAAAGTGCCAATAGTTGGTTAGAGTTCTTCAAAATCCTAAAAAACCCTTAAAATTTGAATGGACTAATTGTTGTCAGGCAACCTTTGATGAGTTAAAGTTGTTTTTAGCTAACCAACCAATACTCTCAAAGCCAGTCTTCAAAGAAGAATTATATTTACATCTCTTAGTGAGTAGTCAAGCCCTCCCCTTTATCCTAGTTTGAGCTAAAGGGGTAGATCACTAACTTGTCTACTATGTTAGCCATATTCTCTAAGGATCAAAAATATGGTACCTTGAGATGGAAAAGTTCACCATAGCAGTGGTAATATCAACTAGAAGAGTTAAACCTTACTTCGAGGCCCACCAATTCCTAGTCCTAACCAACCATTCACTGTGTAACATCCTACAAAGCCAATCACAACGAGATAGATAATGAAGTATGTGTTAGAGCTTAGTGCATATAGAGTCCAATAATAACCTCGTAAGGCAATAAAACATAAGTCCTAGACATTGGACCAAGGTGACAAATTAGTGTAGACTCTCCACATTGACAATTCATCCACTCATGGGGAGAGTGGAGTAGGACTTATGCTATACAAACCACAGGGGACATAAGTTAACTATGTGAAGTCCGAAAATTTTTGAAAAATTATATAAACAATTAAAGGAAATAAATAGAATAATAAATTTTTCGAAATGTAATTTTCAAACGATATTTAGTTAAATAAAAAATTAATTTAAATTATAAATCTAGGAATTTTAAATGGAAATTTAAAATAAAAATTTATGTTCGGAATAATTAAATTAACCTAGACGTAAAATTTTGTAATAAATTGTTAAAGATATAATTTTTAAAGGTATTCCCATACGAGTGCGAAATGTTAAAATAGGGGTATTTTTAAAATAAAATATAATTATAATATAATATGTAAATATACATATAAATATATATACATAACTATTAAAAAAAAAAGACGTCCCATCCCCTTTCTTTTCCTTTCTTTTCTTATCTTTTCTTTTATTTTTCCCCCTGACCGGCCCCCCTACTCCCTCTCTTTCTCTTTCTTCCTTTTCCTTTCTTTCCTTTTCTTCTTCCTTCCTCTCTCTTCTTCCTTTCTTCTTCTGCTAGGATCGATGCCTTTGATCATTCCCTCTCTCACCAATGAGATTTTGCTGTTCAAACTTCCTCACGTTTGCTAATCAGCAAATTGCCCCAATATGAGAAGGAACCCTAATAACAGCGACGGCGACCCTAGTGGACCGCACCAACAACCATGACGACGACGACCCTCAACAGCAACAACAACGACATCGCATCAAGGAACAATGCCGGCAACCACGGCCTTCAACAGCAGCAATGACGGCCTCCAATAGCAATGGCAACGGCAGTAGATAGTTGAGTGTGCGAGTGTGCACGAGAAGGGATGATCACAGCGACAACAGCAACCATGACGACGAGCCCGACGATAGCAACAGTTGCAACGACGACCGGAATGATGGCAGTGACTCCGACGACAACCCCAACTACAACGACAACAGCAGCAACAACAAACGGTGACCCAACAATAACGGCCACCACAACGGCAGCAATGGCATTCGCGACATCGACTTAGCATCGTGTTACCTCGTCTCCTTTCTTGACGACGACAAGCAATGATGATGACTGCAACCGTGGTGATGAACAGCAACAGCGACCCCACTCCCGGCGGCAACGACGGCTACAACGACTGATAACAACTTCGGCGACAACAGCAATGGGACAGCAACAACAACCGCGACCACAACTGTAGTGCAGCAGCCACGTTGGCAGCCACGACAATCGCCACAGTAGCAACGACAAAGGGACGATGGTGACAACGGTGGCAGTATCTTCCAAGTCGTGTCCATCTCGTCTCCCTCCTTGATGATAGAGGTGACGGCGGCAACAGCGACTAAAGGAGGAAAAGAAAATGAGGAAGGGAGAGAAGGAGCCGAAGTGTGTGGTATGTGCGGGGGAGAATAGCTACAGTAATGGCGACGGTCCAACAGCGACGGTAGGTGGTTGTAGTGGGAAAGGAGAGAAAAGAGAAAGAAAGGGAAGAAAAGAGGAAGAAGGAAGGCCAGCATAGAAGGGAAGAGAAAAGTAGGAAAAAGAAAGAGGAAAGAGGAGCCGAGTGTGTAGTGTGTGTATGTACGTATGTATATTGAAAGTGTGTGCGGTGAAGGATGGTGAGATGTGCATGAGGATGTGTGTGCACATGTGAAGGAAGTGGGGGTGCGTGAGAGTGTGTGGATGTGCACGAATGGAGGCTGTGTACATGTGGGCATGCGAGTGTGTGAGGTTGTGTGCGACTGTGTGCGTGGATGAGGAAGATGTGTTTGTATGTATGGATGATGGTGTGGGATGTACGAGAGTGTATGTGTGTGGAGGAAGGTACATATGTGTGTGCGGGAATGAAGATGTGTATGTGCATGAATGAGGAAGTGCATAGGTATGTGCAAGATGTAAGGTTGTGTATGTAAGTGTGTGGTAGTGTGTGGAATGTTGAAAGATGTATGTATGCGTATGTGTGTAGGGATGTGTGTGATGTATGTGGGAAAGTGAGTATGTGTGTGAATGATGGTGCGTGGGTGTGTGCGAGGAAGGAGGTGTATGTGAGTGTGTGTGTGAACGAAGGTGTGTATGAGTGTATGTGTGGAGGAGGATATGTATGTGTGTGTGCGTGAATGGGTATGTGTATATGAAAGGGAAAAGGAGGAGCCGAGAGTGTATGTATGTATGTGTAGGATGATATGGGGTGTAAGCGAAAGGGGTATATGCATATGGATGGTATGTAGTAGGTGCGGTTTATGTGTGTGTGTGTAGATGCCATGTAGCGTGTAAGGGTGTATGTATATATGTATGGAAGGTGTGGAATGTGTGGAGCATATGTGTATATGTATAGAAGACATGTGGTGTGTAAGTATGTATATATGTATAAGGAAGGAGTAGTGTGTGTGGGATGTGCGGAGTATGTGTGTAGGAGTATGGAAGGTGTGGAGTATGGACATGTGTGTGTGTAAACATGGAAGTTGAGGATGATGTATGCGAGATATGTATGTACGAATATGAAATGATGTGCGGAGTGTGAATATGTATGTATGGGTATGGAAGGCAAATGTGGTATGTGCAAAGTATGTGGGTGTGTGTATTGATGGTGCAAGGTGTATATGGAGTATGTGAGTAGGTGTATGAGATAATGTATGGTGTAGCTATGTGAGTATGGATATGGGTAGTGTGTAATAAGTGTAGAGTAAGTGGGCAAGTGTGTATTGGTGGTGTGAGGTGTAAATGGAGTATAAGCGTATATGTATGTCGGTGGTGTGGAACGTGTGTAGAGTATGTGTGTATGTATGCACTAGTGGAGTATGTGTACATGTGGACTCGAGGAGAAAAGAGGATAATGACATACAGTTGTCAGTGTGCGCAATTTGGTGTATGATATGGTTGTGTGTGTGTATTTATAGGTGTGTGTGTGGTGTGTAAAGTGTGTATGTAAATGGATAAGAAAATGTGTATGTTGGTGTACATATGGTGTTTAGGAAAGGTTGGTGTATGTATGGTAATAGAAGTGATGATTCATAGGAAGATATTAGAGACAATTAGATAAATGAAAGGTTCAAATATGCTTCATGGACGAAAGAAGCGCCTATGATGGTGTAGATGGTAAAGGGAATGATTCAAGCAACATCCAAGATGATGGCTTGGGAGATATTTGGAATGAAATGGATTTCACAATGGAACGTTCAAAAGATGTTAAGAAAGATCATTCTTGGCCAAATACCCTAATGCAAGATCTTCAGTTGTCCTTCCAAGGGTATCTTGCATATGTGGAAAAAGGAATTCCAAATTTGGCAAGTTGAAGACATTCCATTGCTCGACTTCTATACAAGGAAAGCAGATAGTCGATCACAGCAACTTGGGGTGTTAGAAGCACAGATTCGAAGGAAGTTCAACATTCAAATCTTGTTCGCCCAAAGTTCCATAAGGAGGAAACTTCACGCCTTGTCATCAACCACAAGATGAGCAAAGTACATATATCGAGTGCTAGAAGATTACCAAAGTCAGGTGGAGATGCGGCTCTATGATTGGGTTGAGGAAGCAACACAGAAGGATACTGACTTCAAGAGGAACGTAAAGGAGTTACCCGCTGGAATCGCTCAACTCTGGCTAGGACTACGACAACCCTAAACAAGTGAGTGGGAAACTTAATGATATGCTACTATGTTGTGTTGTATGTTAAATGCTATGCATGTGAAATTGTTGTTTGTTGTGTTTGCTATTTAATATGATTGTTGTTGAGTTAAGTTATGCGGTAGAGAATAATGAGTTAGGAAAGAAGTCATGAAGAGTATAGAGGAATAAATGGTCCGAAAGTTTAGATGTCATTACCTTAATGATAGCACCTAGTGCCATATCGCTAGTGCTATAACCATAAGCCTAACCCATGATTTAAAAATTGTTTTCTTCCAAAACAAACCAAAATATAGAAACTTAGCTCTTCCTTCTATAGCTACAAAATAGGTATTCTTAGTTGGAATAAGGTGTATAGGTATCATTATGTATACATGTCAGAGTTGGTTCCTGAATGTGTATACATATACTTAGATAAATTTATTCACATATTATATTTACAAAATACACTCATGAACCCAACCATACTAATCATGAATGCAACCTTAGTTTTTACAACTCAATGACCATATTTTCTTACCCTCTTAAGTGCATAAGGGGAGATGTTTAGTAAAGTGTCTTCAATTAAAGAGATGTCGAGCACATACCTATATGTGTGAATACATACATACATACATATATATATATATATATATATCATATACAAATGTCTTGAGGACATTGAAAGAGAAAACGAGATGACCTTTCTGGCTCTCCAAAGTGTGAGAATGATAAAGCACTTGAGAAGTGCGATGGCATAGAGGTGTCAAAGATGATTAATGTAAATCAACCTCGAGTGGTTGGTTTGACATGTGAGATAAATGACACAGAGGTGTCAGAAATGATTGTAAGCCAACCTAAGTGGTTTGGCATTTGAGAGAAAGGGCATAGAGGTGCCCGATATGATGATTGTAAGTCAACCCGAGCGGTTTGACATTTAAAAGAAATGGCACAGAGAGGTGCCGAGATAATTTAATCTATTGTAAAACTAGATAGGTCTATGTCCACAGGGTTTGGGTTCAGTGTCAATTTTGTGTGATAACCCATGCATAATCCTTGCTTGAGATGAGTGAAATGGAATGTTTGATGTTTACCTCTGTGGTATGATTGAAAATTGATTTGATTTTATATGTTGTTTGATCACTTCAAATAAATCAATTAAAGTACGAATCGGACCTGATTTAAAAACCTGACGTGCATTTCCACGAGACATTGCATGAGATTGAAGGTCATCACTGTCACGGGATGCGTTGGAAGTGATCAAGAGGATCGCTATTCCGCCAAGTGCGAACTAAGTGATTAGGGGATTGTCACGCCTTGACAATTCCGAGTCCAACCTGTCCTTGAGTGTTTGCTCCGTCTAGTGTAGAAAGCCATAGGAGCGTTCATTGTTGAGTTAATAAAATATCATAATTAACAAAGTGATAAGATAAATAAACCAGGTAATGACCTAAGCACTGATGGTGGCTTCGGAATTGCCAACCCAAGGTCAAGGGGGGTGTAAACCCTAGACTTCACGCCGGTTACTGGAAGACCACGTAGGATGCTGCATTCATATGGTTGTTCATGCATAACATATGTTTAATATTTTAATTTGAATTTGCTTGTGTATGTATATAGCATATGTCTAATACTTTGATTTGAGTATTGCTTGTGTGTACGTAGCATTGAAAGTGTTACCATCCCATTCACTAAGCCATGGTGTGCTCACCCCCTCACAGACTTTTTTGCAGGCAGCGATACGAAAGCTCGGGATGGGATAAGATGTGAAGTGTCGAGGGTTTCTAGAAGACTAGAATGATAAAGTAAGAATGATGGATGATAGATTGTTTAGATGAAATTTTAGGACCCCAACGTAAATAGAATTTGAAATTGAGAACCTAGGGATTATCCTATTTTACTGATTGGTAGAGGATACCGATTCTCTGCGATCATGGTTAACCGTGGGGTACGGGATCCATAGTTGTATTTTATTATCCAATTATATGTATTATGATTAGTTATAAATGCAATTATTTACTTAGAGTCTTACGATTTCTGACTCGTAAGACGATTATTATGTAACGAGTGCACACGTGCAATGATAATTTTAGTAGAGACTTCTAGACCCCCTTTTGGGGTGTGACAAGCTATGTGCTCAAGCTTAGGTTCCCAGCCAACAATAACAAGATAAAATATGGAGCTCTTATTGCAAAGCTCAAATTAGCAAAGGAAATTGGTGTAGAAAAGCTTAATATCTTCTTACACTCCCAATTCATTGTCTAACAAGTCAAAGTGAATACACAATGAATGATGAGCGTATGACCAAGTATCTTCAAGTTGTACACTTCCTCACCTCGAAGTTCCTTTCTTAGAGCAGTACCAAGGTCCCTCAAAATTAAAACTCTAAGGCAAACAAGCTATTAAAGTTGGCCTTTACCAACATTCCCAACCTAGATAGGTGGGATAAGAGAGTCTTCATTAAGTATCTTTCAAACAAATGCATAGACAAACTACACCTACAAGTTTTAGAGATATGACCTACACCAATTGAGCCATCTTAGATGGATCCCATACGTGCCTATCTAAAGCACGAAACTATCCTAGAAGATAGAAAGGAGGAAAGGAAACTCATTTACCAAGTCGCAAACTACACCCCAATTGACAATCTCTTATATAGACAAGGTCAAAGTTTTCCTTTCCTTTAATGCCTTCGACCTAGAAGAGTTGCATGCAAGAGTGTGTAGCAAACACATCAAGAGCTAAGCATTATACATCAGAGCCCTCCAACTTAGCTATTACTAGCCTACCATGAGGGAAGCTATGAAGTAGATGGTTTAAAGGGGAATCCAATGCCTAAAACATGTGTTTATTGAGCATTCATCAAGCAACAACCTCTAATCCCTCATGAGCCCTTAGCCCTTTGCCCAATGGGGGATTGACATTCTTAACCCTTTCCCTTAAGCCACTGGTCAACAACAATACATCATTATAGGTATCGACTATTTTACAAAGTGGGTGGAGGCTAAGGCTATAGTTAAGATAACTAAGAAGAACATCAAATCTTTCATCTCCAACTCTATCCTAAGTAGATTCGGTGTCCCCTACACTTTGATAATAGATAATGGAACCTAGTTCCACAACTAAAAATTCAAAAAATTTTGCAAGAAGCATCACATTAATCTTCACTAAATCTCAATCATGCATTCCCAATCTAATGGGTAAGTCAAGGCAGTAAGCAAGAGTGTCCTCAATAGTCTCAAGAAGAAAGTAAACTAAGCCAAAGGTAAACCTACCTATCAAACTAGAGTTATCGAACATCCAAACTTAGAGTGTAGACATAATGTCAAATCAAATCAAACTCTAAGCTAACCTTGACACCATTAAAGAGATCAGAGACATAACAAGAGCTTAAGTAGCTACTTACCAACACATGGTTTCTTAATACTATGACAAGAAGGTCGAGCATTGAAGACCTAGCATGGAGGATTCTAGAGGCCACCTAATCTATATAAAGATGAGGGAAGCTCACTCTAAATTAGGAAGACCCAATTAGTGTTAAAGAAAATTTAGGAAATGGGGCATATAAGTTAAAGATGCTTGATGGTTAGCTCATACCTCAAATTTAGAACATTGACAACATCAGGTTATACTTTGATTAATCTACATTGAGCTTGTAAATGTAACATGTATTTTAATGAAAGTTCAATCATTTCTTACAAGTTTAGGGTTTATTTACACCACACATTTGTATTTATAAATAATCTTAAGTATAGATTTCATGTCCCAACCTCTCATTAGGTAAACCAACTCTTACAAACATCAAGTACCAACCTCTTCTAAGGTAGGTAGACTCCTGATGACATCAAGTCCCAACTAAATTCAAGGTAAATAGACCCTTGATTACGCTAAGTCTTAACATCTTTACAAGTGAATGGACTAACTTGCTCCTTAACCACTCTTGGAACGTCAAAGAACTTTAACTCTTTAAGTTATGTCAGAAGGTGTTAACTACAAGACCTAGGTCTAAATGTCTGAGAAGTCCTACAGTAAGGTTACTACCCTTACTTCATTTCTAGAAGGAACCTAGTCAAGTTAAATTTTGGCAAATGAATCGTCTAAACACTTATTTCCCATAAAGGCAAAGGGATAGCAACAACACATAAGTAAAAGGAAGATAAGGAAAGAAGAGCAATGGGAAAAAACACTAAGCAAACTTTCTTTTAATATCAAGTCATATTACATTTAAAATGTCAACATTCTAACCTACCCTAAGATAAGGGAAAAAAAGAAAATTTTCATGATTAATTTTTCATTTGGTGATGGAAGAATGTCATTAGCCCCTCCCCCTTAGGCTCATCCTCAGCACCACCATCGACAACTGTTTCGGATGCCTCTAAGTCATCACAAAAGGCTAAACAGTTCAAGTCATACTTAGGATGCACCTTTAGAATTTCCACCCAAGTTGTTTAGATATGCTACATCATTTTCTTCTCTTCAAGATCAAACCATTCATCACTAGCCATGATCTTTTCAAAGATCTCCTTATCCAGTATGGCCTCATCTGCACTAGCACCAACACCACTCTCCATGTCACACCCTGAAAGGGGGCCTAGAAGTCTCCACTAAAATCATCATGGCACATGTGCACCTGTTACATGATGATCGTCTTACGAGTCAGAGATCGTAAGACTCTAAATAAATAATTGCATTTATAGCTAATCATAGTACATATAATTAGATAATAAAATACAACAATGGATCCCGTATTCCACGGTCAACCATGATCGTAGAGAATCGGTATCCCCTACCAATCAGTAAAACAGGATAAATCCTAGGTTTCTCAATTTCAAATTCTATTTACATGGGGGTCCTAACATTTCATCTAAGTAAATCTATCCTTCACAATTCTTACTTTGTTGTTCTGGTCTTCTAAAACTCTCAACACTTCACATCTTATCCCATCTTGAGCTTTCGTAATCGCTACCTGCAAAAGAATCTGTGAGGGGTTGAGCACACTATAGCTTAGTGAATGAGATGGCAACACTTTCAATGCTATGTACACATAAGAAAATTCAAATCAAGTTATCAAATATATGCTATGCATGAGCAATCATATTAATGCAACATCTTACGTGGTCTTCTGATAACGGACGTGAGGTCTAGGGTTTACGCTCCGCTTGACCTTGGGTTGGGGATTCCGAAGCCACCATCAATGCCCAGGTCATTACCTGGTTTATTTATCTTATCACTTTGATAATTATGATATCTTTTTAACTCAACAGTGAATGCTCACGTGCCTCTTTGCATCAGACGGAGCAAAACCCTCAAAGACCGACCGACTCGGAACCGTCAAGATGCGACAATCCCCTAATCACTTAGTTCGCACTTGGCGGAACAGTAATCCTCTTGATTACCCCGGCGAGCCCTGTAGCAATGATGACCTTCATTCTCATGCAATGTCTCGTGGAAATGCACGTTCGGTTTTAATCAGGTCCACTTCCTTAATTAATTGATTTAAGGTGACCAAACAACATATACAATCACAATCAATTCTCATTCAAACAATGAAGCAACTATCAAGCATTTCATCTCATACTTACCACAATAACAAAGATCATGCCTTTCTTATCACACAAAATAGACATCGAACCCATAACCCGCGAATGTAGACTTATCTAGCCTTACAACAAGTTAAGTTAACTCGGTACCTCTCTATGCCATTTTTCTTAAATGTCAAACCAACCACTCAGGGTTGTTTTACAATCATCATATCTGACACCTCTGTTTCATTTGTCTTAAATGTGAAACCAATCACTCAGGGTTGATTTACAATCATCATCTCTGACACCTCTATGTTATCGCACTTCTTAAGTGCTCTATAATTCACACTTTCGAGAGCCAGCAAGGTCGTCTCATATTTTCCTTTTGATGTCCTCAAGACATTTGTGTATAATATATATATATATATATACACATATAGGTATGCACGCGACATATCTTTAATTAAAGACAATTTACTAGACACCTTCCCTTACGTAATTAAGAGGGCAGAAAACAGGATTGTTAAGTTGTAAAAACTAAGGTTGAACTCATGATTTGTATGGTTGTTTCATGAGTGTATTATATAGATATAATAGGAAAATAAGTTTGCCTAGGTATATGTACGCATTCAGAAACTGACTTTGACATGTATACATAATGACATCTATAGACCCTATTCCAACTAAGCACACCTACTTGGTAGCTCTTGAAGGAAAAGCTAAGTTTTTATGTTCTTGTTTGATTTAGAAGAAAACAATTTTAAATCATAGGTTAGGCTTGTGGTTACAGTACTAGCAGTATGGCGCTAGGTGTTATCATTAAGATAATGACATCTAAACCCTTAAACCATGCCATTGACTATATTCTTTATGACTTTTTCCATAACTCATCAATCCCCATTATGACTCAGCAATAATCACATTAAATTGCAAACACAACAAACGGCAATTTCACATGCATAGCAATCAACATACAACACAACATGGTAGCATATCATTAAGTTTCTCACTCATCTGTTTAAGGTTATTGTAGTCCTAGCCAAAGTCAAGCGATTCCAGTGGATAACCCCTTTGCATTCCTCTTGAAATCAGTGTCCTTCTGCAATGCTTCCTCAACCCAATCATAGAAAGCCGCATCTCCACTTGACTTTGGTAGCCTTCCAGCTCCTAATATGTGTACTCTGCTCATCTTCCGTTTGATAGCAAAGCGTGAAGTCTCTTCCTTAAGGAACTTTGGGCAAAAAAAATTCAAATGTTAAACACTTCTTCAACATGATTCTAATACAGGGTTCCAGAATGAACGATCTTCCTACGAATCATTACTTCTAACATCCCAAGTTGCTGTGATCGACTGTCTGCTTTCCTTATATAGAAGTCGAACAATGGAATGTCTTCGATCAACCAAATTTAGAATTCCTTCTTCCATATATGCAAGATACCCTTAAAAAGGACAACTAAAGGTCTTACATTAGGTTATTTGGCTAAAAATGATCTTCCTCAATATCCTTTGAACATTCCATTGTGAAATCCATTTCATTCCAAATATCCCCCAAGCTATCATCTTGGACATTGCTCGAATCATTCGCTTCACCATCTACAGCAATATAAAAATCTCTTCTTCCCATTTATTTTCACACACAAACATACATACCGACACACACCACTCCTTCCATATACATATACACACATGCTACATACTCCACACACCATCCATATACACACTAGTACCACACACCCCACACCTTCCATACACCTATACACATACTCCACACACCCATATACACACACATGCTGCACACACTACATACACATCATGCACATATGCACATACTCACAAGCATTACACACACATGGTTCCTCCTTTCCCACAAATACACACACACCACCTGCCGTCACATACACCCATCTTCACATACACTATACACCTTCATTCACACACACACACATACTCATCCTACATTCCGCACACCACTACACACTTACAAAAATATACCCCTACACACCGCATACTTCCACCCACACATACACATCCTCACGTACACCATCCTTCACCTACACACACATATTCTCACACACACCATCCTTTACCTGCACACACACCCTTGTACCTTTTCCCCTTATTTAGAACTGTAACCTTCGATTCTTTAGCGGTTGCCGAAGTTTGAACTTCCAAAACAGGTTGCTCCTCCTCAGAATCACATCATCCTCATAGGACATTTCACCATCCTTGTCACCACAGCCACTCACACCATCATAGCACAACCATTTAGTTCGCACTAAGGGTTTCTTTCTCCACTTTTCCACCGCACCAACCCGCTGCTATTACTGGGTCGTTGTCGTCATTGCTACCATTGCTATAGTCGTTATAGTCATTGTTGTCACTGCAGTTTGGGTCGACGTTGCTGCTATCGTTGGGATCGTCATTGCAGTTGCTATGGGAATCGCCATTGCTACTGTTGTTATGGTTGTTGCGGCCGTAGTTGTCATCATTGTTGCCGTTGTTAGATGGTCGTCGGTCGTCGTTCCTCACACACCCACACATCGAACACCATATCAATACACACGCATCTCCACTCTTCTCCTTCGGCTAGGTGCTGTTGTCGTCGTCATGTGGCTATCATGGCTGCCGTCATTGTGTGGTTGTCATGGTTGCTGTCGTTGTCACGATCGCTATTGTCGCTGTTGCTATCCTAGAGCTAAGCCATCCATGCTCAACGAGATTAGCCGCCCCCATGGCTGTCTTCCGAGCCCAGCACAACACCACATGAGTGGTGGGACTTTCGACTAAGGCCACTTATGGTTCGTCAACTGGCAGCGCCACCCGCAGATCTGGAAAGGATAAGCCAAATCTCGAGAGAGTCGTCACCTTGAGCGGTCGCCAACTAGAAGTCGTCAGCCAGGTGGAGTTGGAGTAGGAGTGGGAAGAGGGTGTGATGGAGAGAGTGAAGAAGAGGAGATGGCACCGCGTCAAGGGAATACGAAAACGACAGGGAGGAAGAACGTAGGAAGGGGGAAACACAAGACGGGGGAAAGGCAGGGGAAGAAGACACAATCCTGGACGAGAAAAGAAGAAGAAGAGAGGAAGAAAGGAAAGAAAAAAAAAAGGAGTAAGGAAGAGAGAGAGGGATCGGGACGGGCTAAGCTGCGCCGGCAACATGATGGATGTAACGGCCTGTTAACCACCCCCCCCCCCCCCCCCCTCCTCCTGCTGCCACCGTTTGGAAGGATGGGATGTTGCAGTAGATTTTGAAAAATCATTTTTTTTTTACAGTTGTGTATATATATATATATATATTATATTTTGATTATATTTTATATTATAAATGTCTCTATTTTAATATTTTGCTCGTGTACAAATATATCTTTAAATTTTATATTTTTAGCATTTTATTACGAAAGCTTATGTCTAAGCTAGTCTAATTATCCTGAATATAAATATTCGCTCTAAATTTTCATTTAAAATTTTTAGATCTATAATTTAAATTAATTTCATTATTTAACCTAGTATCATTTGAAAATTATGTTTCGAAGAATTTATTCTTCTAATTGTTTAAATTTTTAAAACCTATTATTATCGCAAAATATTAAAATAATATTTATGCGTCACAATTTTTTAATTTTTGTCATACATTTCTCGAAGTTTTTCATGTTGCGAAATTGTTCCTCTCGCTACCCTGACTTAGAAGTATTTATTATTCTATTTATTTTCTTTAATTTTCCATATACTTTTTCAAAATTTTTAAGACTTTACACTCCAACTCCAAGAGCCATGCCCTATCATGCTCAGTTTCTAACCTAAGTTGGTGTATCTTCTTTCTATAACTCGTCTCCTTCTCCACAAAGGTAACCTACAGACTCTAAAGCTACTACTAAGCCCCCTCCAACTAGTTAGAAAGGCTCCTTACCTCAATGTCAAGGGCTTTATTGCGCCTCTCAATCTCTTTAACCCTTACAACAAGATCAATGTTTGACTTTAACTTCACTTCCACCTCAACTCAATCTTTCAAAGTCTTTACCTCTGCTTCAGTCTTTGCTTGGAGCTTGTCCACCATAACAATATAGTGCTAAGCCTCCTCCTTAATCCTCTTTGCCTCCATGTTAACCTCTTAAACCTTCTACAATAGAATAGAAATATCATTAGAAAACTTCCAAAAGCCACCATTATGTCCATTTAGTCCTATTTATTATGCCTTGGGTCCAATTGATTATTATGTCTAATTTTTATTTCATTTTAGGCCTTTAGGCAATTTAAAGCCTTAATGAGTTTAAAGCCCATTTAGGTTTAGATTGATTGGTTAAGGCCCATACAGGATATGTGCTCTAAAAATAAATGGATCCAAGTATATTTTGGGTTTTAGGCCCATTTGGATTCTACTATAGTCATGTAAGCCCATTTTATTCTATTAGGCCTAAGTTAGTTTGTTTTAGGTGTTAAATTTAACTTAGGTCCTAATATGGTTTAAGACCCAATTTGGATTCTTTATTTCGATATGACCCATTTAGGTTATGAGCCTTATAGGGAGAATGGGCCTAACTAGGTTTTAGGTTTTAAGGCCCATTGGTCATTTCAGTCCATTTCACTAAGTTAAATAGATAACCAAGTTAATTAAGTCTATTTAATCCAATTATGTTTAATCATATGGGCCACCCATAGGGAGGGTGAAAGGATGGTCCTTAGGTCTATATGGATAGGTTAACCTAGAATTGGGTTGGCATTGACTTGAGTTAATTAAGTTAAATGAAGTCAAGCTTCAATTCATCATTTTTAAATGCTTTAATTTTAAAAGGTAATAACTTATTCATTTTAAACCCAAATTAAGTGAAGTCAAAGCCATTTGAACATTTATTACTTCTATTATCTATTTTAACAATAAAAAAAAAAGTCTCATTTCATTCATTTTAGGGATCTTGAACTTTCAGATTATATCAAGTTACAAATTTTCAACTTTAAAGGCCTATATCTCATTGAATTTAGGTCAAATTCACTCCAAACCAAAGCCCACTTGTTCCTATTCCTTTCTATAATCCAAAACAACATCTATATTCCAACATAATTTCACTTCTAAGCCTCATTTTACATCTAATCAAACTCCCACTCATTAATATTTCAACCAAATTAACTCAAATTAAACATAATATTTTTATAAATTTCTAGAATTAAACATATCATTTCAATCAAGCAAAAAAATCATAGATTATCAACCAAATCAACTTATTTATCCATTAACTCATTGATATCATCAAATCCAACTTCTAACATGCTATATATGTCAAATTCATCACCTAAAATACTCTTAAATCTACATACCCATACTTTAATCATCAAATTACCATCATTCATCATCTAAATCAGATTCCAAATGAAATATAAGTCACTAATTACTTTCTAAAGTGGCGACATTATTGAGCATGCACATAGAACACATCACCATGCATCAAACTTCACTTATATCATCAAATCTAATACTAAAATCACATTTGGCATCTTGAAACATAGATCTACATCCAAAACATCAAATGATATTCAATTGACATCCTAACAAGTATCGGTCACATGGGTAATTTTTATCAAACCATCAAGATTCAATTAATCACCTAATTCCCATGTTATATTACTTATAACCATCTTAAATCATCAAATTAACTGTTGTATTGAATTTAACTTAATGGAGATCTAACTTAACCCACAATGCCTCCAATGCCATCCCTATCAAGCGCCCAAGAAGTTTTTCTTGATTCCAAATGATTTTTCCTTACATAGAACCATCAATCACCATTTAGATTCATGTTTGATAAGCTCAAACTTACTTAAATCAAACTAAATGTTATTTAACTCAATTTCTTATTTAACCACAATTTGAGAGCCCCTCAACTAAGTTCTTCACTTGCTTTTCCACCTGAAACTTACAAGAAAAGAAGTAGAATTGGTAGTCAATTGAGATAGGCTTAGAGTTAAGTTAAGGGTTTAGGGTTTAAGCTTTAATTTTAGGGGTTTTTAACCTTGAAATTTTCATAAATCAAAAGAGGAGGGGGTTGCTAGCTATTTTGGTCTTAAGGGGCTTAAATAGGTGGATTTTAGCAATTTAAGAGAAAAAGTAATCAGGACCACAAAGGTTTAAGGATTTAAGCTTAATTGTGATATGTGTCCTCCATTTTAAAATAAGTGGCATTTTATTTTTTCTTATTTTTCTCACTTCATTCCAACTAAAAAAAATCATTCTTTTCCCTAAATTGCCCATAGGAACTCTAGAATTTAGCCACCCTTTAACAAAATTAAGCTTAGCAACATTTTGGTCATTTCATCCAATTAACCTTCGAATTTAAAATTTTCTTTTCCAATTATCTTCAAATAAATTGTAATTAGTTTTATTTACCCAATTAAGGTCTTGGTACTATATTTAGGGTCTCTAAGTTGATTAAAGTCTAAATTCAATAAAATCGATTTCAAAGGCAAAAAGGTTCTTTTGGAAAAATTAGTTTTCTAACTTTGTGAATCCTTCTTAATTAAATTTAAATTTTTCTTTTTTATTCCCATTGACCTCATTTATTATTTTTGGGATTTTTCATACTTGGTACAAATCTTTACATTAAAATACTCTAAAGCCAAAATCAAATATTCATTATAGAAATACGTATAAATTCATGGAAATTACCTCATGAAGACACATGAAGAAAAAAAGGAAGGATCAATGGACAAATTATTTATACAGCAAATATTGTTACAACAACTACTTCCATTTTAGCATTTGGAGAATGGCTATATAAAGGAGCAATATAAGACAAAAGGATATTACGAAGAAAAAAAATTAATAAAGTTACATTTTATAACAAGTGTGCACTTCATAATTTGCTAAAAAATTGGAGGAAAACTTTTTTTGTTCCTCCATTATATATGTGAGATGAAGTGATTGTTAGACTGCATTGTGAGGTTATAGATATTTCACTATAAATCTGTAAATAGATTGTGTTAAAGCTAAATAGGCAAAGTAGTAAGTGAAGATGCCAAGAAGAAGACTTGATTGTTGTAACATTTGTAAATTGTTTTGATTTGTTATAATAAAGCAATATTGGTGAAGACGACTAAGTCCCCAACAAGGAAAGTTGGAAGAGTGGATTGATACACAAGACAAAAACTCTATAAATTGATTTGTGTAATCTTCTTATCCTTATTTAATTTATTTTATATGCAATTTATTTATGATATTATAATTTTATTATCCACTAATTTAGTAATCAAAGGGGGATTATCTACAATCTAAAGTTGTCAAAATAGCAAGTTAAGCTAAACCCATGCTAATCAATAACCAGCCTACAATGAATAGGGAGGGCATAGTAATACTATGAATAACCCAATATCAAATCCTATGATGCTAATGTGCAATTGTCATTGATCCAAGACACCCTCCCCATCCCCTTTACCCCTTCTCTCTCTTAGCTGTTTTACATTAATGACGTTTTAAATTATTGTAATTAGAAGTTATTGATGTGTGGATTGAAATTATGCATTTATTTATAAATTCTAAATTTAGGGTTAGTTCTAAGCATACTCATATTATAATGTAAGTACGTAATTTGGTTTTAGGCCTGAAAATAATTATGCTAAGAAAGTCCTTATAATTCAATTCTTCACTTAAATATCTAATGACAGATTTCTCTTTAAATTCTAACCTGAGTATATCTTTAAGGATGTCTCCGGTGCCTTGATAATCTCCTTATGCGTTTCCTTCACATAATAAAAGCGCATTAGGAATCTTTGATTTGACTTCGTCAAAATGAAATGCTTTTAATAAAATAATAGATTTTAGCCCAAAAGATGTTGTAATACATTTCTTTTCTCAATACTTTAACCTCGTCTCAATTTCCATGGGCTTCGGCATACAAACACATGAAGAAGACTCGTGAGTAGCATCTAATTATGCTAAATGAACTCCAATTATACTCCTACTGCTTTTCTACCATTCCAACAGCTCCGCAATTCAGTTTGAAGAAACCTCACTGAAGGTTTCCAAGTAGGTTAATGCCTCAATCGCTTTTAGGCTTTGGCTTGAATATATATGCGTTGAACCTCTAAGAAGGCCTATTGGCTGAAAATTAGAGTTGGAAAAGCGGGCCAAACGGGTCGGGCTATCTCGACCCACATTGGCTCATGGGTTGAAGCGGGTCGACCCGCGATGGCCCACACATGATGAGGGTTAAAGAAGTCGGTCTGCTCCACCCTGTGAGCCAACGCAAATCAGCCCGCCTAGCATATAATTTTCTTTTTAATTATAAAATAGAAAATTAATGTGGTGGATTAATACTTCAAATTGTATCTTTTGATATTTAATCTAAAATGTTTATAATAATAAGTTTAAATCGAATTTAAAATTCAATATAACTTTAAAAATGAGGTAATACATATTTTGTTGAAAAAAATTAAAGGAGTCTATTTAAGTTTAGCTTAAGTGGAAAATTGAAATATTCTCATTTTGACAAATTCATAATCCCAAATTCAATACAAAAATGTAATAGATGAATATATACTTAAAAGATTGATATTCATCTTAAATTATTCCAACTTTTTTTTTGTTACAAAATATGCAAGTATACTAATAAGTAATAATTAAGGATATATAACTTCTAAACTAAAAGAAAATATACGAAATCTTTATAAAGTATTGTATTAATAGTTTTATGATATATTATATACAAAATCATTTTTAATTCAATTCATTCTCATTTTTTTTCTTTTCTTTTTAAATTGTGCGGGCCAAGCGGGCCAACCCACGCCCACGTCGCCATGGTCTGCACTCCAAAATTTTTTGACCCGGTCCACACGGCCCGCCACGCATTCCCAACCCTACTGAAAACTAGTTCTATGGTCTTACGGTCCTCGCCGGCCACCCTCTCAAGTAAACACACCGCCTTGGCATGAACATACGTTTATTTGATCCGCAATATATTCTTGAGAGACTACAAATATTTCCAGCCATAGGCGCCTACCTCTTACAAAAACCTTATTCATAGAAAAATTCTAATGAAACAATCATATTCGAATAATAAAGGCAATTTCATTTGTTGTTAGAGGGAATATATTGTTAATTCATATAATCAATTATCAAAACCTTAACTGGACAACCTATTTTGGTAGGATATACCCACCAATATCCTGAACTTCTTTCTTGATCAGTTATCACGTGAGTCCATTCAATAAATCTTAACCAAATAGTAAGGTGTGTCTCGAAACTCTGGCTCTAACCTTGCCACTAAATAAAATCTTCCTACTACTGATTACTATTCAAATCGCTTATCTTGCTCGTAGCGTAATATCATTGAGATTGTAAATCTCATTTAGGCATGCATACATAGGCGCTTATATTCAAACATTACATCTATACATTTATGAAAATACATATGAATGATCTTGGCCAATCTAAAATATACCGTATGTGCTTGGTCTCTTCATGTATTACTTAAGAGTAATTGGCTAATCATTTTTTTTTTTTAATTCTCGATCCGCACCAGCCTTTTTGGTTCCACTAAATTATTATTATTATTTTTCTTTTTCTAAACTTAGTAACCGCTTGTTCAAGATCCATGAGGACGATGTTATAAATAAGAGATGCAGCAAAAATAAGGAGAAAAAAGGGTTCAGGACTTTTGACAAACACGTTGTAGGCGAAGTGGAAAAACAAAGAAATTGCAACAGATTCATTTACTTGAGAACATCTTAAATACATATAAACTAATAACAACCAGCAAAAAAAAACGGGAGCACGTTCCCACATCTGAAAATGCTCCTAATACTAAGGATAAGATAATAACAAACTAATTGATTTTTGCATTATTTCCTGACATACTCCCTTTAATGCACAACACTTTTTTTTCTCTGAAATAAACAAATTTTTCTAAAGAGAGTGACTTTGTAAATAAATCAGCAACTTGTTGACTTGAAGCACAATGTTCCAACTTGATACTCCCTGCTGCAACTAGCTCTCTAACAAAGTGATGACGGATATCAATGTGTCTGGTTCGATTATGATGAACAGGATTCTTGGTCATTGTAATGGTGGATTGATTATCACAGAAAATGGCTGTTGCATCCTTCATCTAATGTCTCATATCCTCTAAGAATCTTCTTAACCATATTGCTTGACAAGCTACAGCTGTAACCGCCATATACTCAGCCTTAGAAGAAGATAGAGCAATAGTGGCTTGTTTTTTTGAACACCAAGAGATGGCATTTGATCTAAGCATGAAGAGATAACCAGTAGTACTCTTCCGATCATCAATAGAACCTACCCAATCACTGTCTGAGAAACCATATAGCTCTATGCTACTACTAAAAGAGTAAAAGAGGCCATAAGAACAAGTGCCTTTCAGATATCTCAGCACTCTTTTAGCTGCACCATAATGAACTCGGCTTGGATTCTGCATAAACCGTGACAAGAGGCTGGTAGCTTGTAAAATATCAGGACGACTATTTGTGAGATACAGTAGACTTCCCACCAAACTACGATAAATCTTAGGATCTGCCATTTCTTCCCCATCATTTGCACAATACTTATGATTTGCAATCATTGGAGTTTTTACTGCATTGCAATCTTTCATGTTGAATTTCAGAAGAAGATCTTTCACATATTTATGTTGTGAAATAAAGATTCCTACATCACATTAGCTCACTTCTAAACCCAAAAAATAACTCATCAGCCCCAAGTCAGTCATCTCAAATTCAGCAACCATAATCCTCTTAAAATCATCAATTAAAGAGGTAATATTTCCAGAATAAATCAAGTCATCCACAAAAATGGATACAATCAATACCTCTTTTTCTCCTTGTGTTTTCACATATAGAGTGTGCTCACTTGCACTTTTTTGAAATCCTTTTTTGATGAAATGCGCATCAATCCTCTCGTACCATGCTCTTGGTGCTTGCTTAAGCCCGTAGAGTGCCTTTTGCAATTTATAAACCTTAGTTTCTTCACCTGTAACCTCATAACCTCTAGGCTGCTGTACATACACTTCTTCCTCCAAGAAACCATTTAAAAACGCTGATTTCACATCAAGTGATAGACTAGCCATTTATGATGAGCAACAATTGAAAGAAGTGTGCAAATGGTGTCAAACCTGGCAACTGGTGAGAAGGTTTCCTCAAAATCAATGCCTTCGTGTTGCATGTATCCATGTGCAACCAGCCTTGCTTTATATTTATGGATAGAGCCATCAGGTTTATGCTTCAACTTGAACACCCATTTCAACCCAACTGTTTCTTTTCCCATAGGTAACGCAACAAGTTCCCATGTCTTGTTTCTTTCCAATGCCTTCATTTCCTCTTCCATCGCTTCACGCCATTTGGTGTTTCCTATTGCTTCTTCAAAATCATTTGGTTCTTCAACTTGTGCCATTTGACATCTTTGTGTTTGCTCATAAATTTCTTGCAATGATCCCCATTTCCGTGGAGATGAACTTGAGGAAGAGGAGCTAGATGATGCTAAGCTAGAGGAACTTATAGCTGAGCTAGGTGTGGAAGGATTTGAACCTTCAGTTTCTTCAATTTCTTGCTCATTATTTGATTCATCATCTTCTTGAAAAATGGCTGGACATTTCTGCATTTCATACCAACTCCATCCACTCTTTTCATCAAATACAACATCACGGCTTATCAGCAATTTCTTAGAAATAGGATTATAAAATCAATAACCTTTTTTTTCCATGCTATAACCCACAAAAATACATTTCACACTATTTTCATCAAGTTTATCCCTCTTTTGAGATGGCACCAAAACATATGCAACACAACCAAAAACTTTAAAGTGTGTTACCTTTGGTTTCCACCCATGAAACGCTTCAAATGGAGTTTGATTGTGCAATGCTAATGTTGGACTGCGATTTAACACATAAGCTGTTGTATGTATTGCTTCAGCCCAAAAACTTTTGGGAAGACACTTTCCTTTCAACATACTTTTTGCCATCTCTACAAGACTTCGATTCTTCCTTTCCGCTACCCCGTTCTGTTGAGGGGTATAGCTTGTTGTCAATCGCCTTTGAATGCCCATTTTCTCGCAAAAGTTATCAAATTCTACTGAGATAAACTCACCTCCTCGATCTGTCTGCAATACTTTAATTGCATTCCCACTTTGCTTTTTAATGAAGCATTTGAATTTCTTAAAGATTGAAAAGACTTCTGACTTTTCTTTCACAAAGTAAACCCAAGTCATTCGGCTAAAATCATCAACATGAAGCACAAAGTACCTATTATTGTTGAGAGAGGGAGTGCGCATCGATCCACAAACATCTGCATGAATTAACTCAGTTGGTTTTGTAGCTCTTCTAGTGTTTCCTTTTAGAAAGGGATCTCTGTGTTGCTTTCCCATCATGCAGCTTTCACAAACATCATTAACATGCTTCATTATAGGCAAACCTTGCACCAAATTATGTTTAGACAACAACTCTAAACTTGCAAAATTCAGATGTCCATGCCTCTGATGCCACAGCCAGCTATCACTTTTCAAGGAAGCTGCCAATGCCTTCTTTCCATAATCAAGATCAACTAGAAACACATTATTTCTGGCCATAGGAACTTTGAGCAGCAAATTTCTCTTCGTTTTATCAGAAAATATAGCACACGAAAAATCTCCAAAAACTAATGAGTAACCTTCTCTCAAAAACTGCCCCACGCTTAAGAAGCTTAAGTCCAAATCTGGTACATAGAGGACCTCTTTAATGCTGCTGGTTCCATAAGAATTTAGCTTTATAGTTCCTTTCCCTTTTGCTTCACGAATTGTTCCATCACCCATCTTCACTATTGTCCTAAACGACCTGTCCAAACTAGCAAACGACTCCAAATTTGCCGTCGTGTGATTGCTATAACCACTGTCCATATACCATACAGTTGAATCCAAACCATCAGTAGCAATACAAGCAAGAAACAGACTTTCAGATTCATCTTTATCTTTTTCTTCAGCAAAATTTTCTTGCTTTCCATGTCTTTCTTTCAATCGACAATACTTCTCTATACAGCCAGGTCTATTACAATAATAACATTTGAACTTACGATTTTGATTTTCACCTTTGTTGTAGAAGACATTCGAAATCAGATTTCTATCACCTGATCACCCACCTCCTCTGTTTCCTCTACCTCCTCTCCTTCCTCGAGAAGAATGACCACCACGGTTGCTGTTGTTGTTACCATACACAACTTCCTTCTCCTTGGAAATGTGTAACTTGGCCTGGAACGCCTTCTCGGTAAAACTCTCCTCATAACTTTTATATCTATCTTCATGAGATTGTAAAGAGCCCAATAATTCATCAACTGTCAAGACACTAAGGTCTTTTGATTCTTCTATGGCAACAACAGCAAACTCATATCTCCGTGGCAAACTTTGCAATATTTTCTCAACAACCTTTTGATCAGGCAACTCCTCTCCAAGCTTCCTCATTTGATTGATAGTTTCCATGAGATTGTTGAAATAGTCTTGCATAAACTCTCCATCTTTCATGAAGGAGACTTCAAACCTTCTACGAAGTGTTTGGAGCTTCACCGTAAGCACTTTTGCTGTGCCTTGGTACCCATTTCTAAGTATATCCCATGCTTCCTTTGATTTTGTTACAGTAGAAAGTCGAGAAGCAAAAATTCCATCTTCAACGGCTTATTGAATGAAAAAAAGAGCTTTGGCGTCCCTCTTTTGTGCATCCTTCAAAGTTTCAGCTGCTACTCCTTCTTCAGTATAGCCTTTCTCTACCAACTCCCATAAGTCTTGAGAGATGAAGAGAGTTCTTATCTTTGTACTTCAAATATCATTGTTGCTACCTTGAAAAATAGGAATTGCGGGTTGTGAGATGTTTAATGCATTCGTATTGTTTGCCATCAGCACTACTTTTCACAGGCCTCAGAAGATGCTCTAATACCATATGTTATAAACAAGAGATGCAGCAAAAATAAGGAGAAAAAACGGTTCAAGACTTTTGACAAACACGTTGTGGGCAAAGTGGAAAAACAGAGAGATTCATTTACTTGAGAACATCTTAAATACATATAAACTAATAACAATCAGCAAAAAAAAGGGAGCACGTTCCCACATCTAAAAATGCTCCTAATACTAAAGGATAAGATAATAACAAACTAATTGATTTTTTCATTATTTCCTGACAAACGATACTGAGCTTTCACCATTTTTTATTATCACTGTTACTAGAGCCTACTATGTTTGATAGCTGTATTTAGTTGTCAGTTAACACATAAATTACTGTGCATCATGTTTCCATAGGCCTATGCCTACTATTGTAACACGAAGTGACACATCATGTTTGGATATTTTAAAGATCAGGAATAGAAGCGGAAGGAGAGAAAGTTGAAGAAAATTGAAAGTAAAGGTGTGGTCTTTTATTTTCAACTTATTGTTTAGAAACTCATTGAAAGAAAGTAGAGGAGAAACCGATTAAAATCAGAAGAAACATATTTTAGATCGCAGGACTAAGGAGGGCTTACTTTTTTATGTGAAATGTAGAAAAGTAGTTTCATGAACTTTCCCACTCTCCAAAGAGGGAGGAACAAATAATTATGGTCGTACCAGAGAAAGTCTTAGCACTTTTATTTTGTCTTTATCCAACATTAATTTACAATAAATGTTTCCATATGTCATTATTCAAATAACTAGATTAATGGCCAACCAATTCTAAGAATCATTTTCAACTAAATATAGATGTATATAATTGATGTAAATTCAAGTCTCCTTCTCTATCGAGATCATTTTTGTTTAATAGTATGAATATTGCGTTCTTACTGAGATAGACTAAGTTTAAATTTCTTTTTTTTAATAATGTTAAAAAATATAGATAAATGCTATTATGGCGTATTGATTTATTTTTAGATCTAGATATTCTATTTGTATTCTATCGATTTTTTTTAATTTATTCCATAAAAATAGCGTTATATATAATTAATTATTGAGATTATAAAAAACTAGGTGACATCATATTCATATTCTTATAGAAGATAACGGCATTACAACACCATGCTAAAGTGGGCAATGGTCCCTAGAAACCACTATGTGGGGCCATGCTTCAAGAGCATGCAACAGGAAAAAAGCCTTAAAAGCTACCAGTTCTCACAATCCATCAACATTACGAAAAAGTACAAGTGGAAAATCTCTAAAATCTCCATTATGATGATCCATTAGAGACTCATCACCAACTACATCCCATTTGAGACTTGAGTCACTGACGATTAACTTTTTCTTGATTTGGATTAGAAACTGTAAGCATAAAAAAGATCGTTCACTGATTTTCTCAAAATAGAAGCCCATAACAATAAAAATAAAGTAAAATAAAATAAAATAAAAATAAAGAAAGGCAAAATAAAACTGAAACCCCAGCATAAAATTATTATATGCTGCAAGAGGCACCAAAACACCTTCAATCCTTTGAGATCCTCCTGTGTTGAATTCTCACTGGAAACCCACCTTTCATTTTGGACGTAAGGTCAGCAAAGTACTCCGGCTCACCGCTAACTCCCAATGCTGGAACCACCTTGAACCGCTCTAGCACCCCGGCGACCACCCTCTTCATCTGTAAGAAAGCCATCTCCTTTCCTAAACAAATCCTCGGTCCCGCTTGAAAAACTGGATACATATAAGTATCCCTCCCCACAAAAGTCCACTTTGACCCGACTTCTTCCCTCCTCAGCCACCTCTCCGGCTTAAACTCCATGCAGTCCTCACCCCAGAGCTCCGGTAGCCGCCCCATCGCATACGGGTGGTAAACTACACGCGTCCCCTTCTTCACCACCGTCCCATCTGGCAAGACATCATCACATAGTGCCTCCTTGGTGTCCACTGGGACAGGCGGGTACAAACGCATGCTCTCACACAAAGAAGCGTGTGCGTACACCATATCCTTTACTTCCTCATAAACAGCTGCTCCTGATTTTTCACCTATCTCCTTTAGGATTTCACTTTCCACATCCAGGTTTTGGGAAACCAGCCAGAAGAACCATGTCAAAGCGGCCGAAGTAGTGTCACGGCCGGCATGAATGAAGCTTATAACGATGTCAATTACGAAGTTCTCATCAGAGTGTCCAGACATCAAGAAACGGGATAAGATGTCCATCTCCTCCATCGAGCATTCCTTTATAAGCTCTTTTTTCTCCCTAATGAGGTCTCTAGCAAAGTCACGTACTTGAGACACTGCCTTCTTGAGGCGCTTCTCTGAGCCCATCCCGAGAAGTCTCTTTAGCTTCCATATTATAGGGAGGATTGAGTTAAGCCTCATGCTACTTATAAGGACGGCTTCTTCGAAAGCCTCAGCGAATTGTGCATGCGGGAGAGACGGCATCAAGTAAGCAGGATCGTACCCGAAAGCAATCTTGCATATGTTGTCAAAAGTGAACCTTTGTAGAATGTCTTGCAAGTCGAGCACAGTATCGCTCTCCGCAGCGAAGGACAGCATCGGGATGAGGCGATCTGAGAGTTCTCTGTCGACGACGGTCTCAACAAACTTTCTGAGGGATTTTCTGTTGAATTCGTGGCTAGAAACTTGTCTTTGGAACTTCCACGTGTCGCCATTTACATTGAAAATGCCATCGCCAAGGAAGTCATGTAGGCTTTCACGTAAGAGTTCTCCTTTAGGGTAAATATGGAAATGAGTCTTGAGGATATGCTGGACATTGGCAGGATTACCCGTGAATATCTGTCGCTGGCCCGAGAAGCGGTGGAGGACGAAGGTGGAAGACGGAGAACGCTGGATCATGTCGGTGAGCCACTGGACGCGACGGTGACGGTTAGCATAAATGGCAAAATAGGAGCCGATGAAAGGGTAGGATCTAGGAAGACGATTGTTCTTGGGAAGTAAGTGGTTAGGGGGTGAAGAGTGATGTTTCTTGAACAATAGGAACCACAGTGATAAAGGAAGGAGGAGAAGCAAAGCCAAAAGCTCTGCTGCAAGTATCAACATGGGGTTTTCCATGGGAGTAGAATGGGATCAATTAGCTGTGTCGACAGAGATTGCTGAAGAGAATGGTGATAGTGCTTGTGCTTTATGCTTATGCTTGGATAGAGGGAAGTGGAATGGAGTGGAGTGGAGTGGTGTGGACGGAGGGGGGATGAGATTTGATGACTCATAAGACAATATATATATATATATATATATATATATAAACTAAAATGCAATAAAAAGAAAAAGAAAAAGTAAGATGGGCTTAATAATTGATGCGTTATGAATATGATAGTGAGGGATTTTTATCTTTGTATATTGAAATGCTTTGCACGTGAGTTATTGTTCAACCACTGAGAGATATATAGGTTAGGATTGGCACCATGACCATCTTAAACCAAAGTGAACTATCAGTATTGGGAGACGGAATGTGGCCAAAAGGGGCAATTAACTCCTATAGTGGTGAGTTGTCTCAATTATTATCACTCAAATTGCTCCACGGTCCCCCCACCCCCAAAAAAATAACTAAATAATTCAGTATGTGCAGGTCGACCAATGTGAAAATCGTTTTTTTGTCAAATCAGCAATCATTTTGGCTTGCGGGTCCTCCATTTGCATGTTTTTCAAATGGACGCTCGATCGCAATCGCAAGGTCAACTTGGGCACCCTAGGTCCTTTCACAATAAAGAGGGGAAAAAAAAAATAAAACCCCGTTCACTAAAAAACTTATTTTGCGTTTGGTTTAATATATAGTAATTTAGAAATACAAAGTTTCTTAGCCCGTGGAAAATAATCTTTATTACTATGTTTACATAAAAAATAAATAAATAAGCACTTGTTTTGTCTGATATAATCTAATCTACATGTTTTGTAAGAAGTATCACAGTGAGAGCAAACTGAGGAGAGAGAGAATAGCATAAAGGAAAAAGATATAGTCAACGAGGACATATTTCAAAATTAAAAAACCAAAGAACCCAAATAACAATTTAAAAAAAAAAGAACCAAAATAATTAAAATAACAAGACATTACAATAGATAAATTGATGATCAACTATTTGAAAATAGATTTTCTTTTCTTTTCTATATCTCAAAAGTTAAAAGATGTACTTTTCAAAAAAAATTATCTCTTTTTTAGAGTTTCAAAAGTGACCATTGTTTGTTACTCATAAAGTAGATTATATCTCTCTTTATTTTATTTTTTTATAACCACTAACTATAACATACAATTAACTAAATAAAACTCAAGTTCTCATAACCTGATTATTATCACAATAATTTTGTCGACATCATAAATCGTCAAAGCTACTATCATCACACCTCTTCCATATTCATAGATCATATTCAAGGTTAAAGTAATCATCTACCTCTTCATTGTAATAATCATCTAAAATGTGTCAAACAAATCCTATAATGGGTTAGGCAATGATACCCAACAAGAGCAATCACTACCAAAAAGTACAAACAATGCACAATGCATACGCATTCTTAAATAACTAAACAAAACAACAAATAACAACAAATAAATCCCTCTTATTACATATAATTTCAACCAATCAATAAATTGAGCGCCGGGCTAGAGCCTTTGGTCTAAATCACTTTGTCTTCCATTGTCTTTAGATTTGTAAATCATTACTTGATCACAAATTGATTAATCAATGATGTGCTTATTTACATTGTGGCCTAAAAGCCTAAAACTAGGCCCAATTTGATTAGTCAAGAACCTTAACCAAACATGACTAGCACATTGCAATAATTCTTTAATATCTCATAAATTAATCTAATTTTATTCTCTAAACTATGCTAATAATTAACTTAAACACTTAGCTAGCAAAAATAAATAGAGAACCTATAAGAATTTACTTAAAACCAGGATGGAAATGTGGAATATCAAATAAGCACTTATTTTAAGGGGTCTGGCCAACTAAATCACCTTATTAGTCGACTATGCTCCCATACATTTGGTTGTACACTCAAAACAAAGAGCACATTTGAATAGTAAGCAACGTGGTCATCTATTCCGTTAAAGGTCTCCTAAATCAACTCTCTTTCAATCCAATCAACTATCATTAGCCAAATGCTCCTTTAAACACCCTAAAAAAATTATGATTTCAACTTTTGATTTATTGACATCAATCCTAACTAGTATATCCTTGATTTGTTAAGTTTTTGTATCTCACATAATGATAATTATCCATATGAAACAATCTTTTTTAGGGTGATTCTCCAAAATTTTACTTTTTCATTTTTCATGTTGAAAACTCTAAAGCTCTTTTTTTAATGAAAACATAATACATTCATAACTAAAGATTCATAATTTCTAATCAAAACCTAATTATATGATTTTTCATAATTGAATAAAGGATTGAAATACTTGCCAAGAATGAAACTCATACGATTACTTGTCCAAATTTTTCCTCTATGCTTGTGTTGTTTCCTAACAAGATATGGCGACACAGTGAGAACCATACTTCAAGAAAAAAAAATACTATTACTCTTATCTTAGGTTTCTTAGCTTCCAATTCTTAAGAGTAACCCGCACTTAGGTCATTAGAGAAAAAAGGGGCAACTAGCTTGGATTTTCTATGAGTAAAGCTAAGTGAGGAAGAAAGGTTATTTTTCTTATTTTTAACAAAATCATAAGTGAAACTAAAAAATTTCTATTACTTGGTAATCGCTTTCATTAATCCTCCTCCTCCAATCCTACACCACCACCACCCTAACAGCAAAGCAAGGGACTTGCCACATAATTTTAAAGTTTAAGACCTATATACCTTCATTCTTGGGATAAATAACTAAGGAACAATAGGTACAAATGATGTTTTTTTTTTTTTCAATTTACCACATGTATTGTAGCATGTGACTTGTGTTAGAACAAAAAGGTTATTTTGATGAGATAAAAAAAAAAAAGGTTTTAAACAAGTTTTTGTTCCTTTCCCAAAATAAAATTGTTTTTTACAAAGCACACAAGTTAGATAAAATATTTTTACATGTTAAAGATCCATTTTAATGTATTCTTAACTATATTTGAATCATCTATCGAAGGTTAAATTATATAAGGGGTTTATTGTGCCATTATTTAAGTCTTAAAAGTGTCAAATTCGAATGGGTGTGCTAAAACCCTAATTCCTAATTCAAAATTTGGGAATGTTTTGAATAGCCATCTGGCTCTTCACTCATCCAACTCAAGAAGCCATCAACCAACCATTGTATAATTCTAATTGTTGTTGTTCATAGTGTTCCTACTTTGTGCTTATTTTTTGTCCAATGTCATTATCCTTAAGAAGCTTATAAATACAATTGGAGGTAATAGTGCATTCATGGAGACTGAAGGGTGCAAACTCTATGTTAAATTCAGGCTTTATCTTCTTATCCCTCTCTCTCTTTTATTTTTAGCACGTTACTCATTTTTTTATTTGTTCATCATTTCATTTATTTATTAGTTGTTAACTTATAAAAACTTGCATTTGAATTCAATTGAACCACCACTCGTGCCCAGTAAACCACCCCCCCCCCCTGGGGATCGTCAAGCCTTGAGTTCTTAATCTAGTATTTCAATTGGTTGATATAATAAAGGAACTAAAATACATTTCTCTTTCTTCTCCATAACTAAGAGTGGCTTGGTCTTTTCCTAAAATGAGTTAATTATTATTTGTATTTGTCATATCAAATTATATGGAGCAATAGAATTTCAATGAATGACATTAGTCATCTCTTCAAGCCTTCAAATGTGAATGCACCTAATTTTACTCTGTTAATTGGGATGATCATTGATATATAACTAAAATCCTAAAAGGTAATCAAATTGACCTTTAACACAGTTTTTGTATTCCTTTTAGGTTGTAATTCCAATTGCATAAAATGCCTCACTAAATATCATTATTTCATATTATTTTTAGGTTTGCATATTAGATTGCTAGGCATGTCACAGATAACAATTTTGAGAAAATTATGTGGCTTACTCCAACGATGAGGGGGATAAGTGTGTAATAAAAAAGTTGAGATGTCCATGTAATTTTAAAAGTTTACAAGGTTCACCAATATAACCTATCTTATATATTTTGAAAAGAGGGGATACTTACACACAAATGTATGAGTTCAAAGAGATAGATGCTTCACAAAAATATAAACTAAAAGATGTATTTTGTAGCACGAGGCTTGAAAGAATATTAAAAGATAAAAAAATACTATAAATATAATTTGTAATTATGGTAGTTCTATAGGATGAAGGGACTTCAGTAAGGTTGTTATAAGCTATAGTATCCAGGACTATTGTTCTTATGCGAGTCCCTTTTATGCCTACCCTACCCTATTTGCTTGCTTGTGTAACTCCCTTTTATGCCCTAATTTAGGACCCAAGGCTTCAAATTACATTTCTAGGACTATTATTCTTACAACATTACCCCTATTATGTTCCCCTTATCCATGTTTGCCTTTGTTTTCTCAACTAAGGTTAAGGTTTTCATTTGTCTCTATTTTTTTTTCCTATGTCTCTTTTTGTAGGAGAAGCTAGATTATGGAAAAAATCACTAACAAGCAAATTTCTTCTAAGATAACAAAGATCAAAGGTGAAAACCTAGTATTAGAATTTGAAGAAGAACCCTTAGAATACTTTCCTTTTATTTTTCTTTGTAAACTAATTATTGCAAAAGTCTTCAATTAGCAAGGGGTAATCACTACATGGCTAAAAATCTAGTTTGATTTCAATGTCGCAAAGCTTACTTTTACAAAATCAAACTTTCTAATGTATTGCTTCAAAAGAGAAGATGCTACACTTGCTATTCTTGATCGATTATCAGGAGTTGTAAATGGTATCCATATCAACTTTTAACCATGGCACTTAAAGAAAGTTGTAGGTCGGTGTTTTGGAGTTATAGCTCAAGGATAAATTATGAGACTTAGAGAGTAAAGAGAGAAGCTTGTCAAGAACTTAAAATAAGCTTAATACATCTCTAAATTTTTTTTCATCCTTAAGAAGCAAAGCATACTCTCTAAAGCCAATAGCCATTTTGTGAGTAGTCTAATACTACAAACCTAAATTTTTAAATGATAAATTCATAAATACAATCAAGCCATCAAAATATGACTGAAGAAATACTTTGTCTCCCCCATCAATCCTACTATCACACCCCCTCCCCCAACTAAATTAATTGCAAAACACCTAAACCAATCAAATCCCACAACACCTCTTATTCCTCTCCTTTATCCAAGGCCTCAAACACAATAATGCTTAAAAGGCATTGCCACACCCCAAAATCAAGGGTAAGGAAACTCTATTGCACTCTCATATCAGCAACATAAGCATGCAAGGTTTAGAACACAACCATAAATCCACAAATAAAATTTAAATCATAATAACACTATATGTCTCTCAATAAAAGGTAAATGTCACCCAATCAATGAAAAACATAGAGAGTTCACATCCAAGCTAAAAAATTTAAGTCTTTACATCAATAGAGAATTAAATAAAGATTTAAAAGAAAACTTCCATAACCACTATCTAACTTCCTAGTAATCATCATAGTCTTATACACTATCATCCTAGTCACTTCTAAAATATAAATCCTAGCTATATCATAATATAGATCCCATTCATACAAAGCATGATGGGAATCAAGTCATCTCAATTACATATGCATCTATCATTGTTTCAATGCAACAATTGATGACTCGAGCAAACATGGAACTTAAAAGCGAGCGGCTTTCTTTCGAAGAACTAACTATGCAAAGTTGAAGGCTAGCCATAAAGGCTGACGGTGCGTCCATTTAGGTCGGCTATAAAGGTCAGCGATGTATTCATTTTAGGCCAGCGGCTTACAATTTAGGCTAGTTAATTTTATGTTGTTTCGAACCAATTTCCTTTTAATAGAACTTTGCCTTCTTATATACATTTAGGGGAATAGAAAGGGGACAGAACTTGATATTTTTTAGATATACAAACTTGAGTTTTTCTCTCATACTCTTATCAATCTTTGGATTGTGGCAAATGACGGTATCGGGATTGTTGTGCATTATATCAACAAATCAATGCTAGGACTATCCTCTTGCTAGTGCGTAATATCTCGTAAAGGTTTAAGGTTTTTATCTTATTATTGTTATTTGTTTGATTATCGGAATTGTTTATTGCGAATCATTGGCTTGGCTTGTGATTTCTTAATTCTACTATGGATTAAGTACACCATAATTTGGTATTAGAGCGAAGGTTGAGAATTAGGGTTTATGTTGTAGTTTGTGTGATTGTAATTAAGGCTTGTGATGTGATTGTTTGATAGTGAATTGAAATTAGGGTTTATATTATCAATTATGCTGTGGGTTGATTGGAATTGAATTGAGGATTAAGCGAAGGTTGAGAATTAAGGTTTGTGTTGTGGTTTGTGTGATTGTAATTAGGGCTTATGATGTGGTTGTTTGATAATGAATTGAAATTAGGGTTTTTACTATCAATTGTGTCATAAGTTTATTGGAATTGAATTAGAGATTGAGCAAAGGTTGAAGAATTAGGGATTGTGATATTAGGGTTATTATGGTGTGTGTGTGTGTGTGTGTGTATGATCATGATTTGGGAATTCTTGTATTGACATTGCAATTTAGCGAAGCATGTCAAACAATAGTGTGAACAGAAGAATTAGGAATGAAGCCAATAGTCAAGTTGGAGGAGGAGGTTAGGGATGTTGTGTTACAAGTGGTAGGAGAAATTTAGAAGAACAGTTACAAGATTTAACCACTATTGTTGCTAATCTAGCAACACAAGTGGATCAAATGACATTACCCCAACAACTAGTGGAAAATCCATAGGCACCCCCACCTTAGGCATGTATGTAGGGAAGGAGCATTAGGAGGAAATAGGGGCAGGTGAGTTAGAGGAAATTATCACGCTTACCAGGAAAAAAGAGATGATAATTTTGAAGATGAATTCTATCCTAACTGTAAGTTCAAGCCACCTAGGAGTTTAGAATATGTGAAATTATAGATGCCTTTATTTGTTGGAAGGGGATCTGTAGAGGATTATCTTGATTAGGAGGATAAGGTGGAAGGACTTGTTGAGTGTTTTGAGATCAATGACCATACTCGAATACGTTTGGCAACAGTTGAGTTTACAGGGTATGTCACCTTATAGTGGAAGAACATTATGGGTAGTAAGAGGAGAGATGGAGATGCTGAAATACGTACTTAGCAAGAGATGAAACGGGTGATGAGGAAGAGATTCGATCCAAAGCATTACAAGCATGCGCTATTCATGCGCCTCCAAACCTTGAGGTAGGGAGGACAAATTGTAAACGAGTATGTCGAAGAATTTGAAGCACTGATGATTTGATGTGGGACCACTGAGCCTCTTGAGTAGATGATGGCATGATTTGTGTCTAATCTGAAATATGAGATCGCTTTTATTATGGAGCTACAACAATATGACACACTTTATGAGGTTATTCAATTGGCTTTGATAGTTGAGAGACAGAGGCATTCTAATTCTTATAGAGTTGCGAGTAATAAGTATGGATCCTCTAATAAATTATATGGGTTAAACAGTAAGCATGTAGATAAAGGGGGATTTGGTCAAAATGCAAAAAAGAATACAATTGTTCTAAATGTTAAGGGGGGAGAAGAGTATTTCTGAGAAAGGGAAGGTTATTGCTAGGACTGAAAATAAACAGATAACATCCGGTTCATCAAGAGGGAAGACTTGTCAAATCCAATGTTTCAAATGTTTGGGTTTTGGACATATGGTTATTCAATGTCCAAACAAAAGGGTGATGACTACTATAGAGGTGGAGAGTAAGGATGACGAGGAAGAGATGCATGAACCAACAGATTTGTCAATAGTGTTAGATGAGTATTATGGGGATGCAAATGCTAAGGCACATGAAGACAAAGGCAATGATCAATATTTGGCTATTAATGTGTTGCGCAGGGTGATGACTACTTTTCCTACTAATGAGGAAGAGTAGAGGAAGAACCCATTCTATATTTCTTATAGGGTCCAAAATAACCTTTATGCTCTTATTATTGATGGCAGCAGTTATACCAATGTAGTGGCTGCTTCTCTAGTTAATAAATTGAAATTAGTCACTACCCTATACCTTAAGCCATATAAATTGCACTGGTTGAGTGAGTGAGGTAGTCTATATGTTACTCATAGGGCTAAAGTCCCATTCAACATAGGAGAGAAGTACAATAATGAGATTGTCTATAATATACTTCCTATGTGCGCATCACATATACTACTTGGTAGACCGTAGTTATTTGATAGGAGGGTATTGCATGATGGGTTTAAGAACACCTATATGTTCTAAAAGGATGGCTAGTGAATGGTTTTGAATCCTATGTCACCAGCTGAGGTGCAAGAGGCATAAAGACAAATCAATAAAATCACTAAAAAGAGTTCCTTATTTATGGAGCAAAAGGAACTGGAAGGAAACTTTAGTGGAGTGGAAAGTTCCTAAGAAATTCAAAAGCTTCATTAACAATGACTTCAGGGCAGCAAATATAGGCAGACCAAAGTTTTCAATCCAGGTGACTTGGTTTAGATTCATCGCAGCAAGGATCAGTTTCCCTACAAGGAATCATAGGAATTTTTGCCTATAGTAGATAAACCATTCAAGATTCTAAAGCGCATCAACAACCATGTTTACAAGGTAGAGCTACTAGGAGAATACAGCGTTTCTGCTACATTCAATGTTGCAAATCTATTACCTTACCTATCAAAAGACAGTCATGAAGAACCATCAGATTTGAGGGTAAATCTTCCACAGGCCCGAGGAGATGATGGGAATCAAGTCATCTCAATTACAAATCTATCTATCATTGTTTCAAGACAACAACCAATGACTCAAGCAAGCATGGAACTTAAAAGTAGGCGGCTTTCATTTGAAGAACTAGCTATGCAAAGTTAAAGGCTGGCCACAAAGGCCAATGGTGTACTTTCAAAGGCCGGCGGTGCATCCATTTAGGCCGGCCATAAAGGTCGACTGTGTATTCATTTTAGGCTAACATTTTAACCTTCCTCAACATCGATGGCTTACAATTTAAGCTGATTAATTTTATATTGTTTTGAACCAATTTCCTTATAATAGAACTTTGCCTTCTTATATACATTTAGGGGAATAGAAAGGGGATAAAACTTGATATTTTTTAGATATACAAACTTGAGTTTTTCTCTCATACTCTTATCAATCTTTAAATTGTGACGAGTGATGGTATCGGGAATGTTGTGTGTCATATCAACAAATCTATGCTAGGACTATCCTCTTGCTAGTGCATAATATCTGGTAAGGGTTTAGAGTTTTTATCTTGTTATTGTTATTTGTTTAATTATCGAAATTGTTTGTTGCGAACTGTTGACTTGGTTTGCGATTGCATGATTCTGCTTTAGATTAGGCACATCAAAGCACCAATACCAAACATATGAAAATTTGTAAAAGGTGAGTGACAATGCCTAATACAAGAGCCGCAATGAAATCATCATGTGAATGCCACACCAAAACTCACATGCAAGCTTATAAGCTAAAAGGCAGCAATCACCAAAGTAATTATTTTACTTTTAGGTGTAACAATAATCACAATCTTAGTGTTCCAAGGCTTAAAGTAACAAAAACTCCACAACAAACAAGCACACACACACATATACAACAAACAACATCACACAGTTGTCTCATCTTAGGTTCATCACTAATGTCAACTATTGATGCAACTGGTCTACAACAATTGTATAAAAGTGTCCCATTACACTATTGTGACTCAATTATAGCTTCTTCTTAGAGATTTGACCCATGATGCAATGTCTAGCCAATCCACAACTCCATTGTTGGTTTAAATGAGAATCAAGAAGGGGAGGAGGGGGTTGAATTGATTGTTTTAAAAATCTATAAATCTAACTTTACTTTGTAGAAAACACTTTGAAAAAAAATCCCTCTTCTTGAAGTTCAAGATTACCAAAGATCACTATACTTGTACTTGATTCTAATGGATCAAAATCTATAACTTAAGATTTGCACAAAAAAGATTAAAATTAATTTTAATTTGATCCCTTAATTTCTTTCCAAAAGTTTTACAATGTGATGATGATTTAGAATGACTTCTAATATGATCGAATTATGATGTACAACGACTAAAACAATATCATAGTAAGAATATAAAATATAGTAAATTCCAATAAAGTAAAGAGTGTAAATTATAGAAGATCAGGCAGCAATTTATGAAGGTTCCTTGTTATAAGTTAGTCTTCTCTTATAGTATCGAGTACTAGGGAACTGATTCATCCTTCTAGTGTGATCTACTATTTGAAAAAAACAAAATAAGGCATACAATTTCCACGATCTTGCCCTATCTCACACTCCTCAAAATTACTTAGGTCTATAGAATCTTCCTCATAATTTCTCTCAAATAGTGCAAACAAAACAATTTAAGAGTAAGAAACTCTCATGATGAGGACTATAATAGGTTCCCTTACACTTTTTCTCAATATCTTAATAGAACAACAAATCATATAACACTTGAACACTATCAAAAGTTTCTATCATTTTTTAATGGCATTTTGTTTTCTCATTCTTCGTTGCTTCAAATCTTGTCCTTTAAATAGACTTCATCCTAAATGTTCAAAAGATTATAACTTGGAAATAGCCGTTGTGTCATTTATCTATCAAGATTGATTTTCTTAATTCAAAGATATTCATTTCACTTAGTCTTCTTTCATATATAATGCTTTGACTTTCTCTAAATATTTTTGCTAATCTTTGAGCTTCTTATTTTTTTCTTGTCTCAACGGCTCTAAAAATATACATATATTCCCTTGAAAATGTAATGAATATGATTAGATATATTACCTAAATATATCCAATCCTCAATGCTAGGTCTTCAAATTTGTAAACACTTGTCTTCTTCACTTCTAATTTTAAAACATCTTCTACTTCTAATCTTGTTTTAGTTCTAAACTTAAGACGACTTTTGGAATATCTTCCAACTTCTGATCTTGAATGTGTTTCTAAAGTTTCACTTGCTTGTAGACAAATATGTACTTTTGTTTTAGCTTTGATTCGTCTTGACTTCTCTTCTTTCTTCCTTTATCTTTGGTTGCATTCTTGATTTCTCCCTTTTCTAAACTTCTACTAAGCTTCTTTTTCTAATTAGTACTCTAATAAGCTTTCATTCTACAGTCAAATCTTTCATATAGCCTTAACAATACATATAGATCTATCACTTCTCTATTATGTCTTCTTCTAGCATCACCTTAAACTATTTCACAAGACTCCAAAGAATAACTAAAACTCCCAATATCATAATTGAGCTTACAAATTTGTGGTAAACAATTTCAAATCCTCTCAAATTAATATAAGATAAAGTATATTGTATTCTTGACTCCTTGTTATAATGAGTTGTACTTCTTCTATGCTTCATTGTTAACCTTCATTTAATTTTTATACTCTCTAAATTATTGCTTTGGGAGGCTTCAAATTGGTAAGTTTCATCTATAGTAATCACCTTTGATTAAATTTTCTAAAATGCTTTGCTAACTTCCCTTTTGTTTTTCAACAAATAATTTTCTTTCTCTTTTTTTAATAATTATAATCCCATAATATAAAATCCAACTTTAGTGAAATGGGTCAAATATATCATGTAAATATATTTAACTTGTGGAGGTAGGTCTTGACTTATTTCTTTAATTTTGAATCTCTTCATAACTTTGGAATCTCCATAATCTTATGTATTGATAGAGTTCTTCTTCAAAAATGACTTCACACCACTTTTCTTATGTCAAAAATTTCTAATTCCAATACTCTATACTTTTTTGAAATTTCTAAGATCCCATTCCTATCATATATGTTTAGAAAGCATGACTTGCTAAGCTAAACATATTCTTTTCTATAAAAAATATCTTCATAATCATATTAAGTAAGTTTACATGAGCAATCAAAATATATATCCTGCTATCTATGTAACTAGAAAACTCAATCAAATATAGATTCTTTTCCTTCAAGAAACATGTTATATTTAAACAAGATACATATATTCATCAAAATCATCTTGCATGTAAACTCTTTTTTTAGATAATATATCCGAGCTTCTTGCTCTTTTTCCTCTAAATTTTTTCATCTCATCTATACTTTATCTTTCTTTTAGAAATAAAAGGAAACTTAAGCTTTTTTGAAATCATCATGTACAAACACATTAAGCACAAAATACAAAACTTTCTATAGTGATGGAGAAAATTCCCCCTAAGACTATGCTAATCATCCCTGCATAACAATTTAAACAGTTCACAGTATCATAAATCATCTAGATTTAGTCTATCAAAATAGAAACACACTGATAAATACAAATTAACACTTGTATTTCTAATGAATTCTAGTGGTTTATGTAATAAATTGATGTTATTTTGAAGAGTTTTGATACTATTTCAGTTTCAGGACTGAAGACCACTATTTTGAGAGAAGATATCAACTTGGATTGAGATCGGATAAGAAAACAAGAAGAAAAATGCTTTTTGGAAAGAACAGGGGAAGAGCACGACCGTGTAATTAAATTGCACAACCATGTGTCAAGGAAACACGCCCACAGAAGCACACACGGTTGAACACACGGTTGAAGACACGGTTGTGTTTTGAGCTTGGAAAATCTACAGAAGCACACACAGTTGAGTACACGGTCTGAGACACGGCCGTGTGTTATTTGCATGGTTTTTACTGACACTATTCAAAGGCACGGCCGTGTATAAACCGTGTGTCGAGACTGTGTGCTTGAAAAAAGTCAGTCGTTTCAGGAGATTTTTGGGCTTCCATGCGTATAAATATTCTCATTTTTTCCAAAGGGAAAAAGGGGGACACCGGAGGGAGATAGAAAAAGATTCGAAGGAAGACAAAACGCTTGGGAAGAATTCCGAGAGGAAAGCAACATCAACGGATTCATCTTCATCTTCCGAAGGGTTCATGCACAGGGATTATTATTTTTTTTTAATTGAGTTGTAACTTGAAAACCATGAGTGGCTAGTTTATTTCATACTCGAACCTTACGAACTCTAATTCTCACGTAACGTTGGATTGATTTTATAGTTAATGAATAGTGGAAATCTCTGAGTTTATTCATGTTATTCGTTGTGTTTTGTTAATTTGATGTATAGCCAACATTGAATTTGCATTGATTTCTTAGAAGATGATTGGAAAATCTCTTATTTGAATAGATCTTACATGAATAAAGGAATTCGTATGTAATCTAGGGATAGAGAACATGAATTTTCCGTATTAGATTAAATTAGATAATTCGATCTAATTGAAGGTTCAAGAGTGTTAATGCAATTCTAATCGATTTTTGATAAAAGAGGAATCTTTATCAATGCGATTAGGGTTAAGAGCTAATGAATTTGGGAAGAACATTGGCTTAGTGTTAGATACTCCGCAATTTAGAGATAACCAATGTTTGTTAATTGATTTATAAAAAGGGTAAAGTTACATGATAATTAGAGGAGTAGTAAGGGTAGGGTATGTTTTTAAGTATTAAATTTAGTGATTTTAATTTATCGTGTTAGTTTTAATTGCTTTAGATTTTGTTAAGTGTTTTTAATTTAATCTGAATCTCTCGAATTTGTGCGGTTAGATAGTCGGTTTAGAGTTATTATTGGTACTTGTCGATCCTTAAGGAAACGATACCTGAATACAATTCTATACTATTACAATCGATAGGTGCACTTGCCTTATTGATCGTAACAGAGAATCGTAGAAAAGGATTTTTAAATTTATGTGATTACGGTCAACACCAAGTTTTTGGCATCGTTGCCAAAGATCAGTGATATTAAGAAAGCTCAACGCTGACTACTTTAACCATTTATTCTTTAGTATTTTTTGTGTTACATTCACTCTTTTGGAGGTAACTAATTTTCCCTTGATTTTCTTTGTAGTTTATGACAAGGAGCTCTTCGTTTAAACTTCTTGCTTTTGACCTAGAGATTGAGCGGACATCCAGAAGAAGGTTGAGGAGTGCCTTTGAACAAGCTGCGGGAAATCCAGTTTTTGAAAATCAGCAATTAGGTGAAGAGGAATTGCAGTTTAGTGAGGGTGATAATTCAGTTGCAGCAATGGCAGATCAATGCTGAATGATGGTTGATTATGCCAGACCTACATTAGATAGCACGGGATCTTGTATAGTCAGACCCGCAATAGACGCCAACAATTTTGAAGTCAAAGCCTCTACAATGAACATGATCCATAATCAATGCCAGTTCAATGGTTTAGCTTATGAGGATCCCCATGCTCACATCCAGATGTTTCTAGACATATGTGAAATAGTTAAACAGAATGGAGTGACAGATGAAGCTTTGAAGTTACATCTTTTTCCTTTCACATTGAGGGGAAAAGCAAGGCAATGGTTCAGTTCTTTAGATTGGAATTCCATCATGACTTGGGCTCAATTGGCGAAAACATTCTTGGACTACTACTTCCCGCCTTCCAAAACTACCAAACTGAGAAATGATATCACGTCATTTACTCAGATGGATAATGAACCTCTTCATGAATCATGGCTAAGGTTTAAAGACTTACTCAGGCGATACCCACATCATCAGATGCCCAATTGGTTGCAGGTATCTACCTTCTATAACGAGCTTGATTACCTGACTCGACAAACCATTGATGTTGCTGCCGGTGGTACACTTAATGTGAAGACTCCTAAGGAATCGCTACAATTGTTTGAAAATATGGTGAAAAATAACCATCAGTGGGGTAATGGCGGGACAAGGCAAAGAGCAGCAGGGATCTATGAAGTTGAAATGATGACCACCCTTGTAGCAAAGGTTAATGCTCTAGCCAAAAAGGTTTATGGGATGGCAATATCTGAGTCACCCCAATATTTTCCAGCTGATCAATCAATCGCGTTAGCGGTTCATGATTATATGGAGCAAGTTGACTATGTTAGCAATCCTGTGCGATCTCAAAAAAACCCTTACAGTAACACATATAATCCAGGCTAGCGCAATCACCCTAATTTTTCATGGAGTAATCCACCAATTCCTTGGGGTAATGCACCTGCTCCTGGATTCCAAAGGCCTCCTCCACCACCTTTTACTGAAAAGAAGTCCAACCTAGAGGATATGATTTCCAAGTTCATTCAAACCTCAGAGCAGCGCCAGCAAGCAACAAGTGATGCTTTAAGAAATCATGAGGCTTCCATCCATAATTTGGAAAACCAAGTGGGTCTGATTGCAAAAATGTTATCAGAGAGACCACAAGGGTCCTTACCTGGGAACACAACCTAATCCGAGGGAGCAGGTGAAGGCAGTGGCCCTTAGGAGTGGAAGGGAATTGCATTCTAACACTATGGGAGTGCCAAAGGTTGTCCAGGAAAAACGAGTTGAGGTTAGAGAAGACAAGGATGTTGAAAAGGATCAAGCCACTACACAAGGTAAGGACAGGGAGCTTGATAAGGAAGAAGATCTAGGAAAGGCCAAGACATCGACAGTTCAGCCTTACAAGCCTCCAATTCCATATCTGGGCCGCTTAAAAAAAGACAAGGAGCAAGAACACTTCGGTAAGTTTTTAGATTTGTTTAAGCAGTTGCATATTAATATACCGTTTGTGGAAGCTCTTGCGCAAATGCCCAGGTATGCAAAGTTTTTGAAGGATTTGCTCTCAAACAAGAAACGATTAGAAGAGGTTTCTACTGCAGTTATTGGAGCGGAGTGTTCGGCTATTTTACAGAATAAGTTACCCAAGAAACTCAAGGATCCAGGCAGTTTTACTATTCCATGCTTAATAGGTGAATTGCCTATGGAGAGAGCCTTGGCAAACCTTAGGGCAAGTATAAACTTGATGCCCTATTCATTGTTTAAGAAGCTTAAGCTTGGTGAGCCAAAGCCTACAAAGATGAGTTTGCAGTTAGCTTATCGCTCAGTCAAATTCCCTAAAGGAATCATAGAAGACGTCCTGGTAAAGGTTGAAAAGTTCATTTTTCCTCTTGACTTTGTTATCTTGGACATGGATGCAGATGTTGAGGTCCTGCTAATCTTGGGACAACCATTTCTTGCTACTACACGAGCGTTGATAAATGTTGCTGATGGAAAACTAGTTTTAAGAGTGGGTGCAGATGAGTTGACTGTGACAATCCCAACAGCACTGAAATAATCTTTAAGTGTTGATGATTCTTACTATGCTATTGACTGTGTTGATATGACTGTGATGAGTTCCATGAAGGAATTATTATGCGGTGATCTTTTGGAGTTTAGTTTGACCGCAATTAAAGGAGAAGAGTGTGAGAATTTGGATGTTCGGAATGTGACGGCTCAACTGAATGCTTGTCAGGAGGTGGTATGTAAAAGGGGGTTTGAGAAGATAGTATTTACTGAGGAAGGAAGGCTAAAACCATCGATTGAGGAACCCCTAGAACTCGAGTTGAACCAACTTCTAAAATATCAGGAATATGCATTTTTGGAGGCCGAATCTAAACTCCCCGTCATTATTTCTGCTAGTTTGACAAGGGAGCAAAAGGATAGCTTAATAGTGGTCTTGAGGGAGCACAAGCGTGCTCTTGCTTGGAAGATTTTGGATATTCGAGTCCTTCGTTTTGCACCCATAATATTTTTCTTGAGAATGATTTCAAACCAGTGGTGCAACCTCAAAGAAGGTTAAACCCCAATATGCAGGAGGTTATGAAGAAAGAGGTGATCAAACTCATGGATGCAGGGTTAATATATCCTATCTCTAACAGTTCTTGGGTCAGCCCTGTACAAGTCGTACCAAAGAAGGGAGGAATGACTGTGGTGCCCAATGAAAGAAATGAACTCATACCTATGAAGACTGTAACGGGATGGCGAGTGTGCATAGACTATAGAAGATTGAATGAGGTAACTCGCAAGGATCATTTCCCTCTTCCTTTTATGGACCAGATGCTGGAGCAGTTGGCAGGACATCTATATTACTGTTTTTTAGATGGAATGTCAGGGTACTTCCAAATTCCAATCACTCCTGAGGATCAGGAAAAGACCATGTTTACTTGTCCTTATGGTACTTTCGCGTATAGGCGCATGCCTTTTGAGTTATGCAATGCACCAGCGACTTTCCAACGGTATATACTAGCGATTTTTAAGGACTTAGTGGAAGACATCATGGAGGTCTTTATGGACGATTTCTCCGTATTTGGTGATTCTTTTGATGATTGTCTCATTAACATGGAAAGAGTTTTGATGTGATGGGAAGAGACAAATCTGGTTTTAAGTTAGGAGAAATGTCACTTCATGGTGAAGGAGGGCATTATTCTAGGGCATAAAATCTCTCATAGAGGAATTGAAGTGAATAGTGCAAAGGTGGACACAATTGTAAAACTTCCACCACCTTCTCCGGTAAGAGCCATTCGGAGTTTCCTCGGGCATGCCAGTTTCTATAGAAGGTTCATTAAAGATTTCTCTAAAATAGTTCAGCCTCTGACACGGCTATTAGAAAATGACATGCCTTATGAATTCACCAGTGAATGTCTTCAAGTGTTCAATACGCTTAAGGAAAAGTTTACCCAAGCACCTATCATGGTGACTCCTGATTGGGATCTCCCTTTCGAATTAATGTATGATACAAGTGATTTTGTTGTTGGAGCAGTTTTAGGACAAAGGATGGATAAACATTTTCAGCCTATTTATTATGCTAGTAAGACCCTTACCAGTGCTCAAGAGAACTACACCACGACCGAAAAGGAACTTCTTGCTGTAATTTTTGCTTTAAACAAGTTTCAGTCTTATTTAATTTTGTCTAAGGTAATTGTTTACACTGACCATTCAGCTCTCAAGTACTTATTATCTAAGACAGATGCAAAACCGTGACTCATTCGATGGATCTTACTTCTACAAGAATTCGATTTGGAGATACAGGATAAAAAGGGGGCAAAGAATTTAGCTGCTGATCATCTTTCTCGATTGGAGAACCCGCATTTGGAAAAATTGAATGAATAAGAGATTGATGATACTTTTCCAGAGGAGGGGCTCTATCAGATTAACAAGGTAAGTAATACTTTTGAACCTTGGTTTGCTGATTTTGCTAATTACCTTGTTTGCAAAGTACTTCCCAGTGACAAAACGTCTCAGTAAAAGAAGAGGTTCTTTGCTGAGTTAAAGCACTACTTTTGGGAGGAACCATTCTTGTTTCGTGTTTATGTGGATCAAGTGATTAGGCGATATGTAACCAAGCAAGAAGGACAGGAGATTTTAAAGCACTGTCACACCGGGCCAATTGGCGATCATTATAGTGTGAATCAAACAGCCTACAAGATTTTAGAATCTGGATTTTATTGGCCAACTATATTCAAAGATTCCTTCAATTTTATGAAGACTTGTGACAGGTGCCAACGTGTGGGGAATATGTCCAAACGTGATGAGATGCCCCAGAATTTCATATTGGAGTGTGAGATCTTCGATGTGTGGGGAATTGATTTCATGGGACCCTTCCTCAATTCTTTTGGGAATAAGTATATACTCGTGGCAGTGGATTATGTGTCTAAATGGGTAGAGGCCTAAGCTTTGCCCACCAATGATGCCAGAGTAGTTGTGAAGTTCTTGAAGAAACTTTTCTCTAGGTTTGGAACAACACGGGCTTTAATTAGTGATAGGGGAACAAATTTTTGTAATGTGCAATTAGAGAAAGTGCTAAAGCGATATGGTGTCACCCATAGATTAGCAACCCCCTATCACCCTTAGACGAGTGATCAAGTAGAAGTTTCAAACCGTGAATTGAAAAGGATTCTAGAAAAGATAGTGGAGCATCACCGAAGGGATTCGTCAGAAAAATTGGATGATACATTGTGGGCCTATAAGACAGCCTTCAAAACTCCCTTAGGCACCACTCCATACCGACTAGTTTTTGGGAAAGCTTGCCACCTACCAATGGAGCTAGAACATAGAGCTTTTTGGGCTTTGCGTACTCTTAACATTAGAAGCCACTGGTAGGAAGAGGAAGTTTCGGCTGAACGAACTTGATGAATGGCGTGCAACAGCTTACGACAACATGTGAGTTTATAAGGAGAAGATGAAGAGGTATCATGATATGCGGATTCATCATCCGAAACAATTCCATGAGGGAGATCATGTTCTCTTATTTAATTCGCGACTGAAACTTTTCCCGGGCAAGTTGAGATCGAAGTGGTCTGGGCTGTTTAAAGTGGTAAAAGTCTCTCCTCATGGAGCGGTGGAATTGGAACATCCGAATGGACATACCTTTAAGGTAAATGGGCAACAATTGAAGTTGTACTTCGGGACTCAAGGGGAAAAAGAGGGCCAAGAGGAGTTTAGACTCCACCCTCTTATGAATTGATCAGATGTAATATCAGTTCATCGAGCAAACGACGTTAACCAAAAGCACTTGATGGGAGGCAACCCATGCATTTCTTTAGGTAAGTTTTTCTTTCTTTAATTCATTCAATTATTCTCTATTATTTTTGGCATTAACTTGGCAGGAAATTCCGTCTTTTACGGATCTAATGCATGAAGGGAGAGTGAGGCATGCAAAAAGGAGGTAAGTTGAAAATTTTACAAGTTTCATGGGAATACATGGCCGTGTACACGGTCGTATATGAAAAAAAAAAAAAAAAAACATAGACACACGGTCGTATATATGGCCATGTGTTAAACTGTGCCTTTCTAGCACAGTCGGTTCTTTTATTTCGAAACCTTCCGATTTTTATTTTCATTTTCAACTATCCTCTCCATATCAATTCACTCCTTCTCCATCCTCTGTTTCATGCATTCTAGGATCCATTTCAAGCGGTAAAGGTAAGATTTCTCCCTCGATTCTTCTTCGATATGTAATTTTTCCTCCATTCATTTAAGTTTTTCATATTACATAGCACTTCATGCATGATTTCGAGGGTAATTCGAGTTTTCTCAAGGGGCTTTTGCATCTTTCAGTCGATTCTTTCCTAGTATTGATATTTTCTCATGTTTTTACTTATTTATACTAGGATTCAAGACGTATTTTGCACAATTTCCATGTTTACCTTAAAACCTAGGTTTTGTAATCTCGTTTTGCGAATTTTTGTGGAACCTAGGTTATTATTAGATTACATGGTAGGTGGTTATTAGCTTATTATCGATGATTTTGTGCAAAATGGGTTTTACATGGCCGTTTCCTTGGGTGTGTAGTTTTGAATGGTGGAGGGAAGTGTTTCTGCGAAAGACACGCCCGTGCATGTCACAATACGCAGGCGTATGTTTAATTATTGGATTCTTTGTGCTCTTCTTCCTCTGATTTTAGTCTGTATTCCCTCATGCATGGCCATTCCTCATCATTATTACAACTTAATACATTTAAGTATTAAATGATGAAGAAGCAGAACAGGTTAAAACGGTTCCTTCGGAATGGTTTTACCAAGCTGGGTGAGATGCTTAGGATAGACTTTGCGTCTTGCAGCTGTTCTAGCGATGACGACGTCCGGGTCGATCCACATACACAAGTCTCAGGTTCTTCTCTTCGACAAGAAGAAGGCGGACATCAAGATGATTCGGACAATGGGGATGAGGATTGAAAGACAATTGTTAGGACTTAGCTATTTGAATCCCTTTTGTAGGATTTCATTTATATTTTGTTTCTGCCAAAACTTTGTATTTAAACAGGGATGGATGATATTTCTGGATGCTTTTATTGTTCTTTCTTTATGCTTTTATCTTTTTCTTTTGGGTTTTGGTTTTTTATTTCAGAGATTTTGTTAGATTGGTGGAGTACATGACTTTAGTTTCATGAGAAGGTTGGGGATGCTACATGTTTGGTGTACTTTTCAAGGAATCATGGTCGGTGCGCATGAATGTTAATGATTTGAATCACTTCTAAAAAGTGGATGCTGGAAGTGCAATTCTGATCCAGGGGAGTCCTGTTCTCTTTCACCTTTATTTCCATTTTCCTTCCTTGTTGTGTAGTTCAATGTAGACATTAGGGACAATGTCTAACTCTAAGTGTGGGGGAGGGATCTGAGTAAAGGAAGTTATATGAAATATAAGTGTTAATAAATCAAAATTCAAAAGTTTCCTCACTTAAGATGTATTTAATGAATTACTAATAATCAAGAATTGCTAAGATTTAGTTATATGATTTACTAAGATTAAAAGTCTTGGGAATTTTGAAAATTTTTACTCTCTTATCTTGTTTTATAACTACTTTGCTAGAATTACGAGTGGAAATCCAAGGGAAGAGAATTACTTGTTATTTAAGCATTTATTTCAAGAATTGGGAGTGGATTAAGGTCACTAATAAGTTTAGTATGCTTTTTCTTTTGCTATTAATGTAAGTTTTGTAATTCTAAGTAAAGGAGTAGATGATACTTGTAACTTAGTGATCCCTTTTTGCAATTATTGGAACTGAGAACTTTGGGAGTAATGAATATAAAAAAAAAAAAAAGTTCAGAAGTGGGCCTCATAGACTCGAGTAATTAAGCCTAAGGGGTGCCCTTTTGAGGGAATAACATCTATTGACTTGGGTGACGAACTCGGGATCAATGGCTGAAAGCTCACTACAAGGGTCGTGAGAAATGTCCGAGAAAACTGAACTTAATTAAGCTGAATTGGAAATTAATGGAAAATTAATTTAATTGAGATGGTAGAGGTTCGAAGGGATATCTTAAAACCTAGTAGCCTAAGATCGTCTAGTCTGGGACTTACTGACCAAGGAAACCATTTCAGTTAAAAGGAAAAAAAAATAGATAGTTGACTTGACTCGAACAAGTAAATCCGAGGGATGCCCTCTACGCTGAGGGGATAACGTCTGTTAACTTGAGTGATGAGCTCGGGATTATTGATTAAAAGTTCGCTACATGAGTCGATTAACTAAGTAAAATACTTAATGGAAAATCTCCCAATCTTGTTTAAAAGGATTAAATAAAAGGGAAATCCAGGAGATAAGTAGATACAATGTGCCTTTACTCTTTATTGCATTACTTATAGGAGTGGTTAAGAGGGAAGTATACTCTACTTTACCGGTATTGATCTTTGTTCGGTTTCACTTTTGGGAATTTATGTTTAAATGATGAGAGTACTAGTTTAAGTCACTTGGATTAGTCTTGAGAATTCTAGTATTTGTATTTTGTAAACAACTAATGGTAGGATTGAGTAGAGATTGCATAGTATGGAGGTAGATCATGAGAATCAATTATGCGAAAAGAAGTTCTTGATTGTTGAGTTAATGAAAATCTTGTCCTTGGTTTTTCTTTGGCTTTATTCTGCTTGAGGACAAGCAAACGCTTAAGTGTGGGGGAGTTTGATAAGTACAAATTAACACTTATATTCCTGATGAATTCTAGTGGTGTATGTAATAAATTGATGTTATTTTGAAGAGTTTTGATACTATTTCGGTTTCAGGACTGAGGACCACTATTTTTAGAGAAGATATCAACTTGGATTGAGATCAGATAAGATAACACGAAGAAAAATGCTTTTTCGAAGAAACAGGGAAAGAGTACGGTTGTGTGTCAAGGAAACACACCCACAGAAGCACACACGGTTAAAGGCACGGCCGTGTTTTGAGCTTGGAAAATCCACAGAAGCACACACAGTTGAGTATACGGTTACGTGGGTTTTACTAACACTATTCAAAGGCACGGCTGTGTATAAGTCGTGTGTCGAGACCGTGTGCTTGAAAAAAGTCAACCGTTTCAAGAGATTTTTTGGCTTCCACGCATATATATATTCTCATTTTTTTTCAGAAGGAAAAAGGGGGACACCAGAGGGAAATAGAAAAAAATTCAAAGGAAGACAAAACTTTTGGGAAGAATTTCAAGAGGAAAGCAACATCAACAGATTCATCTTCATCTTCCGAAGGGTTCATGCACAGGGATTATTTTTTTTTTATTGAGTTGTAACTTAAAAACCATGAGTGGCTAGTTTATTTCATACCCAAACCTTACGAACTCTAATTGTCATGTAACGTTGGATTGATTTTATAGTTAATGAATAGTGGAAATCTCTGAGTTTATTCATGTTATTCGTTGTGTTTTGCTAATTTGATGTATGACCAACATTAAATTTGCATTGATTTCTTAGAAAATGATTGGAAAATCTCTTGTTTGAATAGATCTTACATGAATAAAGGAATTCGTATGTAATCTAGGGATAGAGAACATGAATTTTCCGTATTAGATTAAATTAGATAATTCGATCTAATTGAGGGTTCAAGAGTGTTAATGCAATTCTAATCGATTTTTGATAAAAGAGGAATCTTTGTCAATGCGATTAGGGTTAGGAGCTAATGAATCTAGGAAGAACATTGGCTTAGTGTTAGATACTCCGCGGTTCAGAGATAACCACTGTTTGTTAATTGATTTATAAAAAGGGTAAAGTTACATGATAATTAGAGGAGTAGTAAGGGTAGGGTATGTTTTTAAGTATTAAATTTAGTGATTTTAATTTATCGTGTTAGTTTTAATTGCTTTAGATTTTGTTAAGTGTTTTTAATTTAAGCTAAATCTCTTGAATTTATGTGGTTAGATAGTCGGTTTAGAGTTATTATTGGTACTTGCTGATCCTTGAGGAAACGATACCTGAACACAATTCTATACTATTACAATCGATAGGTGCACTTGCCTTATTGATCATAACAGAGAATCATAGAAAAGGATTTTTAAATTTGTGTGATTACGGTCAAAACCACACACAAAGTCTAAAAACATAACAATCGTTTGAACTTAAACAATGTATTTTAAGTAGAAAAAATTAAAGGTTATTTAGATTGCTCTTTTCTAGGTTTAGGTAAAAAGAGAGTGAGATGTTTAGGAGATCTTGGTATAGAAGAAATTTTGACAATCTAAGCTTGATTTGAATTACACCAAGCTGACCCACCACAGCCTTGTATGATTTAGTTAACTTCTTCAAAGACTTCTTATCTTGCTCATAGCTTACGGTGTGACTTGCCATCCATGTGTTCAAATCTTCAACACCAGTTTTTAGTCCCCGCAACTTCTATTTTAATGGATTCAAAGATTTTGAATCTAAATTCACACATGACTCCACCATGCTTTCCATAGCAATCTTGATCTTCTCAACTTGATTAGAAATTGCAAATTATATAATAGTGCCAGTAATGTCAAGATGAACATCAAACAACTTTTTTATCTCAATTATATTCCTATTAGATTCTTTCTTGACCTCCTTCTTCACTACTTTCTTAATCAAACTTTTTATAACATTAGAGATTTCAAGTGAATCTAATTTACTTACTAAAGAATCTACAGACAACTTTTCTTCCTCTTTTTCTTCACCATCTTTCTTCTTCTCTTGCACCTCCTCTTTCCACTCCTTTTTCTTCAACATCTTCTTTTTCCCTCTTTGACGACTTATCTAAGTAGATTCTAATGGAAATCTCTACAATATTTTCTCTTAGATCCTTTTCAAAACCTTCTTTCTCAAGTTTGACCTCAAAGATTGTCATGTCCTCAAATAGGGCCTAGTAGTGGCATCTCTATAAGACATCACTCAATGTGTGCATCCACTACTTGATAACTATCTCAAGGTCAAAGAACATTAGATTCTAATTAACAATACTTGTTGACCTATTCACATTCATATATATATATATAACACCTATAGATAGATATAAGAAAAATAAATATACTTTCCCTTTTAAATAGCAAGTCCTTCTAAGATTCAACATCCTCTATTAAATATGAGACCAAGGAATATGAAATTAATTGATTTTCCAACCCTAAGTTTACACATAATCTTACATTATACACTTATCTTCCACTTTGAACAACATCCACTACTTTAACTACACCAAGCTTATCCTAAAAGACTTTTTGAAAGGAAATGAAGGAAGCACTCATCACTTGGACTCCTAGCCTGCCTAGTTTTTTATTAACCAGCAAAAAGAAACTATAAAGGAGTGAGCAACTACAACTTAATGAGTAAGGGAACCTCATACCACGTGATAAGTGATAATCAAGCAAGTTGTCACCTCAAATTAGTGTTATGCAAGGGTCAAACATATGCAATGCAACAACATTTGTGATTTATCGGAAATCACGAAGGAATAAGACCAAAGGTTAGGAGACAACTTCTACATGTCAACCTCAAGCTCTAGTCTTGTAGTTTGTAGGCGAATTATGAAAACAACACGAGACCCGATTGAGATAACATTCATCTAACCTAAAGCAGATAGCCCAACTAATAAGTCAGTCTTAGTCTATGCACTAAGTGAGTTACTAGGCCCCAATCACAATGTGATCACACAAATATGGCAAACATTTAAGGATAGAAATTACAAATAGCATAAGTAGCCAATCAACCATAACCAAGGTTATCTTTCACTTCATTAGAGTATATTGGCATCCAAACAGATACCAATCACATGTACTAACCCTTTTGTCCTCAATCACACAGCACAGGTTAAAGATAAATCATTTATAGACTAACTGACCTAACAAGAACAAGTAAGCATGTAATCACAGAGTATCATTCACTTGGGTATCCCACTAGGCTAAAGTAGTGATCTTTAAAGATGATACTTGTTAACCACGATAATACTTTAAATGAAGCTCAACAAATATGATAAATCACCTAAGATAGAATATATAAAATCAATGACATTGAGAATTAAGAGAACTTGCCTATGGTATGTAAAGCTCTCCTATTCTATGTACTTTACTCTATTCTAGATCCTTGATCTATTACTTGCAGGTGTTAAGTCATTGGCTATTGCTTTATCATGCCCTAACCAAGTGAGTTAGTACCTAGAAGTTCTCTTATTCTCATAACTTCGATTTACATTATGAGCGTCAAGTAATTGTCTTCAGATTTAGTCATTTTAGGTCATTGGTTCTTCAAGTTTAATCCTCATTCTCATTTTTAATGGTCAAGCTTCTATGTGATTAACTCAAGGTTTAAGTCATGTGACTTTTATCCTCTATCATGCTATGCAATTGGTTTTGACTAAGATCATTACGATTTTTATATGTACATAATAGTACTTATCTTTCCAATTATAGTTCCACTTGTATACCATCCTTTACTTAAGGTTCTACATGTATTCTTTCAAGATTCCACTTAAGTGTTATTTTAAACTTAGGGTCCTAATTGTTAGGGGTTAAGTACATTTTCATGTTATGCTTTTATGGTCCTATGAAGTAAACCTAGTTTTCAACCATAAATTGGCTACTAAGTACTTTAAAGCTTTATTGGTAAGCAAGGTCTACTCAGATGGTCTTTAAGGCCTTAAAGCCTAAGTAGGTTAACTCAAGCTAAGGGTGATAAGAATCGACCCTCTAGGCCAATCCCCTGAACTAAGGCTCGTGAACTTTAGAACTTGACACAAAGAATTCTCTCCAACCAATCGATCGAAGACGAATCCGTCTACCTTCATAAGCTCCACTTCCATCATCCATCGAGCTCCCATCAAATTTTCATGTCTCTCCAACCCAATGAAGTACAAGTGAATAAACTGCAAAATGTGAATAGCTCGAACTAACTTGTCTTACTTCTTACTAGCCTTCCTAAAGCCATCTAAATGACTAACCAACATGTTCCATGAAGGAATTGCTCACATTAGCTCAAATGCCACTTGGAACTATTTTCCTTTTTTTGCTAGGGATATATATAGTATTGCAATGACACTCATCCCTCACATATAACAGTTGCACACACCCTAAGAAATATTTCTTCTTGTCTTTTTACATTTTTACCCCTTTTATTTAATACTAGGTATGTATTTTCACCATGTACTTAAAAGAATTTTCCTTATTGGGTATGTAATCCTAGGGACTTATTATAAATAGTCCCTCCATATGTGAGTTACATGAGCTACTTTTACACACTAGTGAAATACGGAATTTTCCTTCTGACCTTCTCTTAAGTTCCTAACTCTTGAGTCTATCTTCACTCTTGTCAATCCCTTTACAAGGATTATGATGAGTGCCCCTAAGTTGTTGCTCCTAAGTCATATCGATCTTAGGCCATGTATGCTTGTTGTTGGTCCCAATTAGATTAATCAAGAGGGAGGTGAATTGATTAATTACTTAAAATTTCAATTTTTGCAAATTATCCAAAGTCTCTTGACTAACGAAATGACGTGAGCAACAAAAATAATAATAATGTGCAATAAATGAAATGAGTAGAGAAGAATAAAATGCTCAGAGATTTATAGAGGTTCCGCCTCGAGTGTCAGTCCTCTCTTCCAGCTCCATGCCGGGGTCCGGGTTATCTTTACCAGTTGTGTTTCACTATATCAATCAAATCGAAAGTATACAAAATAAGCCTCTTTAAGGCGAAGTCTCACTGCTAAGTCTTTCTAGCTTCTTCACTAAGCTAATCACTCAAACTACAGTGATAAAACAACTCTCAATTCCTCATACAAGAAAGGAATCACAATAACAATGAGGAATATCAAATTTCCTCTACAAATTGGATCACACGTATATAAAAAATTTTCGCCTGAAGATGTATGAGCTTTTAACTTTCCCGTGTGCTTGATTCTAAGAAGAACGTTCTCTCTCTATTTCTTGAACATTCCTTTTATGTAGAGGACATAACGGTTACTTTGTTGGAGAATGTAACGTTCCTGGAGTTCCACATGATAAGCTTGAATTTATTTTTTGAAATTTTGTATTTCAAAAATAAGTTGAACTTGTTGGAGAAAATCTGCATTCCCATGATATTTTGATGAGGATAAACTTGGATAAATTAGTTTGACCGAGATCTTCTTTGGAGATATTCCTTGGATCAAGTTTGTTGAAGATATCCCTCACATTATGGAACCTTATCTTGATATCCCATATATTGTGAAACCATATCTTCATGTAACAACCATATTTCTTATCCTTATCTTTGTAACTGCTGGATCTCCCAAAATATAGCACAAATATCTAGATTTAAATCTTGATAAAACCTGTAAATCTTATATGATCTCACTTTATCATAAAATAAAATCTTTGAATCAAATCTTGTAAAAACTTTATGTAAATTAAAAACCCCATGATATAAAATCCAACTTTAGTAAAACACATCAAGTATATTACCCAAATATACTTGACACGTGGAGCTAGGCCTTGAAATTTATTAAAAACCATCGATACAAAAATTAGAACGAAATCTGGAAAAAATTCATGACAGACATGGAAGGTTCTGAAAGAGCTTCTGAAGAAAACCCGTCAACTGTCCTCCTATTGTAAAGGTTCTGAAAGTGCTTCTGAAAGGTTAACACGAGAACTACGGATACACTACACAACTTTTGAAATACCTTCTGACAGAACAAAAACAATCTATATAACACCTTTGAAGGTTCTGAACAAGCTTCTGTCTCTTTGTTCAATTTAGAAAAAATCACTTATTATCTTCTGAAACAACTTCTGACAAGCTCAAACATACGTTACACATTATTCCTCTTTTGTTATTATCAAAACTAAATTAGAGAACTTAACACTTGTGAGTGTGTTATATTTTGCAAGTAGCTCACGGTTTAGCTAGACCAGCTTGTGTTTTTCCCTCTTCTCAACATTAATATTGATACCCTAGTGATTACTAAGCTCCTAGGCATATCAAAGGGTCAAGTGGCCAAACGAATTTTATCTTAAGGAGAACTAGATAAACTTATAGTTTTTAGTTTGGGGTATTCGACTTAGATTGACCATATCTTGGTCAATTCAACTCAGATTAATGGATATGAATAGGCATTTTGAGGCTTTAAAGGTCTAGTTTCTTTTCTTAAAGTCCATAATCTATCTGCAAGTGGTTAAGGGGTCAAAAATGTGTAAAACATTTTTTATGCAAAAATCATTAAGGTAGATTGCCTATATTTTAGATTTTCTTTTATCCTATGATTTGGTATAATACTTTGCAAGAACATTTACAAGCTAAATTTTAGGTATTAGATTATGATCTAATATGAATAAACAAGATCATGGTTTGGTTGAAAAGGCTATGGGGGTGTCCTATTTATTTAAATTTATCTAAGTAGGCTTAAATGCCTTGTTTTGCAAGAAAATCGAAGATTTTAACTTCCATCTAACTAAAAATAAATAAATTCTATTCCTATTCAATTGGATATATAACTTTAGGAACTTAGGAAACTTTGAGACTTTTTTTTACTAAATTTCAAGGTTGTATGAGAAAATGGTAGCTAAAACAAAATTGATCCACATGGAAAACTAGTAGGAATTAGAACCTAGGGAGAAGATCTTTTAGGAGCTAGTTCAAGTCCTTATTGGTTGAGTTTTGAGATGAAAATTTACTAGAGTAAACTTTGGAATGTTAGAAAATTTTGAGTGGTGAAAGCTCAGTATTTTAAGGTCTATGGTGGTCACAAAAGTTTTTGAGATTTCGGTCAACAAAGTTTACCTATGACAGTTTAGTTCTCTTTAATACCCCTAACTTGTTTTAGCCATAGTGGGTCATTTCTCATTGGAACCCCTAGAATTCCATCTGTTTTCTAAGTTTGGAAAAGTGTGGATTTTCAAGAACGGGAATCTTATGATATTTTGGGAATCTGTTATGATAATCATCCATGAATGGATGGAAAATCAATAAAAGAAGGGGGTCAAAAAGACTTATTAGATACCAGTCATGGTATCTAATAAGTTCTACCTACTATTGGATTTAAACCATTGACTCAATTTTTCATCGAATGACTATTCATATTTGTGTTTTCATGTATAAAAAAACAAGGGCAAGAAAGCTCTATGAAAAAATGTTAGTTCAATTCGATGTTGTCTAAGGATAAATTAGAATACAAGTGTAAGCTAAGTAAATCAATCGATAAGCTTGGTCCTATTGAAAATATCAGCATACAAGTAAATAGTCATTGTGAAGCTCTCTAACTCTACTTTCATTTAGACTATTTATCTTATATTTTAGGGTCAACTAATTACGTGTTGGATCAAGAACAAAAAAAGTGTGCTAAGTCTCTAGTCTCGTGTAATTATGTGAGATGCCTATGTCTTAACCATTCCTAGTCATCTTAAGGGTTATTACAAGCAACCAACTACACTTGTTTATTTTATCTTCAAAGGGTCTATGTTACACAGTCCTAATTTTTCTTAAGTCCAAATGGTCAATTAGTCAAGGCTTACCTATTGGTTTTTAAACTGTGTTGATATAAAATTTCAATTGGTAAGTTCGAGTGCTCGAATTTACTTATAACTTTTCTAGGTCTAATTTCTCATTAAGTTCTTATTCCTATCAATTTGTTTACACATTTAAGGTGTTGAAATTAAGTTGTTTTTCACTTCTAAGGGATGACATACGTTAGGGTCCAAATCAAGAATGTTTCCTATTGGGTTTAGATCTTAATTCCAATCAACCATGTATACCAACTTCAGGTTTGTGTTCTTAGGTTGCTAAATTTAATAATAAATAGTGAACTAAGATATGTTGGGATTTTATTAATTTGTAGTTTTGTTTAGTATGCTATAGGTATAGAAATGAGACCATTTCTTCATTATACTTGTGAATTAGGTACTTCCACTGCACTATCCTCTATTTATACTCATATTTTCACCATTTTCATCCAAATCAAGGCTACGCATGTACATTTAAGATTCAAATGAAGATAGGGTAGCAACATAAAAGTAATGGAGGCTATGGCTTTTGTGAAACCTTAGTGTTCAAAACCAATATATTTTGGGCTTTCAAAAAATTTTCTCTAATTTAACTCAAACTTTACTATGAGTTCAAAAAAGTTAGAGGAAGTGGCTCAATAAGGTTTGTTTCTCAAAATGAAGTTTATAAATAATTTAACTTAATAAAAATGTATGTTTATCAATATAGTCTATTATTTATTGAAAACCCAAAAATTTAAACTCCAAAATATATCAAGACCTTAGAGATAAATTATTTATCTTATCAAAATAATAATTTGGAATGAAGTGGCCTATGAAATAGATACTTAACCCCAAAATGTATGTAGTATGCACCCGACATGCACATGTAATAATATAAGACCCTAAATATAGGTATAATTTATCTAAAATCACCAAAATTATCTAAGGTTAACCTATTAAATTAGTATTTTCCCTAGGTAAGTGGCATGGCAGCTTGGAGACATAATTTGGTTTAGGAATTATACATGAATTTTAGAATAAGGACACCTAAGGCAATTAACCTAAAATTTGGCCACCTAGCAGCTATGATTTGGATTCCACCACTGATGCAAATTATAAATAGAGCATTCAACAAGTCATTTTAACCTCTTCAGAGTGTAGGAGCAGAACACAAGAATAACTCATAAAGAAAATACTTTCCTGCAAATTTCGGAAATTAGAAAATTATTGGGAAAATCAGGATATTTAGGGTTCGCATAGCATTTGAGCACCTACTATTAAGCCCGTTGAGAGTCTAAAGGTTGGCAAGGAGAGGAAGCTAGCCGACACACTTGGGTGGCAGGAGGGTAGTCATAGGCCAGTGAACGACCGTTCTCTATATTCTGCCATAAGTTTTCTTAATTTTCTAAGAATATGAAATCTTCATTTTAAGTTGTGAAACTTGGTATTTTAGGGTCTTTTATATGCAGTTTGACATATTAATTTTTTTTTTTTGATGAAATTATGAGTGGAAATATAAGGCCCTCAAGAAATGACTTTGTCCCAATGAAAATTGTATCAAATTTTTGAAATAACAAATGTTGTGGTTTCGAGATAAATTTTTGTGCATAGTTTATTGAATATATGTAATTAATTTTGGTAAAAATAATTTTTGAAAAACTGCACATTTACTAATTATTATATTTATTTTGAGTAAAATTGCCTTGTTTTACGAATTTAAGGAAAAAAGTCTTTTTAATAAAATTGTTTGCTGATTTTGACTTACGATGATTTCTAAAGCCTAAATATGATGTTATGAGTATTTGAATTTGATGATGCAATTTGATTGAATACTAACATAATTTAAGCTAATTTTGAGTAATTTTCTTGTCTAAACAATAATTCTAGAAAGCTTACGTGAGGCATTAGTTTAACATTTCCTATGAGCAGAATTAAAAGTACATAGTTACATAGTATTCCAGATTTCTTTTACTATATTACACCAAGATACAAGATAAATTTCAAAAGGAGAGATAGTAGATAGTAGAAAATTCTTAGCCTTCCGATTTAGTTCTATTTTTTTCTTAGATTCTTCAATCTTTTTCTCTTCCTCATCATCTTCACCCATATAATTGAATTAATTCTCTATGTCTTCAATTTCTAAATCACCATCCAAAATGATATTCCAAATTTGATAGTCTTTAACCTTAACAAAAGTTTCTGTCATGTATGTCCAAAAAGCATAGTTAGTTCAATCAAAATAAGGTACTTTTTTAGTCAAAATTGTAAAACTTTCTACCATATATCTTTAAACTCAAATGCTATCGAGTAAAGTTCCAATACCACTTGTTTGTCCCAATAAATAATCAAGAAAGGGGTGAATCAAATATTTCCAAATTGTAAATTTTATTGTAATTGATCAAATTTCCCTTTTGATTATTATTAGTAAAATTTATAAAAAAACTTCTCTTGGATAAATTATCGATAGAAGTAAATAAATTGTTATAAAATAAAAGGTAGAGGTTTAAAAAGATCGAGCAACTATGTATAGTGGTTTTGCCTCGTGCATTAATCCACTCTTCCAACCTCCATATATTGGGATCCCAGTTGTTTTTACTAGGTCATTATATTATATCAAAGAATCAAACTTTTATGAGTGTTACAACAATTAGCCATTCAATCAAGTATACACAAACTCAATCACTTCTATGTTTTGTCTCATCTTAGCTTTACCTAAACTTATCTCATAGAAATATAGAGAATAACAATCAATCTCACAACCAAATTTACAAATCAAATCCTTTAGGGAAAACAATTTCAAATCCTCTCAAATTAGCAAAAATAATAAAGTATGTTGTATATTGCACTCTTTGTTACTTTTCTCCCTATTTTATTGTATCATCGTCATCTCTTATTGTTGACTTTACTCTAATATTTATACTCTTTTGTCCAACGGTCCAATTATTTAATTTATGGCTTCAACTAGCAATTTCAATATAGTAAGTTTCACATATAGCAATCACCTTTTATTAATTTCCTTGAAAATGCTTTGTTGACTTTCCTTTAATTTTTCATCAAATAATTATCTTTCCTTCTTCTTCTATTGATCTTTTAATGATTACAATCCAATGATATAAATAATCCATTTTATTGAAGTGAGTTAAATATATTCAACCAATAGAGGTGGATCCATAACTTCGAAATCTCTATAATCTCCTAAAACATAGAATTGATAAAACTACTTCTTCATAAATGACTATGCATCTCCTTTACACTTGTTGGAAAACTGTAATTCCAATATACTATAACTTTTCCAAAATTTCCAAGATTCTATTTCTATTTAACATATACATTTAAAACATCCTTTTGTCTTAAGATTAAAACAAAACCATGACCTGCAAAAGATACAAACATTTTTGCCTATACAAAATATCTTAATAATCACATTAATCAAGTTATATAAAGAGTCAAACAAATTATATATTCATGTCATATGTTTTGTTATCATCCAAACTTAGCAACTATACATCTAACAAAAGTTCCTTTAGAGAAATAATGAAAAGATGAATTCAACAATTAATTAAGATATTATATGGAAATAGCCAATCAATTACATTTCTTTCTTAACCCACATTAACTTGAATTTTTTTTACAATCTAGATTCTTGTTACTTTCTTTCCTTACCTGCCTTTTTTCCATTATGTTTATGAAAACATTATATTTCAATATAACCCATATCATTTCAAAAATAACATGAGTAAGTTTTACCATACCTATTTCTTACCTATTGCTTCTAACTTCTATATGTGTGATTCTAAGATCTATGCTTTTGAAATCTACGATTTTGATTTCTCGCTTTGTTCTTAGAAGAAGACTAACTTACTTAATGATTTAATTTATTGACTTGTAGTTTCTTCCCTTTAAAATATTTTCTTTTGGAGCTAGAGCCTTTAGCTTTAACAAATATTGCCTTTTTTATAGAGTTGGAGCTGTCACCTTCAAAACTAAGACCTTTCTTACAATTGCTTTACTTCTAACTTACTATAAGATTGTTAAGCTTTTTTTCACTCTTGCTGAACTTATGAAGTTGTTCTTTATTGAATCCAAAACTTCATTGACTCTTACACTCAATTCCTTTGTTTCATGTTGTAGAGCATCATTCTCTATTAGTAGAAGGTTTTTAGCCTCAAGTATAGAGCTTTTTTCATTTTCCACAAGCACATCTTCTTCTCTCAAAATTTGATTTGTTTCTCTTAGATTTCATTCTCCTATCTTAATGCCTTCTCATTGTCTTACTTTTAAATTTTAGCATTACCTTTAGAAAGAACCCAAAGCCGCTTTTTTATTTCAATATAAATATCATCTAGCACACTTTCACCGTTAGAATTAGAATACACTCTTGAATTTTCCACTAAGCAAAGTTCTAATGCACTTTCATCTTTGTGAAATTTGGCTACCTCAAGCATGTTCTAATTGAGTTCTAGACACTCTCTCTAACATGTCCTTATTTCTGACATTCAAAGCACATGACTCTTGTTGTAAATTTTCCTTTTCTTACAACAACTATTTCATTAGTTCTAGTTTCTATTGATTGAACAAAAGTTATGTTTCCTACCATAATAGATTAGCAATCATACCCTAGTTATGTTTTTACTTCAAGATACCACAAAGATTGAGCAAACACACTCTAATATTGACACAAAATATCAAAAGAGACCTTTTTAAGATATTAAACAAGCTATATTAAGAAGTTTTATAGAAATACCCATGCTTTGAAACCAATTGGGTATCAAAGATTTTAAACTAACAAAGACATTGTACGTTTGATACCAATTATTGGTCTTAATGAATAATTGAGGGGAGGGGGATTCAAATTAATTGTTTCAAAATCTTACTTTGCTTTGTGGAACACACTTTAAAAAACAATCCCTCTTCTTAAAATTTAAGATTACCAAAGATCACTAAACTTGTACATGATTATAACGAATCAGAATCTACAACTTCATATTAGGATTTGTGTGCAAAAGATTGAACTGAAATTTAATCTAATTTTTTATTTTCTTTCAAAAGTTTGATAACATGCTTCTAAAAAGATCAAATTATGATGCATAATGACTGAAACAATATCATAGTAATAATATGCAGCAAAGTAAATTGCACTAAAGCAAAGAGTGTAAAGTATAGAAGATCAAGCAACGATTTATAGAGATTCCTCCTTGTAAATCAATCATCTCTTTTAGCATTGAGTGCTAATGAATTGATTAATCCTTTCAACATGATCTACTAGTTGAGAAAAATCAAAATGAAGGATATAATTCCCATGGTTCCATCCTTTCACACATTGTCAAAATTACACAAGTCTGTAAATTCTTCCTCACACTTTCTCTCAAGCAATAAAAACAAATCAAATCAACAGTAAGAAACTCTCTTAATGTGTACTACAATAGGTTGCTGTATACTTTTCTCTCTTGATAAGAACTTTTTGTCATTTTTCAATAATATTCCCTTTTCTTATTCTCGTTCTTCTTGTATTGCTGCTTCAATTCTTGTCCTTTAAATAAGCCTTGTCCTTAATATCCAATGATTATAAACTTGGAAATATTCTTTGTCATTCATCCATTGAATATTCAATTTTCATAATTTAAAGGCATCCACATCTATCACTTGGTGTTCTTCCATGTATATTGCTTTGACTTTATCTAAATATCTTCATGAATCATAGAGCTTTTAATTTTGTTTTGTTTCAGCTGTTATAAGAATATATATTTTCCCTTGAAAATGTAATGAATATGATTAAATATGTTGCCTAAATATATCTAATCATTGGTGTTAGGCCTTTAAATTTGTAAACACTTGTAACCTTCTTCAATTCTAATTTTAAAACACCAGCTACTTCTAATCTAGGTTCAGCTTCTAAACTTGAGATGACTTCTACAATATTTTTTGGCTTATAATCTTCAAGTGCTCTTGAAGCTTCACTATCTTTGGAACAAAAATTCTCTTTGGTTTTAGTTATAATTTTGCTTGACTTCTTTTATCTTCCTTCCTCCTTGGTTAAATTTTTTATATCTCCCTTTTATGAAATTCTAGTAAGCTTCTATTTCTAATTAGCCTTTTATATGATACTTTCCTTGTTGTTTATATTTGTTTCATGTTTTTGACAAGTCATATTACACAATTTTGCTTTTATCTACACAATTAGTAAGCTAATCATTTAATTACATAGTAGTGGTTTGTCATCATCAAAATCATCTTGGAAGACCTTAACACCACTTATCCACAGTGGCATTCCAACACCTAATCTACATCACATCATCTAGGATACTATAGCTATTGGTCTGTGACCACCATTTTTAGTACCCCCATGATCTTAACGCTCTCATAATAAGTGCACTCACACTCAACAAAGCAATTATTGGTCCAAATAGTTTTATGTTCATTTTGATTTCTAACTTATATGCATAAACAACATATTAAAATAACTAACTGTTGGAATCTACTCAAACCTTTCAAAATAATTGATAGAAATTTCTCCTCCTAAAATCAAATACATAACAAGTCGCCAAAATCTTCAATATGCCAAAGGTTCACCATCCTATGTTTATTGCTTGATTCCACACTAGATTGGTTGATTGGGACCTAAAATAGTTGAACTAAGACCTCAAAGAAAACAACCCAATCAACGTATAAGGTTATAAGGTCCACCAAGGAGCACTAGGGGAAGGTACAATCAACTAGGCTAAGGCAATCGACCAAATACGAGGGGTGATCTACTGTCCTCAGCACAAGGTCAACCCTGCTCCTTCCCATAGCACCCAATCAACCGGGGTGGGTATTGGGCAGACGGTCCCTTAGGTTGACCATTCATGTGAATAACTCCAAAACAAACTTTTAATTCACTTCTCCAGCTCAATACTTTTCCAATTCAAATCCATCCTCTAAAATTCATAATCTAATCACCTAGCCTCGACCAGAAATTAATTGGTTCACAATCACCAATTAGTTTCCATGATAACAAATAATAATTAAATTTTATTTAAACATCAATCAAATACTACAAAGTTTCTTATTGACATCGATCAAACCTAATTCTTAGTCCGTACTCCAATGTCGTGATCAAAGTCTAAAAAGAATAACCTATACTAAAGAAATCACGATGATAGAGAAGGGAAAATAGATAACAACTTAAGGCACATCCTATCGGCCATTCCAATACACTTGCAAGAATTCTGCAACCGCATTCAATCTGTAATAACCCTTCAACAACCAACATTTACTGACTAATATTCTTTTTACCAAATTCATAGAACCCTATAAATACCTTCTAAGCTTTATGGAATTTCTCCTTTGTACACATTGCACTTTAATACCTATAACAACCAAAACCTTCATTAGACTTTTCAATTCCTTAATTTGATAAGTGAAACGAATTGAGGGCAAGAAATTATCTTACAACGGAATTTCATGTGCGTGGATCCTCATGGAGGGAGAGATGGTATGGAGAGTAGGGATAGAGGGCTATGGTTTTCAGGTTAAGGAAAAGGACGATACGGCAAGCCAGGAGGAGGAGTTATTAATTGACAATTTTTGGTTTTGTAGAAAAAGAAAAAAAGATAGGATTATAAATTAAGAGAAAACAAGATGGTGGAAATTACAGCACCATCCTTGTTTTCAAAATGGTTTTCTAAGGCCTCTTGGGCATAGAGTGGAGGGTCTAGAGAGGTGGTGCACGGTGATGCTCTTAGAGGGTCTAAGTCATGTAGTAATATTAACAATGAAACCTCCAATTACATTTGGCAACTATAAAGATTAGGTGATTAATTAAATATTCCAGTAATTCGCAGCTATAATTTTCAACATTGTACTAAGAAAATTAGGAGGCCGCTCTTTTATCCCATTGTTTGTTCCGTAGGGAATGGGTTGGGGATGGGAAATTCAAAGAAACAGTTTCCGTAGGTCCCAAATAAAGCCATTCCCTTCAAGATAGGATAAAATAGTGTATTCTCTTATAAGATTCCTTCATCAATAACTTCGATTCTACCTTCTTTTCTTTTTAGTTCTTCTCCCCTTTACCACAGAGAATGGTAAGGGAAGTTTAAACAATGAGGCATCTAGCTAGGAAACGAAAGACATCAGCTGAAAGGAAACAGACAAGTAAACACAAAAGAAGAAGAAACCCACACGGTACGTAACCGAAATGCTGTTGAGAAGAACTGTACCACAACCATGCGAATTCTTTGTCTTTGAAGAAACACCAACGTGAATGTGACTGGTTGTATGTGGATCGCTTTGTCCTTTTTCAAGTCTCTTCGCCATGACTAATAATAAATGTGAGAGTCATTTGTTGGCGCCCACTAAGCACGACCATCTATCTTGCAGAACTCTTTTTGGGACTTCCAAAAGGAGGTCGCTGCAACTTTTTCGGCGCGAAACAAGCACATGCTTTGATGTCGGCAAGGAATGTGCGGAAATAAGAGAACAACCTTGTACCTGCTATCTCGATCCGATTTCAAAGTCTGTATGTAAGTCGATGATCGTCAATCAATCCTGCATCTGCTGCCATACATATGAATGAACAATTTAAGTGATACAAACTGCATAAATTATTTATTACTAGTCAAAGTCACGCAGGTTTTAGTTTAAAATATATATGTGAAAAATAAATTCAATTAAAAAAAATTATCATAGTATGCACATTAATAACACATATAATCGTAAATTGTTTTAAATATGATACAATCACTATTATTTATATAAATTATTTGTTTTAAATAACCATTGTGGTTTTTTTTTTTTTACAATTGTATATAAAATGGAAATAAATATTTGCTGTTCCTAACTCTATGTCTTGAGTATGTCCCTATCAAGCAATCCTATGGTTACACTTGGCTTAATTGAATAAATTTCACAATTATACATCAATTCTTCATCCGCATGTATAATTGTGACTGGTGGGGACACACCTAAGACAAGATAATGGAGATAGCAAATATTTATCCATAAAATGATACATCATCTCAAAGATTATAACTATTTAGAAATATTTAGACTTATATTATTTTATATTATGACATGGAAGTTTTGCTACTCTTGTTATTATTTACTCAAAAGACATGTCTCTTGGTTATGTATTTGAAAGAAAGAATGACCAAAAGATACCAATAATAGTAAAGATGTGAGTCATAAGAGTTAAAAGTTACAAATAGCCAAAAGGTATTATTGTCTATATTGTGAGAGGATTCTATATTATCTATTTAATTCCTTCTCTTATTTTATTTTCATCTCGTAACTTACTACTTTTATTTTATATTTTTGCTTATTGACTAATATAAAAACCATAATTACATTGAAAGAGCAAATAAAACCCCCTTAAATATATCAAATAAATATTAAAAATAGTGAATGATGTCAAAAAATAATAACAAATTAAATGTTTTTATTTCAACGATAATTTTCCATTACTTATTAACTTGTATATAAAAAAAATTAATAACATGTGTAAAAATTGTTCAATATGTGAACCAAACTAGATCAAATCATTTTTTTATATTTGAAAAAATTGCAAACTGAAATGTATAGTTAGGTTCGATTTATTAAAAAAAATGAACTTTAATATACAGTTTGGTTCAATTCTAGGAATAAACCGTATCGAATCAAACCATGTCAACGCCTGATATGGAATAATTCCTTTCTAGGATAATCTAATGATAAAAAAAAAATCTTAACATTTATGACTATATAAATTGAAAATATACTAATTTTTATCCCAAAAAAAAGGGAGAGAAAGAGAGATAAACACATTAACCCATAAGGAAAAACATCTTTATTAATTATTTTATATACATATTGAAAATTAATAAACTATGGGAATATGGGACCATCCCAAATAGGGATATAAACAAGGCAAGACAAGTCGAAACAAGTTTTTTAAAGCTCAGGCTCAACTCGTTATAAAAATTATCAAGTTTAAGCTAAGTCGACTTTTTAGTGAGTTTGAAAATTATAAACTCAAGAATGAGCTTGAACTTGATAGGGAATTTGAAGCTTTAGCTCAACGAGCTCGTTTATCTAAATGAGCTTAAACTCGAGGTCATTTAAATAAACAAGCCTAAGCCTAAGCCTAAGTTTGTTTGAATAAATGAGCTTATTTACAAGCTTGTTTGTGAGCTTACTTGTTAATAATATAAATAAGAACTTATTTATGAGCCTTTTAATAAAATAATCAATTAGATGAATAATAAAATGGACCAGTCCACCCCAAGGGGTAACCAAATCAGTCTAAAATCCAATTTGACCAAATTGAATCGGTCTTCTCCCAATCAATTCACTTAAATTGATTTCAACAAGGAATTTAAGAAATAAATTTATTAATAAATTAAATAAAAATAAAATAGAATAGAACCAAATCCTTAAAGATGAACCAAATTCAATTATTTCCTAATCAATTCAATCTTATCCTAATTGGTTTGCAATCCTTGAATTGGTTAAATTAAGAAGCCAAATCACCAATTAACCAAGGAATTAATGGAATTAATAATCAAACTAAAATAGTGGGTTTATCTAAAACTTCTATATAAGCCTACTAGCCTAAATGGGTTTATACTTATTTAAGTACTAAGTTAATACCCATGAACCTAGATGGTAATTAAGTGTAACTAAATTAATAAGTATAATTAATCAAATTTATCAAACATTAATACTAACCAATATTTATGCTCTTGATTGAATATTATCTTCTAATCAAGTTGGAGGATCAGCTAATCAAAGATCATCTCATATCTTTACCTTTCCTAATTACATACTATATGTTAAACTTAAGAAATTCAAAATCAACTAATACTTAAACTCAACCTAAGTATTGTATGTGGCCACTCAATCCAAAGGGTGACACCCTTGAATTGGGTTCTCATTTGCAACTTAAAATGCTAGGATGACACAGTATATATATATACATATACAACAATTAGATGGACTATGATCATAGTGATATGCCTAGTGTTTAAAGCAAACACCTGGACGAAACTACTTTATATTAGCTGATGGTTTCAGTATCAGTTATAGTTTTGGTCATAGTAGCTAGATATGCCGTGATAGTCCCCTAACGCCTATCGAGTATACTCGAACCCCTTTCAACCCTTGGAGTGTCTAGAGTCCATTTGTCTCACTTTAATTTAAATAATTTAATGAATCCATGCTAATGCATTAGATCTAGGTGTAAATCATAAAAAATTTCAAATGAATAATTAGTATGAAGAAAAATCTCAAAGAAATACATCAGAAAGTAGATAAAAAGACCCAAATACGATACGTAAACCAACTAGTGTACCCAAATCCAAGAAATTCAAAACCTGGCCAAACCCTAACAATAAGACCTCACCCTAGGAACACTAAACTTGAATTTGGATGTTCAAAAAGCCCAAATTCAATTCCCAAATTCTTAGAAACAACCATCGATGTTAGAAATTCCCTTGGAACTAAGAACAACCAACGTCGAGCTCGCAAAAACTTGAGATTCAATTCGAACAAAACCGAAGCTTAAATGAAGATGAACTACCCCACACTTAGCCTAAAGAAGCCCAAAATTTTAATCAAAATCAACTCTACAAAATAATCAAATTGGGTGAAACAAAAATTGGAAAACATGACCCTTAACAATTCCTAAAAGTGGCATGTCAAGGGAAAGGAATATGGCTACATTTGAACCATCAAATGCTCTAATCTAAAGCCCAAACTTGACTTGAAATTTCCTCCATCCAAGCCCTAATCAAATCACAATTAATCCCAAGAAAACAAGGAGAACTGGCAGCCTAAAACAAGCCCAATCTACCCTTGCTCCACATGAACTACCTGCCGGTAGCTAGGAGATTAAGTGAAGAGTAACTAAGATTGATCTGACTAAATGAAAGGGCAACTAAGAGCTAAATAAATGGAAGCCTAGGTGAGACAAATTTGATGCCTAATCACTCTAGATGGCAAGCATGTTCCCCAAGATTTGACTCTTTACCCAATGGACAAAACCATTACCCCATTAACACATGCTAAGGACTAATGGACAATTCTCTCAAGACTTGCTGCCAAATCTTCTGATTTCCCATACCCAAATCCTCCTCATGCAGCCCCCTTCTACCTGGAAAAATTCGATACAACACCCTCAAGAAAAATCCACAAGGTACCCTCAAACACAACTCTAAAAAAATTGCACTAAAATTTTCCCAAAACAATAATGTTCCAGCCACCTTCTTCTAAGTTTTCCTTCTACTTTCATCACCCTTGGACCTCCACAAGAAGTCCCCACCCTTTTAGAACATTAAAACAAGGAAAGGACTCTTAAAACCTCCCAAAAATCCCTAAGTATCAGCCCAAAAATCATATCACAAGAAGAACTCCTAAATTGTGCCCTACTTCCCCTAGTGTGCACTCCAAATGTTCACCTACTGATCACACTCCAAACGACCTCCAATCAAGCCCATTTTCTTGTATAATCTACACCACTTAAGGGGAAATTAGGCGAGCTAAAGACCCTAGGAAAATCGGAGCCCAAAGCCACTCTAAGAAGTAGGAAAAGAAGAGAGAACTCCAGCACCTAAACTGTGTAGGATCCTTCACCTTATGTTAATGTTGTTCTATTTTCTTTTCTTTTCCTTGTAATAATTCTATTCCACAGTTTAGAATAGGATTATGTTGCCTTAGTTTTATAATTTTCCATGTATATTAAAGTATATTTAGCTTAAGAAAAGATTGGAAATGCAATCCCCTTTTCTTTTTATGTAAAATGTGGAGCATCACCCTCTAAGTTAAGCCTTGTATGTTGAAGTCTTAGAAAAATTAATTGAGATCAAAATTTAAAGAAGTTTGAAGCTACTGCACATCAAGATGAAAGGGCAAATTAAGGACATTTTAATGTAATTCATGCCCATGTTAGTGGTGTAGAGTTAGTGATGTGCCTAAAACTATGATCGGATCAAGTGATTCTAATTCCTAGGCAACCACCAACAATAATCGAATCTAACAATCCAATTAACGAACAATAACAAACAAGAACACAATAAAATCCCTAAACCCTTACCGAATATGACGCACTAGCAAGAGAGTAGTCCTAGTATGGATTTGCTGATATGATGCACAACAATATAATACTGTCACTCACCACAATCCCATGGATTGATATGAGTAAATTGAAGAATAAACTTCACAAAGTGTTTTCTCAAATGTTCTAAAGTCCCTCTATCCTTAAAATACAACATATATATAGCAAAGGAAAAACAAATGGGAAAATTCAAAAGATTTCAACCAGCTCACCAAGATAAGTCGTCAGCTTTAGAATAAAGGTCGTTGGCCTTACATTGTAAGCCATCGGCCTAGATGGCCAGCTTAGATTCTAAAGCTACTGGCTTTGGTGTTAAACGCTGTCGGCTTAAGAAAAGGAAGGCTACTAGCTTAAAGAGAACCAGGTCGCCTGCCTTGTTGTTATACGTCGCCGGCCTAAATGGCCGACTTTGGAGGCAAAGCCACCGGCCTATCTCCACATCGCTGGCCTTGAATAGTTAGTATAGAATGAAAGCCACCGGCCTTTATGGCTAGCCTAAAGGCGTCCAACTTTAGTTCTTGCACTTTGATTCCAACATTGAACAATGTTGTAAGAGTCGTGATTTGATTCCCATCATCTCCTCGGACCTATGAAAGATTTGTCCTCAAATCTTATGGTTCCCCTATTTTTGTTACGCATTTTTTAGAATCCCTTAGATTGAAAATTTTGGTCTGCAACGATCTGTTATCTTGAAGTCGTGGTTGTCCTGAAGGGTTCTAAATCACCTGTATTTGATTCACTCTATTTAAGTCATCCCCTAGTGATAGAAATAAAAATCCGACAAGACCTATCATTAGGGCAAGAACTAAAGGATTTCAAATCTTGGCGATGAGGGCTCATTTTGAGCAGATCGACCCCGGAATTATTTATATATTAAACTCTTTTCTATTATTCTTGTATTGTGTTTTCCAACAAGCACACTTATCATATTTTATAGGGCAATGGACAAACTCCTTCAGACTCAGCTTGTGGGTTTTCCATGGACCGACCTGAACCGGCGATAAGTTGGGCCAATGGATCCTATAGAAGACCATTTCTTTTATATATTTCTTTTTTTATGAACTATTTTGGATGTATTTTGTTTTTGGGACACTTTTATTTCCTTGTAATTATCACTTAGGGCTAGCCACCTTAAAAGTGGCAAACTTATAATTTTGAGCACTTTTTAACCCTAGGAGTAGCAAGTATAAATACTTGCTTAAGAGAGGGTTTGAGGAGGCCATATTTTGCATATTATACACTTCTTCTTCACGTGAGAATTAGGGTTCCTAATTTTCATTAGACTCTTATCAATTTCAATCCCAAGAGTTGAAATTGTGGCGAGTGCAACACCTTGAAATTGTAAGTAGTATCAATTTCATCTTGTTGTGATTTCTTTTCTTCTCTAGTGTGTCATATCTAGGGTTGAATTGAGATAGTTCTTGGACAAATTTTCTTCTAATTGTTGTCGAATTCTTGTGTTTAATTGAGATCCTTTGCATTTGAATTCGGTTCTTCCGTGAAGATTGCTTCTTAAAAACGTGATTTTCACTAGTGGAAAGGAGTCCTTGGAATTGAGGTTTTCTTTTGAATTTTTGGATTATTTTCGTGGAATTATATGTGATTAGGGTGTTATTAGAAGAGATTATCATTGTGGTATTACAATTATAACTTTGAGCATTTGGAATTCATTACATCTTACTAGGGTTCACGTGAATTTTGCCCCTTGTGGATCCGGTTTGTTGTTGACTTGAGATTGCTTTTTCTTAAGTCTTAATTGTGCTTCTAAGTGGATTTAGGCACATCACCTAGTCCCTTCCTCTTTATTAATAAAGACTTCCTGTCATTAGCTTTATTGATCTGCTCTTGGGCTTCACGTACCTCAATTGGTGACATAGGATTTAAAATAACCCATTTACCATCCTTTTGAAACACATAGGTGTTTCTAAACCCATCATGCAATACCCTCCTATCAGATAACCAAGTCTACCCAATAATATATGTGATGCACACATAAGGAGAACATCGCAATCAATTATATCTTGGTACTTTTTCCCTATGTTGATTGGAACCTTAACCCTATGAGTAACATGCAGACTGTCTTGCTTACTCAACCAATGTATTTCATAGGGCCTAAGATGAGGTGTAGTGACTAGTTGCAGTTTATTCACTAATGTAGCAATTATAACATTAGTGCAACTACCATCATCAATAAGAAGAGTACAAAGATTACCTTAGACCCTGCAGGGAATATGGATCAAGTTTTCCCTCTACACGTCCTCAATATCTAGAGATGTAGTCTTTACCCTGTGTAGTACATTAGTAGCAAGATATTGATCATTACCCTTGTCCTCATGTACCTCAGCGTTTGGATCCTCATAGTATTCCTTTAGCACAATTGATAAATCTGTAAGCTCAAGTACGTCTTCCTTATCACCCTCATTTTCACCTCCATAGCAGTCATCACCCTTTTGTTGAGACACTGAGCAGCCATGTGTCCAAAGCCCTTGCATTTGAAACATTGGGTTTAACGAATCTTTCCACTTGATGACCTTGGTACTATTTATCAGATATCAGCCCCTACAACCGCTTTACCTTTTCCAGAACTATCCCTCTCCCTGCTACTCGATGCTTTGTATGGATTGGAGCACCTCTACCTCTTAATTTTTAAAGCCAACTGGATGGCCTCATCAAGAGTGTCATACCTCTGTAGCTCGACAATACATGCTATCTCATATTTTAACCCAGACACAAATCGTACCCCACAGTGGGCACCAAATTATGATGGGCTTCTAGTCCAATTGCAAGTTTACAACAATAATAGAAGATGCAATTTAACAATCATCAATCAATTAGGTGTGAACCCTAATTGATATAAACCCTAGTTAATGTAAATTAAGATAGAAAAAGGATCTCAATTCCTTACCAGATGTAACACACTAGTGGAAATTTGGATTGACTTGGAATTATTGATGTTACGCACAACAAAATCAAGCCCACTCACCACAATCCTAACTTAGAATTGATAAGAGTATTTTGTGAAGAGAGAAAACCCTACACATGAAAAAGAGTCAGCTGCAAATGATTTTCAAAAAGTGTCTTTTTGTTGTCTCTTTACAAGTATTTACACTAGTACTAATTAGGAAAAATAACATAGTGCAAATGGTGACACATGGTCAGTCTTCTAAGCTCCATTTCAGTCAAATTATATGGCACATAGTTGGTCCTCTAAGTCCATTTTGGTTCAACATGGACCATCAATCATCCACAACCAAGTGCTAGTGTGTTTGATCTTCTTCCTGTAATACCGACAAATGTACTTGATTAAATACAAAACAATTATATAAAATAAATGAAGACACTATGTGAATGCCTTCGGTTCCATTTTTTCAAGAAGGACTCTCAATGCTAGGTTCTATAATCCTCTAGCTCTTTGCTCGGTTAATGGATTCCTGTAGTTGCGTAGGTTTGATTCCCATCAATTAAGATGGCCAAATGGACAATTTAAGAGTAGAAAAAAATTGGAAGGATGTGCAAAGGGTATCCAAGAACCTCAAAGCCATGATCAAGTCAATAAAACATAAGGATTTCCTTTATTTCCAAAACATAAATGTGCCAAAATATATTTAAAAGAGTTATGAAATTAAAAATCCAAAAAGGAAAATGCGAAATTAGCACCAACTAAGGAAGAAAGGTGTGATTGAAGCATTGGGAAAACACATAAAACCTTTATACTAAAATTTGGAAATTCCATAACAAAATAGAAGAAACACGTACCATTTGAGAGTCCCAAAAATGCTCCAAGGGTTAATTCCTTTAAGTCAGTAAATCAAATAGACCAAAAAGAACCTTAAACCAAACACATACCAAGTGCAACTAAATTGTTCAAGCTCTAGAGCCATTTTCTGAAGTCCAAATAACCAAAATGACTTCAAAAATAGAAAGAACATTTGAAACCCTTTAAAAGGACTATAAATACGTGACAAATATATTTAAAACAAAAAAAGTTACAAAGAAAATACTAAAACCTTCAAAACTGAGAAAACCGACAAAACTAGCTAAACTAGTGTTTTGACCCCAACTTATAAAGATATTTTTTCTTAACAGGTGATGCGTTATTCAAGGATGATCTGCCACCTGACTACTGCGATTAAGGACCACATGGTCGGGTGAGTGACAATCCGATGATTACTGTTCCTTACTTATGCTTATAATTAATGCACTTGTGTGTCTATAAATATCTTATGTGTGAATTAGATTTGTATGTAGGGGTCAATTGGGTTCCTGTATGTGCTTAAATGTTATGATTGGGTGCCGATTTACATTAATTATGTCCGACTAATTGATAATTTCTTTCCCCTACATTTAGATTGTAGAAAATGTGATTGTTTGTATAAATTGCGATGAACGCCAAATAAATAGACTTAAGACTATTCAACCTTAAATGAAACGAATAATTCATCATAAAATCCTGCATGTAAGAAGGTCATCGGTATCATGCAGTGATACAAAAAGGCCCTATAGAGGACTCACTTTGTGAGCAACCCTTGTCTCAACCTTTGGGAATTAAACGGAACCCAAGAAATACCATCCTCTGATTTAAGACCTAGGAAATTCCTAGTCTAGGGATTCATTGGTTAGAGGTGATTGACTTGCGAGCCATTCACTATCTATACCCCATGAAGGGTTTAATATGTATATGTATATGTATTTTCAAGTTTGTGGAAGTATGTTTCAAAAGCATATATAGACTTTATGAATTATCTCAAAAGATAACCAAGGGTCACTAGAGCCTGGAGCCGACGTATAGTTCATGATTTCCCAACCCTTAGCAATAGAGGGCATAAATCCGTGTTGTATGCGATGTACGATAAACCATGTATATTGTTACATTTATGTGATTAATCATGCATGGCATATGTGTAAATTAAATGAACTGCGTGTTATTTGTTTGTTGGTTCAATAAGAGGATTTAGCTCACTAAGCCTTATAGCTTACATTCCCACAAATTTCCCTTATTGCAGGCACCCATCTAGTTAGAGCCTGGTCGACAAATGCTAGAGGTTAGTATGGAATGCAAGGGAATCGTGAAGGAGTGAAGTAGAGAGATCACTTTCATATATGTATTTAGTTCGAGTTTCTATTTTAATTTCATATATGTAGCCTAGACTGATATGTATTAGAATTATCAATCCTTGAACTTATAATTATGTATCTATGGACTATTATAAAATGCTGCTACTCTGGATTATTATATATATATCTTTGTATTTCTTGAAAAATATTAAAACCTGATTTGGAAATTTTTTATGTAAGTATGCCTTGTACATTGTAGGGTTAGCTCTTAGATGATAGAGGGGTCATCCTTGGGTTTCCATACAATATACGGCAGAAACTATATGTCATAGGGGCCTACAAGGCATGACACTAGGTATGCATGACATGTGAGAATGTGTTTGGCTATTTTGCGTTAAGTCCTTATGACTCATTCCTTCCTTTCTTTTTTAGGTGTTCATAAGTTTGTTAATAGTATGTGAATTGAATATAGGTTAACTGCTACTTTAGGATTTAGGATATTGCTAGTTGAAAAGCCTCATTAATAGTTGTTACTTCCTTTTGACATAAACGAGCTTTATAAATTCTATAGACATTTGATTTTACGGGCTTTATAAAGGAATTACTTTTCCATTTAATATCAAATTTTTTCTTAAAACTTTATGAATTTCCTAAATCATTTTTAAATGATAAAGTATTCCTAAACAAATGGACAATTTTAGAAAAGAAATTAGTTTAGAAACCCAATCTCTATATAGTAAGCCTTAACATATTCTACCTAAGTGGAATATGTGATGAGCTGTCGAGATTTTTACACTCTATATGCTAAACAAATGTGTATATTGTTCTCATCCATATCACAAGAACAATAAGAGTTGATAAAGATAACAAAGTCTAGACATCCTCTACTTCTATATCCTAAGGGTCCCTAATTTTTCAAAAAAAAAATTCACTACACATCCCTTATTCTTTAATTGATTTACATCATGAGAGGCATTTTATTCCTCACTTGTTTCACAAGTCAAAAACCAAGGGCTTATAAACCCCTTTATGAGTTCATCATTCATAAAGATGTGCCTCTTACTTGTTGGGCACCCCTAATTTCCACCTATACTCTCTTTGCTTTAAATTTTTTATTTTGATTGGAATTACCTCCAACTTAAAAACTTTTCCATTTTTTTTCTTTCTTTTTTTTTTTTTTACTCGGGAAATTTTTAAGGGTAACTTAACTTCATGACCTTCACATGCCTATATTGGGCTAGTAAAACTAAAAACAAGGATACATAAATGTTGGCTTGAAAATGCAAAGATTTAACTCATCATCAATTGCATTGCCTCAATCACAAATCATTAAATCAAAATTTAAATATAGGGTAACTAAACAAATCAAGGATTATCTCAATGAATTCTCAAGAAGAGTTGGAAGTTCACTACATGACCATCTTAACTTGTGTAAAAAATTGAAAAGAAAAAAAAGTATCTTGGAATTGCTTATTTTGTAAAAATATAATTAATTTTGAAAAAAATTGGGTGTTTTTATAGAACCTACTAAATGGATACAAAGATGTAATACAAGAGTTTACATTTCATTTACCTGAATCAAAAGTTTCATAATATAAGAATGTGGAGTGCAACACAAGCACAAGCAATGAAAATAACTAGCCACAACCCCACACAACACATTAATAATCTAAACTTCAACAGTTAGTCACAACCCACAACTTCATGACAAACGTCTACCACCAACTTTTAAGGACAACAATGTCCTCATTGCTGCATGAAAAATTAAAATACAGAAGCAAGGGATAAAACATGATTGCCTAAGGATTTAAACTAAAATGCTAAACTTGATGCTCTTATTCTTTGTTTGCTGCTCCAGCCTTCATTTCTATTTACATGCCTTTCATCACCATCTACAAAAACAAGCCAAAACATCTCACAATACCATCCTTAGATTAAACCCAAATATTATGCAACCTAAAAAAAAAAATAAGACTGAAATTGAAAAACAAAATGTGCAATAGAAAGTAAATGAAAACAATAGGTTACCTCCCACCAAGCACTTGTTTTATAGTCTTATCGTAACCTTTCTAGCTTCTCAAGGTGGATTAAACTTTGGAGGTCTCCTATCTTCAACCCCATTTTTCTACCTTTCTACTCCATGCGATTAACTTTAGCCATAATCAACCTCCTCTCCAACAAAAGCATCCAATACTATATCTGAGCAACTAAAGGGTAGTTTCTCACCCATCTCTTTATGATATTTACATTACATGTACCTACCCTCAATACCAACTTATTGTTCTTAACATCAATTGTGACTCCAACAATTGATACACCTAGGAGCTAAATATCACTAGTGTATCACGAGACAACAACAAAAATGCGAAAAAATAAATGGGGGTTTAGCTAAATCCATGGGATACTTACAAGATATAACTCACTTAAAAGCACAATATGACCTAAGATCACTACTCAATATGATGCACATGCAATAACACTCAAGAACACTCACCATAATCCTTACTAAAATGATTGATAGGAGTAAAGACAAACTCAAGAGTCGACAACTCATGAGAAGATTGAAAAAAAAGAAGTTTCTATATTCAAGATGATGATGATGCGACTTACATATGAAGAGACTATTTACAGTAAGCACCTAAGGTTACAATACTAAAAGAGAAAAATCCAACTAAGTACACGCAAATATACATTATCTAGTCTAATCCAAAAGGGTAAAATTGTAAAGAGACAAAAGGAATATTCTTAGGGGCACGTATAGCTATCAAATGTCAGTGATAAGTATCATTACAATACTAGACGCATCCCTAGCAGAAAAGATAAATGATCTAAGAGTTCATCTAAGCTAATTTGCGTGGCTCTTTCATTAAACAAGTCAAATAGTCACTTAGTTGGCTTCAGATGGGTCAGTAGGTGGTAGGATTGGCCAATCCAAGCTATCTAAGCTCTAACGTTTGTTCGATTAGGATTCCCAGGAGTGGCCTGGTGGTGCTTCCTCGGCTTAGAGAAAAATGAGCATTTGACAGCAGTTTAGTGGATGATGGAAGTAGAACCTATGAAGGTAGGCAAACTTGTCCTTGGTCGATTGGCTAAAGAGTATTCTTCATGTCAAGTTCTGAAGTTCGAGCACCTTAGCTTAGGTGATTAACCTAGAGGTTAGATTCCTATCAGTAGTCATCATGACCGGGCACCCAAGAATGATTGGAGTCCCTAAATCTCCATCCATAACTACTACTACAAAGTTGATAGGGAATGCCAACTTATCTACCTTTGCAAGCACATTATCAATCATTCCTTGATGCCCCTTGATAGAGTGACCATCCAATTGAATGATTAGCTTAAACTTCTCCATTGTCTTTCATAACCCCAACTCTTCAACCATAGATGAGAAAATCATATTAATACTAGCATTAGTGTCACAAAATGCATTCTTGTAAAAACCTATCACCAATTATGCAACTTAATACACACTTCCCTATAGCATTTAATTCAAGGAGAAGGGTATCTCTCTCTGCTTTAGTACACATCTAAGCTAACATGAACATCTCTCGTTTATTTAGCCTTCTCTTCTTGCTGATAACTTATTCTAAGAACTTTCAATAATAAGTTATCCTCTCTATTGATTCAATTAAAGGGATATTCACCTTCAACTTTTTTTAATATCTCTAGGAACTACTCATACTGTAATCATTTCTCCTCAGACATATGAGTGGATGTGATAATTAATATCGTTAGGTATCGATTTCCTGCATTCTTCCATGTGATTGAGATGCAAGAGATGAATGGCTCTCTAATTCTTGGTTAACCTTTCTTAGCAACAGTTGGAGTCTTAATGGACATCAAGGGTAGAAGATTGATACTCTGAGTTAGAGATGAAGAGATTCGACTATTTGCTAGAAACATAAAGGAGAAAGATTAGTAAGCAAATGAAGAGGAAAGGGTATTCGATGCCATGGTGCAAGTATTTATCAAAAGATTGATGGAGTTAGAAAAAAGAATTTCGAAGCTAGGAACAAGTAGGACAGTGGAAGAGTGAAGGAACCTTGTAAGTTTAAACCTCCTTAAGAAGACGAGGAGTGAGAAGGAATAAAGTCCAACTACTAGGTAGGTGGAAACCTACCATTTTTCTTTATTTTTCATGCATGTTTTCTTTTCCTATTTTTAGTTAATGTTCATAGTTGGTAAATTTTGTGGGCATTAGCAAGAACCTTATATTGTGACTTGTGAGAAATTCACTTTCCTTTTGTAGACGTTAGTTGCTTATAAATATGTTTAAGCTAAATGTACAATGGAATAAGTGCTTGAAGATGGCTATTTAGCTTAAACCTTTGGGCAGTCACATTTCATCCCTCTCTTCTTTTCTTTTCTTTTTTGTTTAGCAACAATGAGAACATTGTTGATTTTAAAGTTGAGGGTGGATATGTATAAGTTGGGTTATGTTAAACATGAGCTAAATTTATAGTTGTGGGATGTGCTGGATTGCTTAATTTATTGTTGACAAGTGATACCCCTCGCTGTTTTATAGCCATTGTATGTTGCACACTTATGTTAATCACTATATTGATTTAGTAAGCTTTTACCAAAAATTTTCAAAATTTTCAAGTTATGTGTTGAAAAAGCAAGTGATTCTAAGAAAATTTTTCAAATTTTAGCATGAACTGAAATGGAAGTGTAATGAAACACTTACACTAAGCAAGAATTTGTTAGTAAAATCTTTGATTTGGATAGTTTGCCTATCATTTAGTTTATGATTCATGGTTTGAAATTAAGATGGTGCCACCAGTATGGAGCTAGGTTTGTGTGTTTTAAAAGATGACCAACATATATTGTTCTCTCTGAAGTCTCAAGTAGTTAGGTACGTTCATGTGAAGGTTATGAAATTGAGTTAGCCTTGAAGAATTTCCTAAGTAAGGAAAAAGAAATAAATTTACAAAATCTTAAGCAAATAAAAGAGGGTACATGTGGAAAAGTAAGGTGCCCAATAAGTGCTAAGTACATAATTACAAATGGGTTCATGAGCCTCTAATCTATGTACTATGAAAAAGAAAGGAATGAAGAGCTCCTCTTAGATGATTAGAGATGCATGAGTGCAAAACAATTTAGAGGAAAAACAAAAAATATGAAAAAGCTCTTAGGAAATTCAAGTAAAGGATAGCTTGATTTTTCTCTTTTATTAGATTATATCTTGCTTAAGGGATGAATTAAGACTTTATACATGTTACTCAACCTATAAAGTGTAGAGATCTTTCTCCCATCTAATAACATCTTACTTGTTCTCAAATTGTCTAATCATGAACTAAACGAGAGACTTAACTATATAAATTGTAGATTAGTTAGTTAACTCTTTTGCATGTGTATTTAAGAACACTAAATCACTCACATCAACTATTCATGATAGAGCGAATGCTTGCTATGTACATCATAGTTTGGAAACACAACTTGATTGAACTATCATCGTGTTAGGTGAAGCAAAACTTACTAAATCAATAAAAGGGAGAAACCAAATTTGTCCTCTTTTTTATGCTTGTTCTTTTATCATTTTTTACTTGCTTGAGGACAAGGAAGCTTTGAAGCTAAAGTACGTGATAAGTATGTAAAACCACAAACATATCCTACCTAATTCTCTATAAATTATATGTGATCTTTGTAAAACAAAATGATTTAAATGGGTTTGATTTAGTGTACAAATCACATATAATCGATTAATGCAAGTGAACAATCACTTTTTTATCAACTCAAGCACAAATACTTGCTATATCATGGAAAACATTGAGTAACTTATTCATTTTGTAGGTTTGGGGACTACCATCAAGCTTGTAGCCCCCATGCCATCCAAATGGCAAGGGAAAGGAGCAACCTTTGCATGAAATCAACTCACTGTCTAGACGGTAGCATTCATACCATCTAACCAATAGTGCTAGGTTCCAGTAGTACTAATGCTTTGTTTTGGAGATCAAAGATGGTATAAAAGCAATTCATTACCATCTTGTCACTGTCTTCATTACTATCAAGCTAGTGCCACTAAGATGAAATGCTTGAAAGGCAGTGTTTTATTAAATAAAGGGTTTTGGAGATCAAAGACGGTATAAAAGCAATTCATCACCATCTTGTCATCGTCTTCATTATTGTCAAGCTAATGCCACTAAGATGAAATGCATGAAAGGCAACATTTTATTAAATAAAGGAGCAATAGAAGACCAACGAGTGTCTACCATCCAAACAGTAGCTCCCTTACTGTCTAATTAGTAGCTCTAGATTAATAAAAGCTCACGTTTCCTCTCCCATAAAGAGAAGAGATGAAATAGGTTTTAGTGTTAGGGTTTAAGGACTTCATGTTTCTTCACTTTTCTTTGTATTTAGCTTATCCCCAATATAGTTTTTATTTTTCTTGTAATTTGCTTAGCCTTAGACTATGTTAGCTTAAGTTTCTAATATATTCTAGTAATTTCAAAGCTTGAGTTAAGGATTCCATTGCATTTCCACGGAGTTTTTCAGTATATTTTCATAAGTGTCATCAAAGCTATCTTTTGGAGCATGGTTTTGTAACTCTTACTCATTAATCTTCATGTTAAATTCAATGTTTATTTCATATTTATTTTTAATGCAATATTTTCCATGAATGAGATATCGAAAGCTTAATAATGATCCAAGGTTGTGTGAAGATTTGATGATACCGTTCTTGTGATTGATTTATTAATATTAAATTATGTGTAAATATCGACTTTCAGCTAGTTTTAGGAAGCAATGAGGATAACTTAAGTGTAAAGTGATTGACTATCACAAAGAGAACTGAGGCTTTCTATATGTAGGCATCACTCCCTATTAACTTACAGAGTTTAGCTACTATAATAAGATGCAAAGACCCCAAATAGAATCTAGAATTCCTAATTCTTACAATGTAAGATAGTTCCAGTACTCACATTGAACTTTATGCAATTAGGGTTAGACCTCAATTCCAACTAAATTAGCTAAGTTGTGACTACCAATAAAGTGTAGATGAGAGATCAGTAATGCGATACCCCTACTATATGATAAGAGCCACCACATGTGAGTCAACTGTAAGTATTGTAAGCATGGTTGATATCCATATTTACGCTAATACAAATATCTTTAACGCATCATAATGACACCTTCAGAGAATTGGAACATAACTTATTTTTACAAGCTAAAGGAATCTAAACCCCTCGGCCTAGAAATTGCTAAGATCCGCATTTATTGATATTGTTGCATTTTTACAATTTTAGCTTCAATTACCTACCTACCAAACTTTCTTTTGATTCATTGAGATTAGATTAGTACCAATATAATACAATGCTTAGTTTAGTTTTCTATACTTCTTCCCTATGAAAAAATATAACTTTGATTACTTGCCCTACACTACTATTTGACTAGTACGCTGGTCATTAATTTTGCTAGTTTTACAAAATTTTATTAAGTGCAAATCTAATCAATTAGTTGTATATTGATTCCACTTTTAAAAGGGAGTTATTTTTCTTAATCATGTGTAGCTCAAGCTTCTATTTAAACAATTCAAATTTTACAATTTTGAAAGTTCTAAAATACCCTTGATCTTGTTTATAAATAGGTGCATTTTAGTAATTTAAAAGTTGCACAAAGCATATGCCATATGAAATTTCTAAATTACTTAAATACCCTTAATGCTTTAACGATGACCAAGGATAGAAAGGTAATTTAACTTTTGGATAATGGAAAAGGTGTGAGGGGATAAGAGATTTTTCATAAATCTTTTAGAACTTTATAAATTAGGGCACCCTAGCACCCTACCCTACTAAATGCCATCACCCCCTTTCGTTGTAGGTTAAATCTTTTCCATTTTTAATAAGGTGGTCAGTCTAAATTATAGTTATTTACCCTCAAGTGTGTGTGCAATTATTAACTAAGGTTAAGGTTATACAACTATACATTGAAATTGAAACAGGAGGTAGCTTAATAAAATTAGATTAAGTTGGGGGAAACAAGCCTCAACTAGGAATACCAATCCACATTGAGATGGATTATCTTGAGTTTGTTGTCTTTCATTTTATTGGAAATCGGTTAAGATTAAATTAAACCAAAGAGTTAAATTTATGGAAGTGGAGCTTAAACTACAATTGAACTTTTGGCCAAAAATTGAACTAATTGTTAGGTTGCTTACATAAATGGGAAGGAGTCAAGGCAAACAAAGTTTAAATTTCTTTTATCATATGAGAAGGTTCAGAAGAAACCTACTTACCGAATAAACTAAATTATGTACCAGAAAGGTAAAGACACTGTTCAATAATGTAACACTATCTACTTTAGGGGATAATTGTGGCACCCAAAACGTTGAAAACAAGAGTGTTTCATCGCATTCTTCATTAGAAACATTTGGATGAGATCGTAAAAAAAAATAAATAAATAAATAAATAAAAGATATGACAATGCTGAAATTTTTGGAAAGTGATGTTTTTTTACGCTTGAAAATTCCCTTTGTCCTAAAGCCAACCTTTCACTGTATATGTTTATGCATGTATTCCTAATTATATTTTGAAAATTTTCAAAAATTATTCTAGCTTCAATTCAATTGGGAATTTATACAATGAAACAGCCAATTATATGGAAGACAATGAAAGTAATTTATCTGTTGGGCTTGGAAATTCCTGCGGCCTTATCAAAATGTTTCTTGGTGTCCTTTGTCAAAAGGGCTAAAGAACCTATTGAACCCATTTCCAAATAACCACGAGCCTTCTTTTGTCAATTTTCTTGCAGGAAATGCATCGACTTATTCTTGTTAGGAGAAAACTTTAAGAAAATGGGACTCTAAATAGGGAAGTGGTTTTTTTTCTTTTTTACAATTTTTAAAGAAAAAAAATTAACTTTTTAGAGGTTTATCCTAAATGAAAGTTTCTTGGAGATATTCAGCGGCTTTTAGACCCAAATTACACCATTTGACCTTCCCCTGTTCTTCACAATTTTTTGTTAGTTCTTGCAATTTTAATCAAATTATTCATATCTTCATCTAATCGACCCAACCAGTATATCTTTAATCAAAACCTTCTAAAATCATATAGAAAGCTAATGTACTTTGTCTATTCTTTTCAAAGTAGTACTCAATCATTTTCAGTGATTTTTAATCGAAATCACTAGTACTGGGAGTCCAATTACTTGGTGGATTCTCTGTAGTAGCCCAATTCATCGTATAATTGCCAGAAAATACACTAGTCATTGTAAGCTATAACTCGTTAGACGCATCACAGACCACAGACCAGTACTTGCACGATTCATATTGTCATGGTCATGGCTTGTATTAGTCGGCCAAATATATATATATATATTTGATACAAGACATCTTAGGAGATAAACCGAAGTGCTTAAATAGAACTCTCTTTTTTTCCTTTCTGTCCAACGGCAGTAATGTCAATTTTTGAAAATGCCATTTTCACAGAAACCACTGAGGCTAATTAAGAAAAGCAAACACTAGTACATTTCTTCAACATGACGAGATCACTTGATTAGATAAAATTTTTGAGGATTCGTCACCTGTGTCAACTGTTGGGTATATAGCCATGTGCATCTGTCCAAGTTAATCTGATAGGAAAGGTCTAAAGATCTACTCGTCCCTGAACAACCCAATATTTTCCTTCATGGTAACCTTCCCACCAAGATGAGATGGTGCTGGATGATTCATTGTTTCACCAACAATGGTTTCCCACTGGATGGTCAGGCAAGTGCACACACAAGATCTTCACCCATGGGCAGGCTGCTTAGCAGCCAGTTCCTTGAGTTTGCTGACAACTTTCTGAGCCAATTCAATCATAAGCTTTGGAGACATCAGCATTGGGAGATGATACCACTGCCCGGACACCTCATCACCCCCCTCCCTGACCTCCTTTTCCAGAGGTATCTGGGGAAAAACAAGAGAAAAAACATCAGAAGAGTAATGGGGAGTATAAGGATTAATGGTATCAGAGATTGAAAACAAAACTGTGGTATTTTACTGGTTGAGACATTATTCACAGAAAAATTTTACAAACCCTAAAGAAAAGAAAATCTAGAGCACCTAAAAGTGCACTGCTTGAAAGAAATGTTTCAAACCATTGCACGCAAGAATTTCCTCTAGTTTGTATGCCCTGCTTTTCACAGAAATTTCAAGGCTACATGATTCTAGTGTTTCAGAGTAAGTAGTATCGCACATATAATAATGCAGCAAGAACCACATTATCACCCACAGGAAAATAGGCTTAGGTCACTAAAACAAACTTCAGATGCATCAATAGCACTTCAATGATAATCCAGAGGATGAATTACAAGCAACTACAAGAGATCATAGTACCTCACTGATAAAGTGTAGACCCATCCTAGCAGCTGTTTTCCTAGTTCTGCTTTCCCAAAAATGAACAAGCGTTCACCATGATGCAAACACTTAGAAGCTCAAGTTTTCTACAAATCCCAGAATCCGCATGGAGGACAAGTAGGAAGAGAAATATATGCATGATTAGGTCATAGGAAATAAAATTATATGCCCATATCAGGGGCAGAAAGCACAAAAACACAAGCATCTAAAATTTGACTCTGATTGTATTTGATTTGTCACTGTTTATGAATGGTGCTTTAAATGAGATGCAAGAATGTAAGGCTGAATTAGACACGTTTCAAAACCCATAAAAAATATTAAGAACTGTAGATATAAAAGATAGAAGATCTGTAGCTTCATGCTTAGACACATTTCACATTAGTGCAGCCAAAACAGCATGCATGAAGACCAAGGAGGTAACAGAGAATGTTCAACTTTCGGCAGCCTGAACCCCTTCAGTAGTTTACTAAGACATAGGAATGCCACCTTGAGAGAGAATCTTCCACCCCTTATACTCCATGTAAAGCATGCAGTTTAGAAAATTAATATAAATGATATATTTCGTTAGCATTATTTGGGTGAATTATTACTGAGTCATTTATTAGATATTATTAGGAAAGTCGACTAATCTTTTATAATTCAAAATGTAATAGATATTATTAGCAGAATATCTTCTATCCTTAAAAGTTATTGGGTTGTATTCAAATATAAATAAGTGATTTTATTAGATAAATAAACAAGCTAGAATCATCATCTCTAAATTAGTATTGCAGTGCTCATGTTTATGAGATCGGAGGATTCTTTTTAATGAATCTTCAAAGTCAAAGATCGACAGGGTTTTTTCTAACAAGCCCTTCACTACTGAGTGCAACAGTACACAACCTTCCAAACCCAACTGTTCAACTAAAAACAAGATCAAATTGAAAGGAGAGCTTATTATTATTGCCATTGTTATTATCAACAGGAAAGTTGTAAATTTTTTTTTTTTTGGGGTTTCCTATTTATTAATAAAAATAGAAATACAATGAAAAGGGAAAAGTCCCGAAAAAGCAGCAGTCAAAACAATCTCGAGTGATACAAAAAGCTAAGCAGAAAAACACTAAAGCAATACAAAGAAATAAATAGAAAACAATTTACCCCAAAAAAAATTAATAATAATAATAATATAAAAAAATAAAAAATAAAAAAAGTTTACCCAAAAAACAGCTAGAAAACACCACAAGCTGACACCTTAGGTCCTAACATGTTGTCTACCATTCTTGGCATGAGCAACTCGAGAAGAATTCCCGAGAGGCTGGCTGAAGGATGGAGAGACAATGATGTCATCAAGGAAGTTTTGATCATAACAGAACCCATATCTCATAATAGCTTTTCTATATGAAATCTTTATATAAATATGTTTGTGAAATATCCTTGTCCTCTATTAAATAAATATAATTTTGTAGTGTTGTGAACAAAAGGAAATTAGTTATGGAATAAAAGTGGTTGCAGATAGTATCAGTTCTGCAAATGTATATTGAGCATAAACAAGAAGAAGCATGTCAAAAGAACCCTGCAGGATTTGATAAAGGTGAACTCCTTCATAAGATGGGAGTTTCCTCCAGAATTCACACATTGGATTATGCAATATGTATTTACACCTAAGTTCTTAGTAAATTTGAATGGTGAATTAGTAGGGTTTTTCCCTAGCACCCACAGACTTAGACAAGGTGACCCAAAGTCACCATATCTCTTTGTTTTGGTTATGGAGTTGTTCTCTTGTATTATTAGAGAGGTGGGAAGAAGTGAAGACTTCTCATACCATTGGAAATGTAGGAAGGAAGAGATAAAGCACCTATGCTTTGCCGATGATATCCAAATAATGCTGCCAAATAGGGGGAGAATCAGGAAGAACCTAGAAATTTTCTGAAAGATTTAGACAGAAGCAAGGTGACGGGGAGAACCTAGTAGTTCACAGGACAATAATGATTATTCTCCTTCCAATCCTTCTTCTAAAGGGAGCTTTTCTAACTCACATTATTTTAGATATAAATTTATTAATTATCATCCTCCTTCTCAAACAACTGGAAAACCCGATGATTCTATCGAAACACGTCCTAAGCTCAAAGAAATAGAGGCTCAATTTGCTCTTTTATCTAATGTAGAACCAAAGCCTCTGAAAAAAGAAAGTTGAATAGAAGCGATGCAAGACAAACTTATACAATTTAAAATTAATAGTGTTTAGAATTTCTCCTACTCCTAAAGATAAATCTATAATTGGAACCAAACAGGTTTTCAAGAATAAATTGAATGAAAAAAAAGAAGTCTGTCAAAATAAAACCAGACTAGTAGCTCAAGGTTACACACAAGAAGAAGAATTAGACTATGAAAAAACTTATGCTCCTATGGCTAGGCTAGCTACTATTCGACTTTTACTAGCTTACATTGCAAGCATCATCTTCTATTGAATTGAATGTCTATGACACCTATGATGCAAGGAATAATCGACTTACATCATATCTTTTTCTTCCTCATTCTTATTTTGGTTTTCGTATTATGGATCTTGGTTCGCGCTTTATGGCATTTCCACTATAAAAAAAATCCAATCCCGCAAAGGATTGTTCATGGAACTACTATCGAGATTCTTCGGACCATATTTCCTAGTATCATTCCGATGTTCATTGCTATACCATCATTTGCTCTTATACTCAATGGACGAGGTAGTAGTAGATCCAGCCATTACTATCAAAGCTATTGGACATCAATGGTATTGGACTTATGAGTATTCAGACTATAACAGTTCCGATGAGCAGTCACTCACTTTTGACAGTTATATGATTCCAGAAGATGATCTAGAATTGGGTCAATTACGTTTATTAGAAGTGGACAATAGAGTGGTTGTACCAGCCAAAACTTATCTGTGTAAAAAGTGCTTTTCTTAATGGCTTCCTAAAAGAAGATATTTTTGTAAAGCAAGCCCTGGTTTTGAAGATGAAACCAATCCAAAATATGTTTATAAGTTGAATAAAACTCTACATGGTTTAAAACAAGCTCCTAAAGCTTGGTACGAATGATTAAGCAAATTTCTATTTGAAAATAGTTTTGCAAGAGAAACAGCAGGTACAACTCTTTTTACAAGAAAGTAAAGGTTCTACAATTTTAATTATTCAGATATATGTTGATTACATTGTGTTCGGATCTATTGTGAATCATTATGCAAGGAATTTTTAGAAATCATGAAGGCTAAGTTTGAGATGAGCCAAGATTAAAACCAAAGTTCAATAAGTATCTCTAAAAATTCAATTCATACTATATGAACAGTACATATAGAGATACACCATCATTTTATCTATGACAATGTAAATAGTGGAAATATTGCAACTCAGCTTACCCCATCTAATATGTAAATTGCTGACATCTTTACGAAACCATTAGAGAAAAACCAAAAAAAAAAAAACAGATTTTATGAATTAAGATACAAATTAGGAGTTTGCTTTCCTTTTTAATCTCAGTGAAGTTTTGATGATAAACTTGTCATGTGTTTAAGTGAAGCATGTTTATAATATTTCATGGGGAGTTTCAAAATAAAGTGAACCCATTTTTTCGTTCTTTTTTATGTGACAAAAAGGAGGAGAAAAGCTATTGTGCTATCACTTTTGTTTTTGGCATCATCAAAAGGGTGAGAAAATTAATCTCTCGTGATGTTTTAATGATAACAAAACTCATATCTCATAATAACTTTTCTATATGAAATCTTTATATAAATATGTTTGTAAAATATCCTTGTACTTTATTGAATAAATATAATTTTGTGGTGTTATAAACAAAAGAAAATTAGTTGTTAAATTCAAAAGCCAAAGTTAGATGGGAGGATGTATGTAAGCCGGCCAAATGTGGAGGCCTAGGGATCCCCAATCTCCATCTATGAAACAAGGCCATACAGATCAAGCACATTTGGCACCTATATAAAAGTGGAACCTGAAGCCTATGGCCCAACTGAGTACATTCTACACTACTGAAGGGCAAAAGTTTTTGGTCATCACATGTTCCTGGACTTGAAAGAAGCTTTTGAAGCTAAGGGCCCTAGTCCATAACAGTTTCCAGTGGCAACCAAGGGATGGCTTATCCATCTCCATTTGGATAGACTATATTGGCTACCAATAGGTACTCTGGAGACCTTGTTCAGTGCACGAGAAATCAAGAGCTCAGGCCTCCCTATGATGGCCAAGCTCTACTCACTAGTGGAAAGCAATAAATGGTGGCTACCAGCTAATCCGTTCTAGTCAGGCATCCATATCCCCAACCACATCCAACTGAATGACTCAATTCCCGACCAGCCCCGCTGGATCCACACCACATCAAGGGAGTACACCATTAGGAGTGAATATACCTTCCTCAAACAGACAGGAATAACCGCTCCTTAGCATAAAATCATTTGGCACAAGTTTACCCTACCTAGGCACTCTTCAAATTATGGTTAGCCTAGATAGGAAAACTATCTACCCTCGATAAACTAGTCTCATGGGGAGTCACCACACCCTCGACGTGTTTCCTTTGCCAGTAAGAATCAGAGGATCACTCACATTTATTCTTTAACTGTAGATTCACATCCCAAGTATGGGGACTGGTGTGTGATGCCATACAATGCCCTTCTCCGTTCAAAGACTGGCAAGGCGCCACAACTACACTAATCGCAATGGCTTAATCGCCCTCCCTCTCCCACCAGGCATGGAGAGCAAGTATCGCAACTACAATTCATTGCATATGGAGGACTCACAACAAAGTCCAATTTGGGAGTTGTCTTCCTAGTACTACTCTTTTAGCCAACTAGATCAAATCTTATGTCATTAGGATGTAATCTGGTAGAGTATTCATTATATCAATACCTGTCAATCCTGAATTTGTTCTCTTAGAGATGTAACTCCAACCATCCCTTGACGGATGTAAAACTTCATTTGGATCAATAAATTATGAATTATCCAAAAAAAAAAAATTAGTTCTTAAATGAATGTGGTTGCAGATAGTGTCAATTCTACAAATGTGTATGGAGCATAAATAAAAAGAAACATATCAAAAGAACCTTGTGGAATTCAATCAAGGTGAACAAGAAGATCTAACAATGGCATCATGAAAAATTTGATAAAGGAGAAACAAATTTAATCTAACAAAAGTAAAAAGAACCATACAAAGCTTAATATGGTAGAAGTGTGCAAAGAGAATCAAGTAGTTTCAAATTAAAAGACCTAGCACTTACTATTGAGTGTATTTGGATAATGTACTTAGGAAAGAGATCATATTTGATATTGGTGTCAAATTAATTCTCTGGTTTTCATTAATTATTTAAATAATTCTTTTAAAACCTACTGCTAGTGTTTTTAATATTAAGACTATCTTAAAGGCATTAAACATTGAAAATAAGCATCCTTTATTTGTCTTGGAAATAAATGTGAAATTTATTTAAGCATATTTTTCCAAAACCACTCATTTATACAATCTTTCGAAATTCAAATATTGTTATCTAAGGAGAATATTTTAGTCAAAAAAAAAAATTTCATTTTCCAAAATGTTTTTCTAGCTGTTGCAATTAAAATATTTTTGATAAAAACAATGAAGAACCGGTCCCTACCAATCATGGCGTGAAGACATCCTTGAACAAGCTCAAGCTTTCACTCTATATATATTGAGATCTGTTGAAGGGACACATAGGATGGACGGTTGATTAAAGAGAGACAACAAGGAGATAAGGTTTTATAGATTGATCTTGAGTAATTGTAAAGTGAACAAAAGCTTTTGAGATAGTATGCTAACCAAAGAACTCAAGGGAATTTTTTATTGTGTTGTATTTTTTAGAGTTAAGTGTCTCTAAGGAGAGAGATTTATTGTAAGACATATAAACGGAAATTTAGAATCCAAATGGAAGAATTCTACAAGAAGGGTTCTAAAAGTTAAGCTAGGAGAGCTAGGGAGAACCTCAAGGTTATAAAAGCCTTTGCTCACTAACTCTAATTTATATTGTAGTGCTTTTGTTAAATCTAATTTAAAGGGGGTCTGCACGGTTTTGTGCTTAATTTAATCGTAAAGTCTTAATATTTTAAATTCTAAAGAAACCAATTCAAACCTACAAAAGTCAACCAATGTCATGTCAAGAGATCAGAACTGAAAGCCCCACCTTCAGTCTGGACACTCACCTACCATGTCAGGGGCATTCACATAGGCTCTCACTTCTCTAGTTGAGAGATTCATTTAGAGAAGGAGACACCTCAGCAATATAGTTATCTAGAGTTTCCAAGATCATTGTGTTCACTAGCACTTTCGCAGGATGAGGGGTTAATATGCAAAGTCCCCACAGAGGCACTCTCCAGGGGCAAAGGACCATCTAAGGCTAGAAGGCCAAGGCCAGGAAAAGAAAAAGCAAGGAACTGCCGCCAAAGTCATAATGAGCTCCAAAGCTACCAGGATTTCCTTAGGGATCAGATTCAAAGCCTAAAGCTCTTCTTGAAAGTTTCTCAAGTCCCATCAGTAAAGTTCAAAAAGTGAGCAACGTATTTTACGCTCCAGTGGAGACTCAAATCACAGTAGAAACTTACTCTAGTCAACCTGGTTGGTTGAACCAAGGCTATTTCCCAAAGGATTTCTATTGAAACTTCTTTCAGGGAACTACATAATCAAGATTAGCCACTCTCTCAAAGGAGGTGGATTATCATGTCAGCCTGACCTAGATATGTTAAGTGTTTCTTTCATATTCAAGGGCTACGAGAAGGAGCTCTATGGCCACTGGTTATTTTCATATAGATCCAGCCTTTGGTTGCTTTCATCAGTGTTAGAGTTGCATCATTTGGCATTATATTTTGCCACATCAGCTTTAATGTGAGCAGCTATGAGAATGTCAATACTCTTAACCGGCTGTTCAATTAAAGCCTGAAATATTAAGCAATTAGTAGAAACTCAGGAGAATAGTTACAGCTGGTCATGTTATGAAAAGGATGGGTCTAGACAGCCTTTCCCTACCCTTTTGCAGAAGTTTCCACCTCATGCTTTCCCTAAGCTAATTCCTTTGGTTGAGATTCTCTAGCAACATGACCTCCACATCAGTTTCTCCAGGGGACATGCAGTAATAATTCAGATCATGGTTCACCACATAGCAGAATCAGCACCATGAATTTCTTCAGAGTTTCACCACTAAGTGCAATCACGTTACTTTCTAGTTGTTGACAACACTAGAAAGAAAATACAGATGATTACAAAAACAGGAAATTCCCGATACAACTGGATATAAAATAAGTAAACAACTGTAATGAAGAAATATGTACCTCAGGATTGATCCGAGCTAGGCAATTAAGCAAGAGAACTTCTCTGCTAGGTTTTGTTCACCAGATTCCTCTTAACCATCTAGCTGACTTCCCAATATATTTTCCATTATATCAGCTTCTATATCCCTTTATTTACAAAAATGCCACCCATTCATAACACTACTGAGCACATACAATGCATAGCACATTACACAAAAATGCTACACAGAACACACTACCTCACCATACCTTACATACATGTACGTTTTTTATAAACTATTAATAAAGGCTTATGAACACCACCACCACCTCCCCTCCACCCCCAACACACAAACATTGTCCTTATCCCCAAGGACAAAATCTGGATACTATGATTGTATATCAGCAGTGTCCTCCCAACTAGCCTCTTCCACTAAAGAATCAGACCACTGAATCAACACCTGAGGAATCTGCATTTCATTGCGCAACTCAAAATGTCAACCCAAAATCTTACAAGAATACCATTCAAACAACCCATCGTCAAAAAACAGATCAGTAAGTGGATCTTCCAATAGAGAAACAGATCCATGTGATTTCTTAAGCAATGAAACATGGAAGACTGGATGTAATTTTCATCCGACGGAACCATAATTTGTAAGCAACTTGACCCACCCAATCCACAATAGAAAAGGCTCACAAAAACGTGGAGTCAGCTTAGAGGATGTCTTAACTCCCACTCTAGACTGCAAAGCAGGGTGAAGTTTTAGAAAGACCCAGTCCCCCACTTCAAAAACCAAATCTCTACGATGCCTATTAGCTAGGGTACAATTGCATAACTAAGCCCTTTCTAAATTAGCACAGAATCAACTCAATATCTCATCTCGAGAACATAGAGCATGTCATAAAGAAGGATTGGCAACTTCTCCAGATAGGTAAATAGGCAAGGAAGGTAGAGGATGACCATATACTACTTTGAATGGGGTCATACCTGCTGAAGAATGAAAAGTATTATACGAAAATTCTACCCAGCTAATCCAAGTGGACCAAGAAGTAGGATTCTCTAAGGCAAAACATGCCAAGTAACATTCCAAACAACAGTTCTATGCCTCCATTTGCCCATCCGTTTCCAGATGGTAGGTCATACTACAATGCAATTTAGTACCTTATAGACAAAATAATTCCGGCATTAGCTAATAATAGTTTGAGGGACCCAGAACATGCACCACTTCTCACATGAACAACTCAACAACCAATTTAACTAAATATGGATGCTTCAACAAAAGATAATGCACGTATTTGAACATTCTACCCACCACAACCAAGGTAACATCAATGCCCTTAAAATGAGGTAACCCGTAATAAAACCCATTGAAACATCTTCCCACACAACTTTCAGAATAAGTAGAGGGTTGAGCAAACCTGCTGGAGAGAGGTGTTGTGCTTTATTACGTTGACAAACAACGCAAGAAGCGACAAATGCAGCCACATCACATCTCATGCCCACCCAATACAGGTTAGAAGCCAATCTCCTATAAGCTCGAACAAAACCTGCATGTCCGCCCATGGGAGGAGTGAAACTTGTGTAAAAACAACGAAACCCAACATGAATTTGCTGATATGACCAGTCTTCCATCATAATGTAAGGTTTTGTTAATCAAATGAAATCCCCTAGCAACTTTTTTCCATCACGTAACAACCGCACTTGAGATGATGAGAAAGTATCCATCATCACATCTGCATGGATAGCCTCCAAATGAGTCCAAATAAGGCCAGAAATACCATGCAATTCCATCTCCTCACATGGGAAAGAGCATCAGCAGCTCTATTCTCACTCCTGCTCTTATATTAAATGTCAAATTCATAACCCAAGAGCTCAGCTAACCGATGCTGTTGATTAGGAGTAAGAATGCGCTGATTTAACAAATGACAAACTTTTTTTATCAGTCCATACAATAAAACATCGACCAAGCAAACATGGTCGCCAATGGTTAATGGGCCATCACAAGTGCCACTAATTCCTTCTCATATGTTGATTTAGTCAATGTCATGTCTGACAATTCCTTACTAAAATAAGCTATTGGGCATTAGTTTTGCATCAACACAGCCCCTAAACCCACTCCAAAATCATCACATTCAATTACAAATGGCTGATTAAAATTTGGCATAGCCAAAACAGGGGCATTAACCAAAGCTTGCTGCAATGCTCAAAATGATTCCATCACTTCATCACTCCATTCAAAGGCATTCTTCTTCAATAATGAAGTTAATGGGAAAGCAAGTTTACCATAATCTTTTATAAACTTTCTATAATACCTAGACAAATCAAGAAAAACACTGACCCCTTTAATAGAAGAAGGAACTGGCCAATTCAATACACTTTGAACTTTTGAAGGATCCATCCCCACAACCTCTGCTGAAATAGTACTCCAAGGAAGCACACCAGAAAGTACATTTCTTTCCATAAGCAGCAAAATGACTTTCTTTTTTTTTGGTTAATTCAGTAATTTCATTTAACCAAAAAGAGATTTACATTCGCAAAGTGGTTATGGGGCATTCCCACTATTTCCATAGGCAGCAAAATGATTGTGATGCAACAATTCTAAAACAACACGTAAATGATCTAAATGTTGGTGCAAAGTAGCACTATATATGAAGATGTCATCAAAAAATACCAGAACAAATTTCCAAAGATAATAGTCTAAAAAGATCATTCATAGTAGCTTGAAAAATAGCTTAAGCATTGGTTAACCTGAAGGGCATAACCAAAAATTCACAGTGACCTTTGTGCGTGCAAAATGCAGTTTTGGAAATATCTTTAGTAGGAACCCTTTTTTTTTTATAGTTCATAGTTTATTGATCCAAATGAAGGTATACATCCATCAAAGGACAGTTGGAGTTACATCACAAGTAAAAGTACAAGATTCACATGTGTTGATACAAAGAAAACCTTCTAGATTACAAACGAGTAACATAAGCTCTAATTTGGTTGACTAAAAAGCTAGCACTAGGAAGACTACTCCCTAGACGGATCTTGTTTCGAGTCCTCCATATGTAGTAAACTATGGCTGCAAACTCGCCCTCTATGTTTGGTGAGTAAGGGAAGACGATTGAGCTGTTGCAATCAATATGATCGTAGCACTTTGCCAATCCTTGAAGGAAGGTGGGCATTGTATAGCATCACATGCCAATCCCCAAAATTAGGATATAAATCCGCAATTAAAGAATAAGTGAGAGTGATCTTCCAATCCTTGCTGACAAAGAAGACAAGTCATGGAAATAGTGACTCCCCATGAGACTAGTTTGTCAAGGGTGGATAATTTTCCTAACCAAGCCAAACATAATATGAAGAAGTGTCTAAGCAAGGTTGACTTGTTTCAAATGACTTTGTGCCAAGAAACGGTAACCCCTGACGGGTTGAGAAAAGTATATCCACTCTCGATGGAGTAATCTCTTGATATGGTGTGGATCCAGTGGAGTCAATCAAGAGTTGAGATGCTCGGTTAGAGGTGGGGGGGATGTGAATGCCCGACCAAAATGGGTTAGCAAGTAGCCGCCATGTGTTATTTTCCAATAAAGAGCACAACTTGGCCAGCATAGGGAGGCTTAAACTCCTGATTTCCCACGCACTGTATATTGTATCCAAAGGACTTATTGGTAACTAGTAATCTATCCAAATTGAGATGGATAAGTCGTCACCTAGCTCCCATTGGAAGCTGTTACAAACCAAACACCTTAATTTCAATAGTTTCTTCTAAGATCGGGAGCATATGATTGGTGTTCATGATGACCAAAAGCTTCTACCCTTCAATAGTGTGGAGTGCACCCAATCGGGCCATAAACTTCGAGGGTCGTTTTTGAACAAGTGCCATATGTGTTTGATCTGTATAGCTTTATTCCAGAGATGGAGATTGGGGATCCCTAAGCCCCACATTTGACCGGTTTACATACATCTACCCATCTGACCTTAGCCTTTGACGAGATATACGATTTTCCACCCCATAAGAAATTCCTCAAGAGTGGAACCCTTATTTGATGATGCCCATCCCTTAAATCAATCTTGCAAAAAATTGTAGCACCAAATAATTCATCTAACAACTCATCAATCACCGAAATAGGATATTTATCCGAAACAATGGCCTCATTGAAAGCTCTATAATCCATGCAAAACCACCAAGACCCACCCTTTTTTTTCACTAAACTTTAACCAATCTTTCAATCTCATCTTTTTGAACTTATGCATACGTGTAAGGTCTCAGATTTATATGTCCATCTCCTTTCAAGGGAATTTTGTGATCCATATCCTGCATAGGAGGTAAGCTCTTATGTTCCCCAAAGACATCAACATACTTGTCTAACAATTGAGTCAATTCTAACAATAATTCATCAAATTCTACACCAAAACACCATGCTTTCAAATTTCACAACAAGTACAAAAATCCAAACCTATCAACTTCAAAAGTGATTCATATGAAATATTTAGATTTTCGTAAAGTTGAATCGCCCCTTAAAATAAATTCACTTTCTTTACAAGGGATTTTCATTGTTGTAGTGCCCTAATCAACCTTAACTTCCCTCAATGTTTGCTACCAATCTACCCCTAAAATTACATCAACTCCTCCTGATTCAAGTATATACCAGCTAGCAACAATTTCAATTTATCCATGAACAAAATCTCAACAAAAACCACCGGACCCCACGATATGTCCAACACTCAATTTTACAATAAATGGCAGTCTTATTAATAGGCAAAAACAATTCCTTCACTAGCTTTGTAGAATTAAAATTTTGACAAGCTCCACTATCAATCAAAATAGAAATGGGTTGTCAAGCAAGTGTACCTTTAAACTTCATTGTTTTAGGTCCAATAAAGCCATTAAGAACAAGGAAAGAAAGCTCTAACCCTTTATCACATAATTGTTGTCGTGCATCATATAACTGCATGGAACTAGCTTCATCAACATCTACCCACTCCTCGTCATGGTTATCATCATCTTCTTCCAATATGGTAAATCGTAATAATTTATTTTTGGACACTTATGCCCTAGAATAAACAGTTGATCACATCAAAAACATAATCCTTTGTTCCTTTTGTCCATGTACTTGGCATAAGACAAATGCCATTGTCCTTTCACATTAGTGGCACAAGTCCCAGCATTCGTTGTATTAGTAGCAGTTGCAGGAGACAAATCCCTCACATTAGATGACATTTTGGTAGTTCCAGCAACTGCACTAGTATAGTTAAGAGTTACCTTCAACTTCCAAGGCTGTGGTGGGCCAAAAGCAACTCAAGTCAATGCATTTGAAGTATTATAAGCATACATTGGAGTATAACGGGTGTAAACCCCTTCATGACATGCAGACCACCCAATTTCACCAGATCTCCCCTAACAAACAGCATAAATGTCATATTCAAACTCTTTTTCTATATTCAAAGAAATTTCCACAGCCTCTACTAAAGAAATAGGCCTCAAAGTTCATACATGGAGCCGTGTATCTTCTCGCAAACCTCCAAGAAAATATCCAAGAAGCTGCAACTCAGTAACTTCTGAAGCCAATAAGTAAGAGCTTCAAACTCATCAATATAAGATGTGACAGAAGAGCTTTATCAAAAAGTCAACAAACATTCAAAGGGATTATTAGTTGCTTAACCGCCATATCTAAGCAAAAGTTCTTGTCTAAACATTTCCCAATCAAGCTGTCGAAGAAATCTTCATATCATCTTATGACAATATACCAGTCATCCTCACAATGTCCAAATACCACTTACCATCACCAATTCACTATTCTGACCTCCCACTGACATACGATCACAACTTTTCTCAGGCCTATTAACAGGAAACTCAACATTTTTTTAAAGTAATTCTCTCCTCTTCTGGTAACTCCACATTTCTTGCAAGGTGTTTTGTATTATTGCAACTGACTTTTCCAAATTAGTAATACTAACATTTGCTTTGATTGTGCATGTTGTAATTCATCCAAACTTCCTCTTAACTCATCACTAGCTTCGATCAAAGTCTTATCAAGGTTTCAACTCTTTTATCAATTGATTCCAGCTTCTTTTCCAAAGAATCGACATTTTTCTCTAGATTTTCCACTCTTTGCTCCATCCTAGTTATCCTTTCCAATGAAAATTTCCCACAGATGGTGCCAAAATTGATACAACTATGGGTATAAAATCAGTAAACAACTGTAATGAAAAATACGTACCTCAGGATTGCATCTGAGTTCAGCAACTAAGCAAGAGAAGCAGTACTTCCAGCTATGGAAACTTCTCTGCTAGGGCCTGTTCACCAAATTCCTCTTAACTGTCTAACCGACTTCCCAATATATTTTCCACTAATTATATCAGCTTCTATATCCCCTTATTTACAAAAACGCCACCCATTCATAACACTACTGCCACACAGCACATACACCACATAGCACACTACACAACAATGCTACACAGAACAAACTACAAAACACAATGCAGCACATATAACAACACACCTACAACACACCTCACCACACCTACATACATGTACGTCTCTTGTAGACTCTTAATAAAGGCTTATGAATTCCTGGAGATGTATCAATTCCTATCAAATTATACTACTTTGCACTATGTGCAAAGATTTTTTATAAACATATTTACCCCAAAAGAAGGATTTTGACTAAACAATTAGGGATTGTCAATCCTAATCAAAGCTTGTAAATAGTGGGCACAGCCCCATATCCGTTATGCGGTTATAAATCTCTTTTTGCTTGGATGAAAGTACTAAATTAACCAAAAAAAAAAAAAGCTAAGAAAACTTATGAAAGACTACTAATGATGGATGCTTGAACTTCAGTGTGCTCTTGTTTCAGTTTCTTTCATTTTTTTTCCCCCTTCCTTTTCCCTTCTAAGGCCCCCTATCTAAAGTACCTTAGAATAAATCATGGTTCTGCTGCATGCATAACTGCAGCCGCAATCCAGCCATGCTCAAAGATTCTCAAGATAAACCATAGCAAATTTCTCTTACTTCATCTTGTAACCAACCCCAAATATTTCTTGCATAGTCTAACGACCCTCATCAATTGTAATTCTCAATCTTTTCAAATCGATGGCTGTCTTTCCATGTCAAATTTATTAAATATTTTTAGCATAACCCAACGACCTTAGCTTCCCAATCTTTTCAAAATCTGGCAAATTTATTGATTTCTCATCCTAGAAGCAGTCATGCTCACCTCATTTTCAGTCTGGGCATATTTTGCACTCTTCCTGCAGCAGCAGCCATACTTATTTTTCAGTCTTGTTCTTTAAGGGGAGGCCTTAATTCATTTCATCAATAAGGGCATCAGACAGTTTAACAGGGGTGTACTAATATAGTTATAGTCATTAGGATAGTGTTATGATGACATTTTGTTGTCCTGCAATTTTACAAGTTTTCATTGCCAGCTAAATTCATTGCTGAAACTAAGACCATTTTCCTTGTAAAGAGATATACCCAGATGTATGTGGCTATGTCTTGATACATTTGGAATTACTTACTAAAAATAAAGAGGTTTAGCTTAATACCCTTGCATTTGCCAGGTTTTCACATCTTAAGGATGACAATAGCTGGAATGACTAATGATCACAACAGTTTTTTCTCAAACTTATGCAAACAATGGCTAGAGGAAGATAGAACATGATTTCTGAAATTTCTAAACACAGGATAAATGGTTGAAAGATGCAACTATTGAATAATAACTAGTCGAGCATGGACAGAGCAGGAGGACAAGCAAGAAATGCTTCTTCTCAACAAACCGGCATGAGTACATCCATCAAATACCTGATAACTGCAGCCTCTGTATCATACTTATCTGAGTGTCAACTGTTCCTGGAGGCATATCTACCGCAAGGATATCAAGCTTTCCCCAATCAACTCCCCTAGTCAATTTTTCAAGAGAATTCATCATCTGCACAAAGCTGATTTTGAACAAAGAGCAGCATATAATCAATATTAGGAAAAGCTATGAATTCGTTAAGACAACTTGCACCAGACTTAACTAGAGATTATGGAGAATTTTTTAAAAGAACCCCTGTATCCCTTTTTCTATTGCATCTATAGTGATCTTTACATAGATTCAATGAGGAACAAATGTCACAGGCTAACCAATAAGCATTTATAGTAGTAGATTAGGCATTAACACTATATATTTCCATTTTAAGTATGCTAACTTTTTACTTTAGGCGTAGCATAAATCTGAAAGGCTTGAAATGTACTACCAATAAATAGTTTAAGAACTGAGAGACTATCATACATTTGGAATTACTTACCAAAAATAAAGAGGTGTAGCTTAATACCCTTGCACTTGCCAGGTGTTTACATCTTATGGATAACAATAGCCGGGATGAATAATGCTCACAACAGTTTTTTTCTCAATCTTATGCAACAAACAATGGCTAGAGGAAGATAGCACATGATTTCTGAAATTTCTAAACACAGGATAAATGGTTGAAAGATGCAACTATTGAATAATAACTAGCCAAGTATGGACAGAGCAGGAGGACAAGCAAGAAATGCTTCTTCTTAGTGTAGCACTTGCTTCATGCTGAAGACATAGATCAATTCTCTTTATTGTGCTCTCTATCAGTGATAGATGTGTCAAAGAAAGCAATTATCAACTGATTATGTAGTCATGAGCAGCAAATGAAACATAATTACAGGACCTAATTTATGTGGCATTTATGTCAAACTAAAACACACATATTCAATTTATTGCAAAGCCAGCAACCTTAAATCAAAGAGAGCACATCTTAAACTCCTAAATGATTTTGCAATAGAAGATCCATGTTAGGGATGCATTTGTGGGAAAAACATATATGCAGAGAGAAAACCGAGGTGCAACCGCAGTGCAGGAAGGTGTTTCACAAAACCATGGCGCCAATGCAGTGCAGGAAGAAAGTCAAGGCGCAACCGCAGTGCAGGGATGAGCTCCACAAGTCCATGGCGCCAATGCAGTGAAGCCAAAGATTGGATGGTCTAGGACTAGTAGTAAAGTATGCTTTGTTTTGTGGTGGCATGGTGACTAGACTAAAAGACCAGACAAGACATGGTACTTTTTGACAAAACTCACTCTTTACTTTGAATCTGGGGGCTTTTGTATGTATGTTGGGGTGGGGGCTGTGGTGTTGTTGTAGAGTTATGGGATGAAGAGGAGGAGGCTGCTGTTTTTATCTTCCTCTAGCTCTGGTTGCATGCTAAATTTTTGCTCATAGGAGAGTGGTAGTCCGCAAGGCGATCTTCTTCCTTAGGAGATAGGATTCACAAGTATGCTTTATTTAGCAATTAAGCATGAGATCGCTGAGGTTATTGATGTCAAATCGGGAATTGAATTTGGGAAATGTCCATGGTCCCAAAGATTTCCAAGCTTGGAAGTGTTTTCATGATAATATAATAATTAGTGATTTTATACTGGACTGGACCCATTCTGCTTTGAGGGGGGGACTGTCTTCATTTGAAAGCTATATGTATATGTATATGGGGAGTATCGCATCAGATTTGTTGAACTCCCTCGTTCCTGAAGCAAAAGTTGGGTTTAGGTGCTCTTTCTATTAGTGATGTTGTTCTGGATAGTGGGGTCAGCAAATTGGAAAACGAGGTCTTCATATGTTCCTTGTTTCTGTGCATGTTACAAAGTTAATGGAACGAATATATTAAAATAATATTATTTTTTTATTTATGAAATAGTATGTTCAAAAAACTTATTTTAAAAATAGCTTATAAATGTATGGATTTCAGTATAATTGTATTGCAAGTGCGGACAAAGTCCGTGCTCTCAATGTAAATTTTTTTTTTAATAATTGAAAATTAAATTTTTTTAAATTAAATTTGTTACATCTCTTTATCCTTTGTCTTATAATATACGAAAAAAAAAAAAGAAAAAAAAACCAAGTCTACTACTTCATTTTTTTTTATTAATCCGGTAACTAATAGTCTATGAAAACATAACAATTTGACCCTTATAAAAATATCAAATGGTATCATAGTTTGGTTTTAACTATGATACACTCAAATCAGTTTTTTTATATATATATTACGAGCCTTGTAACTCTAAACAAATAGTAAGTTATTACTTTTTAATGTTGCAATTTTAGGATTTATGATATTGTTTCCAGTTATTGTTATCTCTAAAATAGGAAAATCGTTGTCCACTAGAATAGGGGTCCTATTACAGTAGAGTTAATTTAGGAAAGAAAGAGAGTATGTATTGGGATTTTTTGGAAAGGAATAGGAAGGCAATTTTTACTCACAAAGTATTCGAGATCAGATTCTCTCTCTAGTTGAGGTCCTAGGTATTCAGGTCCCTGTAACGATCTGACTCGTCCTTTTTCCGTTCCCATCATAGGGAGAAAGAAGAACAACAACAAGGGAAGGTTTTCCCGCCTTGATATTGATTTTCAGGTGAATCGTCCGGTAACACGAGCTTGGGCAAAAGACACTAACAAATTGGTATCAGAACCAGTCACCATGAGTGATTCACCTCCCAATGCCGATCCACTCCGCGCCATGATCACCAAGTCCGAACAGAGGACAAACTCTCAGATACAAGAGTTGTTGAAGAATTTAAAAGGAAAGAGATTAGTTTGTATTCCTCTTCTTCTTGATCTTTTTACATAGACATAGTGTATATATATACACTTACAAGAATGCTATATTAGGAAAGAAAATAAAATCTCCTATCTAATATTTAATTCTGTAATCTAATATTTAATTCTGTAATAAAATCTCCTAGCTAGCACAATAATATTACATATATGTCAACACTCCCCCTCAAGTTGGAGTATAGATATCACACATGCCCAACTTGCAAACTAAAGTATGATAGGTCCTGTGACACAACCCTTTAGTAAATACATCAGCCAGTTGCTTATCAGATGTCACATGATGTAAGTTCAAGATGCCCTCAGTCAATTTCTCTTTGATGAAGTGTCGATCAATCTCTATATGCTTGGTTCGATCATGTTGAACTGGATTTTGTGCTATACTGATAGCAGCTTTATTATCACAATACAAGGATGGTGCTTCTTTATCTAACAGATTTAATTCTTCCAATATCTTCTGTAACCACAGAAGCTCACAAACCCCTTGAGCCATAGCTCTGTATTCTGCTTCAGCACTTGATCGAGTAACTACACTTTGTTTCTTGCTCCTCCATGTTACAAGGTTCCCTCCTACAAGTGTGCAATAACCAGTAGTGGACCTTCTATCACTTAGAGATCCAGCACAATCTGCATCTGTAAAGCATTCTATCTGAAGGTGACCATGCTTGGCGAACAGCAGTCCTTTTCCAGAAGCAGACTTCAGATATCTCAAGATGCGAAATACTGCTTGCATGTGTGATTCTCGTGGATCATGCATAAACTAACTCACTAGACTGACTACATATGCAATGTCCGGTCTAGTGTGCGAGAGATATATCAATCTTCCTACTAATCTCTGGTATCTCCCTAAATCAGCTGAATCACCATTGTTTTCAATGGGAGATTCTGCTGGTTTACACCCCATCATGCCAGTTTCTTCCAAGAGATCCAGAATATATTTTCTCTGAGAAATGAAGATACCTTTCTTTGATCTAGCAACTTCAATTCCTAGGAAATATTGTAGTTTCCCTAGATCCTTGATTTCAAATTCTTGAGCCAAAAGTTTCTTCAATCGAGCCATCTCCTCTTTATCATCTCCTGTCATCACTATATCATCAACATAAACTATGAGAATAGTAACTTTACCCTCATTATGTTTAATAACTAGTGTATGATCCGCATTACTCTGTTGATAGCCAAAGGAGATCATGGCTTTGCTGAACCTATCGAACCATGCTCTAGGAGATTGCTTTAATCCATACAAGGCCTTTTTCAGTCTGCATATTTTCCCATGTGTTGTTTCATTATCAAATCCAGGAGGGATCTCCATAAACACTTCTTCTTCTAAATCTCATGTAGAAAGGCATTTTTAACATCAAATTGCTGTAAATCTCAATCAAGGTTGGCTACACATGATAACAAGATTCTGATCGTGTTCATTTTAGCTACTGGAGCAAAAGTCTCTTGGTAGTCCACTCCATAGGTTTGAGTGAATCCTTTAGCTACCAATCTTGCTTTGAACCAACAGATTTAGGCAAAAGGAAAGTGATGCTCTAGAAAAAACCAAGATGCTCTCTTCTCTCTCTACCCTACACACATCCCTAAACACAATCACCCGTAGGACCCTTAGGAACCCCCATCCCAACCTATTAATCTAGTTTAGTAGTTATAACCATCCATCCGCCTGCTCCACCATGCAAATTCCGGCCAAGGATGCTGTGCCGGAGGTTTGTCCGTCACCGGAAGTGAAGGCGACAATGTACAATGCCACCGGCAGTGGCTTCAAATTGGGAGTGCAAGACCAAGGCTCCCTCCCAGAAGTAAGCACGTTTCCAGAGGAGGCAATAAATGTCAACCCAAATCTGGTAAGTCAATGCCCTGCTTTTCCAAATGGGAAAGAGAAAGGAAAAAACATAGCTGAGGAGGGAAAAGTGGAGCCTTGTGCCCACACAGTGCATGCCAGACCTCTCACCTGCCAAAGTGGACCCACATTCACCAAAATAGCCACACACCCTAGCCAGGGACCACGTGCCACCCAATATCAATCCTTTTCCGATAGTCCAGCATTGGGAAGCGACACCACAGGGCCTCGGACCCTGAAGGAGGCCAACCGGCCTCCACCGACCAACGGCTAGCCACCTACACCTGCTCAGGCGCCTCAGGCTGGTAGAACGTATGCACAAGCGTGCAACGCCAAGGCGCCGGATAGCTCACCGGTATTTCCTTTGCAATATATGCCGCCGGCCATCAAGGGTCCTTCCCCAACCGTGCACATACCTAAGGCAGTGGGGGACCTGGGTGCGACCTTCTGGAACAACACTCTCGTGGGCTATTTCCTTGGCCGTAAACTGCCATACTCCTTGGTTCGGTCCCTTGCTTTCAAACTATGGAAGGATTGTGGCCTCGTGGATGTAATAGGCAGCTCGGAGGGGTTCTTCTATTTCCGGTTTGATGAGGACAGTGATACCACACTGGTCTTGGAGAAATCATGGCATTTTGCCCAACGTTTCCTTATCTTGCAGAAGTGGCGGAAGGGTATGCCACTAGACAAGGCGCACCCCACCAACATCCCAGTATGGGCTATCTTCTCGCGAGTCCCATGCGAGTTCCTAGGGGCAGAAGGTTTGAGCCGCATTGTCAGTGGCGTGGGAGTGCCACTAAAGGCCGATGCAGCAACGGCTAGGCGGCAGCGTGCCAACCATGCGAGGGTGCTGGTGGAACTTGATGCCCGTGAGGATCTAGTCACCCAAGTCAGGGTGGAGGGGGAGAGCGGGGTGGTTGCGGATGTAAAGGTGGAATACCAATGGTTGCCTCCGCGTTGTGCATCATGCAAAGTGTTTGGACACAAATGCCAATCTGTGCCGATCACCCAAAGGTAGGAGGGGGGAGCAACGGTGGCGGGGAGCAGCCCGGTCGCCTCGTGTGCAGATGTTGGTCAGTAGGAACTGCGGTGTGAGGAGAAGGACAGGCTAGCGTCATGCGTTGTAAGCCAATCCCTCACCACTAGAGCCCTACGCTCGACACCTTTAAGGTCTAAAACAAAAGCCAAAGGAGGGTCATCTCAAGGTGGGCATGAGAGGCCAACAGAGGTCACCAGCACTGCCAAGGTGCCTGTAGAGGTCCCCAGTGATCAAGGGCGTACTGTGGCTCAACGGATGGAGGTGGACAGCGGCTACCCAATACCCAGCGTGAAGCCTACAACAGCCCTGGAGGCAGAAGCAAAACCTCTGGCAGCAGCTGCGATCCCAGCATCTCCAAGCCGTGTCACGACTACTCCAATGACTGACAAAGGAGGAGATGCAGCTGACGGGGATGTCGATTTTGAGAACACCCCTCTAAATAAACTATTGGTTCAGATGAATCAAAGCTCGGGATCCCAACCCATGGTCAACAGAAGCTCTAGCTCCTCTAGCCGCAGGAAGAAGAAACAGCGCAAGAGGAGTAGGAACTTCACCTAATCCGTATTGCCTCATGCATCCATGTCAGTGGCAACATGGAATGTAAGGGGTCTAAATGACCCCATAAAAGTATCAGAGGTTAAGAGGTTGTGTGCTAAGCATTGCATCAATTTGATTGGCTTATTGGAAACAAGAGTAAGAGCAGCAAATGAGGAGTCCGTCAAGAGTAGTTTGGGTCCGAATTGGCAAGTGTGGGTTAACTCCATGGCACGAAAGCGCATCTGGTTAGCGTGGCAACCTAGGGAGTGGCACGTTTCTGTAGAAAAGGAACACACACAATTTCTACATTGTACCCTTACCAACCTCAGAGTGAACAGCATTATGGCCCTTACGTGTGTCTATGGCTCCAATAATGATGGAGAACGAAAAGACCTATGGTTGAACCTCGAGGGGCTAGCTCAGGCTGTTGGTGATAGACCGTGGCTGGTTATGGGTGATTTTAACATTACTCGCCTAGTCACAGAGAAGTCAGGAGGCCGGGCATCAGTCACGGAAGCAATGTTGGATTTCCAAAGATGCTTAGCAAGAGTGGAGTTGGAAGATCTGAGATCTTCTGGGGACTTCTTTACATGGACAAACAAGCAGCAGCAGGAACCTATCCTCAGAAAGCTTGATCGGGCCATCGTTAACCTACCCTGGATGAATGTGCATCCAAATGCTCACACCCAATTCCTCCCACCTATCACATCCGATCATTCAATGGTTGTGGTTCGTATGGAATATGGAACGAGAACTAGACGATGCCCTTTCAAATTCTTCAATTATTGGGCCGACCATGAAGGCTTCCATGACCTAGTGAGCGCCATTTGGAGTAGGGATATCCAGGGCTCCCACATGTTTCAGGTAATCCAAAAATTGAAGTTAGTTAAGGAGGGCCTCAGAAGTTTAAACAGGACTGAATTCTCCAACATATCGCGAAGAGTACAAGATGCGAAGCAACGGTTGATACAGGTGCAAGCAGCCATCCATGAAGCTGGGGACATTAACCGGTTGGAAGAAGAGCGCTTAGCCTACAAAGAGTACTATACCCTTAGGGGGGCGGAGGAGTGCTTTTTCAAACAGAAATCTAGATCCAAATGGTTGGAGTTGGGCGATAGAAATACGGCTTACTTCCATAAAGCCATGAAGAGCCTGCACAACCGAAGCTCTATCCATAGATTGACTCGTGAGGATGGCAGTGAGGTGGTAGGGGAAGAGGAGGTTAGGCATGAGATACTCCACTACTTCCAACATCTATATGATCCACCCACAGCTCCTAACACCACTGTCGATGTGGGAAGCCTGCAACCACGAACTCTAACGAACCAACAACAAATCAGCCTTCTTGCCGACTACTCAGATGAGGAAATAAAGTGGGGATTCACATCGCAAGCGAATGGAAAGGCTCCTGGCCCGGATGGCTTCTCTGCCCTGTTCTTCAAGAAAGCCTGGGACATAGTTGGTGCGGATTTAATCAGGGCTACTAGAGAGTTTATGACATCAGGGCATCTACTGAGAGAGATAAACAACACGGCCATCACTCTAGTACCAAAGGTGACCAACCCAATTTCAGGCCAATTGCATGCTGCAATGTTATCTATAAGGCCATCTCTAAGGTGCTTGCAGCAAGGATGAAAGTGGTGCTACCATCTCTAGTGGGGAGGGAACAGGCAGCTTTTGTCCCGAGGAGGAAGATCTCGGATAATATATTCTTAGCTCAAGAACTTATGGCGAATTATCATGCCAAAGTAGGAGCTCCTCGCTGCATGATGAAGTTGGACCTTCAAAAGGCCTATGATACGGTGAGATGGGATTTTCTTATAGGGGTCTTGTCGGCTATGAAATTTCCACCTCATTTCTGCAGGTTAATGAGTCAGTGCATTTCAACGCCAAAATACTCAGTAAATGTAAATGGGGAACTTGTGGGGTTTTTTGCTAGCAAAAGAGGCTTAAGGCAAGGAGATCCCATATCTCCTTACCTTTTTGTACTTTGTATGGAAATCCTCTCAATGCGCTTGAGACAACTTATACATCACCCGGAATTCTCACTCCATTGGAGGTGCCAAATTGAACGTCTCACCCATCTCTGTTTTGCATATGACCTCCTCATATTTGCTAAGGGGAACAAAGAATCTATCTCTCTGGTACGACATACTTTGCAGGATTTCCAGGACATGTCAGGACTAGCAATCAATAACCACAAGAGTAGCATATTTTTCTCTCAGGTCCCAGCTAGCACAAGGGAGGCCATAATCCAATGCACTCAATTCAATGAGGGCAATCTGCCGGTGCGGTACTTAGGAGTTCCCCTTATCTCATTGAAGCTCAAGAAACAGGATTGTGAAATGTTAGTGGAACGCACTATGGCCCGAATCACTTCATGGACAGCCAAGCACTTATCCTATGCGGGTAGGCTTCAGTTAATCAGATCTGTCCTCTTCTCCATGGAGGTCTATTGGTGCTCCATTTTTGTACTTCCGAAGTCGGTTGTCACGAGAATAGAGCAGCTACTTAGGAATTTCCTTTGGAGTGGCGACCCGCACATATTCACTAAGGCAAAAGTCAAGTGGGCTGAAGTGTGCCAACCAAAAGAAAGTGGTGGCCTGGGTCTACTGGATATCCACCAGTGGAACAAAGCCATCCAAATTAAGCACGTATAGAGGCTATGCAAGCAGGGAGAAAAGAGCTTATGGCCGGAATGGGTTCATTCCACTATACTCAAAGGAAAGAATTTCTGGTCGTCCAAGGCTCCAGCCGTCTGTTCCTGGACATGGAAGAAATTACTCAAACTGAGAGGTTTGGTTCGATCTTCTTTCTACTGGGAACCAAACAATGGCCTAGATATCTCACTATAGGCAGATTTTTGGCTCCCGTCAGGACCTCTGGATACCTTGTTTAGTGATCGGATCAGGCACAGCACGGGTTTCCCAGCTACTACTAGGCTATGTTCCATAATCAACGGCAATGAATGGAGTATCCCGAGGGGCCCACCGTGGGATAGTCTTAGTATTCCTTAGTCCATCAAACCGAATAGCGCAGAGCAGGACCGCTTTTGTTGGGAACACTCACGATCTAGAGAGTACACCATTAAGAGTGGCTACACTTTCCTAAACCAACCAACTCCCAGCATGCCTTGGCAGAGAGTAGTATGGAATAAAACTTCCCTACCTAGACATGCTTTCATATTATGGGTGGCGTGGTTAAGGAAATTATCCACCCTTGATAGGGTACATCGCTGGGGGCTAGCACAGTCTACCACTTGCCTCCTATGTCACCAACATCCGGAGGATCATGCCCACCTTTTCTTCCAGTGCGATTACACTTCACAAGTCTGGAGCATAGTGTGTGACTACATGAATTGTCCAGTTTCCTCAAACAACTGGGAACAAGTGACCGGATTTTTTATGGCTTTAGGTGACTCACCGACACATCAGAGGTGGTGTAGAACCTTAGCTGCAACAGTTTATTGCATTTGGCGTACCCGTAATAAAGTGCGTCTTGGGCAAGCCCTTCCGGGGATTAGCATTGTAGCAAATCATATACGTGCCTACTCAGGGCCATTGTAACCCTACCACTTTACTCTACACTAGTGCCTAGGGTTAACATGCTAGCACACTTATTGTTGATGTGCCCCTTGTAATTTGTTTTCCTGTATTGTATTACTCCATTTGCAAATCAATAAATTATTAATTACCCAAAAAATCTTGCTTTGAACCTGTCAACTAATCCATCAGCTCTGTGTTTTATAGTGAACACCCATTTACAACCTACCAGTTTCTTTCCAGGTGGAGAGGCGACAAGCTCCCAAGTCTCATTCTTAGTCAAGGCTTTCATTTCTTCAATCATTGCTTTCTTCCATTTTGGATCGTTGAGTGCTTCCTTCCAATCCTGTGGAATAGACACAGACGAAATGGACAAGGCAAAAGTTCTATAGGAGGGAGACAGAATCATAGGAAACAAAATTATAAATGGGATGTTTAGTACAGGCCCTGACACCTTTCCTTTGAGAAATAGGTTTATCTAAATCATCAAAAGGTAACTCACCAGAAGAGGAGGATTCTTGGCAGTAGAGAGTAGGTTGCACAATGGCTTCTTCTGTCTTGTCTTTGTCTCTCCTCGAGTACCTCTTCAAATCAGGTTTGTCTAAACACCCAATTTTCTCCCCCTGGATAATAGTCTCCTTCTAACCATCATTTTCTCTTGGATTAAGATCAGTAAGAGTCACAGAACTAGGTATCATCTCTTCCTTTGCATTATTCTCCCCCTGAAGAGATGACTGGGTTGGACTGAAGTAAGGTTCAGTCTCTTTGAAAGTAACATCAATGCTTACAAAATACTTCCGAGATTGAGGGTGATAGCATCTGTAACCCTTTTGTGTTGGCGAATACCCAATAAACACACACTTAAGGGCTCGTGGATCTAGTTTTCCAACATCCTTAATATGAACAAAACAAACGCATCCAAATACCTTTGGAGGAACAGTGTACGTATTTTATCCTTTTAAGGTTTCTAAAGGACTCCGATAGTCAAGAGCCCTAAGAGGCATTCGGTTGATAAGATATGCAGCAATTAGAATTGCATCCCCCCAGTAAGGCTTAGGAAGATTCATGGTAAACATAAGTGACCTAGCAACTTCCAAAAGATGCCTATTCTTCCTTTCAGCTACCCCATTCTGTGCACTTGTATATGGACAACTAGTCTGATGAATTATCCCATGCAACTCCAAATAAGAACCAAATCTGCTATTGATGTATTCAGTGCCATTATCAGTCCTAAGAATCTTTATTTTAGCATCAAATTGAGTGCAAACCATCTTATGAAAAAACTGAAAACAAGAAAACACATCACTTTTAGCCTTAAGTAGATATACCCAAGTCATCCTGGTGCAGCAATTAATAAAAGTGACGAACCATCGACTACCAGACAAAGAAGTAGTCTGAGTAGGGCCCCAAACATCAGAGTGAATAGTCATAAAAGGAGACTTGCTTTTATTATTTCTCAAAGGATAAGAGTTTCGAGAATGTTTTGCATATTCGCAAGCATCACAAAATAAAGAATCAGACTGAGTCTTTGAAAACAAATTAGGAAATAATTTGCGTAACACTAAAAAAGAGGGATGGCCCAAATGCCTGTGCCACTGCAATATTTCCTAATTAACATCCTTATTTTCCCCAAAAAAGGCCTACTGAAGACTAGAACCTTTACCCCCATCCAACAGATATAAGCCATCGTGCAATCTACCACTACCAATCCTCTTCCCTGTTTGAAGATCCTAAAAGACACAATGATTAGGGAAAAACTCAATTTTACAGTTGAGATTTTTTGTAAGTGCACTGACAGATAAGAGATTGACAGGAAATTGAGGGACATGAAGCACAAAGGATAGTTCGATATGAGGAGTACAAAAAACAGAACTTGTTCCAGATACTGGGGTGAGAGAACCATCGGCTATTCGGACATTATCTCTTTTTAAACACGGTGAGTATTCAACAAGATTTTTTTAGAAGCCCGTCATGTGTCTATTCGCACCAGAATCAATAATCCAACAATTAGAATCAAGGGTAGCAGAAAAAGCATTACCTGACTGCATAAAATTGGATTTGGCACTGGAAGAAGATTCTTGATGAGACACAAGACGCTTGAGATGCTGAATCTCATCAGGAGAGGAAAAAACAAAGTGAGTCATCTCAGGAGTTGACTCCATAGCTTCAGACAAATTGGCTCGAGTAGAGTTAACCCGTTTACCTCCACGACCTTTTATTGGACGTCCATGTAGCTTCCAGCAAGTCTCTTTAGTATGTCGTGATTTCCCACAATAATCACATCGTAAATAATCTTTATGAGAACCATGTGCCTTCAGCTGCTCAGATGAATCACTAGCAGCTACCAAACCAGACTTTTCAACCTGCGGGATATAGAGCATGGCACTGCGCCTGCTTTCTTCCTGTTGAACATAGGAATATGCCTCCTCAAGAGAAGGAAAAGGTGTCTTACCGAGAACATGAACTCTGATCTGATCAAATTCATTGTTTAACCCAGCCAAAAAATCATATACCCTTTCTTTTGCAAGTAATTTCTGAAACTTTACTGCATCTCCGGTACAATCTGCCTGAAAATCTTAATAATAGTCAAGTTCTTGCCACAAACCATTCAACTCAGAAAAATACTGGGAAATTGTCATTTCTCCTTGCTTCAACCCATAGACCTTGTTCCGAATCTCACAAATTTGAGCATCATTTCCCACCCGTGAATAGGTGAGGGTTACAGCATTCCATATCTTTGCTGCTGTGTCAAGCAGTAAGTATGTTCTTGAAATATGGGGCTGCATGGAATTGATAAGCCAGGCCATTACCAAGGAATTTTCAGAATCCCACTGATGGAATAATGGATCAATTGCTACCGGTTTGACTTTAACACCGGTAATATAAACCTGCATTCCCCTAGCTTTGATAAACAATAAACAAGACCGTGACCAAGCAAGGTAATTGTTCCCATCAAGCTTGACAGGGCTGATTTGCAGTGAAGGATTATCAGTACTAATTCCAGCAATTCTCTTATCAGTTTCCATAATGTAAACAGTTAACCCAAGCAAATAAGACAACAGACTTAAACAGCCTCGAAGGAAGAGCAAACTTTCAAACTCGTACCCGTACACAAACTGTCAAACCCGTATGAATACACACAGGGAAGTGATGAGTGCAACCCAAAGCAAAAAAACACCTTGACGCAACCTAAAAAGAAACGAAATCACCTGGAAAACAGTTGGAGGGCGTCGGAAAAGAAGGGCGAGCAAGACAGTGGAAAGCCCACGAAAAACGGTGGCCGGAACAGTTCCCACGCGCCTCACGCGCCGACGGCCGGCCGAAGCTTCAGGTGGCGTGTGAGTCACACGTGCGGTTTCCGGTGGTCGGAGAAGAAGGGGTCGGTCGGAAAAAGGTGGCGCTCCTCTTGGGATGGGTGGTGTTGACTACCTTCGAAGAAAAAAACTCTTGTACGACGTTCTAGGGTTTCAAAAAATAATAATAAAAAATAAACCGCGCCAGAAAAAAAAAAAAAAATGACCTAAAAAGTGGTTTTAGGCTCTGATACCATGAAGAATTTAAGAGGAAAGAGATTAGTTTGTATTCCTCTTCTTCTTGATCTTTTTACATAGACATAGTGTATATATATACACTTACAAGAATGCTATATTAGGAAAGAAAATAAAATCTAATATTTAATTCTGTAGTCTAATATTTAATTCTGTAATAAAATCTCCTAGCTAGCACAATAATATTACATATATGTCAACAGTTGTCTCAGAAGTTTGATCAGAAACTGGATTTGCTCCTCCAACACCTCCAGAACAGTGCAGTGGCAAGGAAGCATCCGGCAGCAACGTCCCTACACCCCGGCGACATACACAGAACCAGGAAGGCGGGAACGCCCAGCCCCTTCAGGTAGTCGGGGCCATGGTGCCTCAATACACGAAGCTCGACTTCCTGACCTACGACGGCTCGAAAGATCCCTTAATTTAGCTCCACCGCTACGAGAAATTTTTTGCAAACCAACGGACCGCTGACGCGAATAAGGTGGGACTGGCTTCCTTCCACCTCCTGGGCAAGGCACAGCTTTGGTTCCATCAATTAGAAGGGGAACGACCTCGGATTGATTGAGGGGAGTTCAAGTATTTTTGCAAGCTACGCTTCCGACCGCCCGCCTGCACCAATCCGCTGGGTGAATTGGTGACTTTGAGACAAACGGGAACCGTCAACGAATATAACAAGCAATTCTAGGAGAAGTTAGCACGAGCAAGCCATGTAGTACGGGTTGATCAATACGTCGAATTGTACACGACCGGGTTGGCGGATTGGATACGTCTTAAAGTAGAGCTTCAGGAATCACCCAACCTGATGCACGCCATGAGCTAGGCAAGCGCCTATGAAAGTCGACAGAGGCTGATGCGCGAACTGAGTGTGCGAAAGGGGGTGGTCAATTCCAATCGTCACTGGGGTGGCAACCAAGCGACCACAAAGGGCACTACTACACCCGCACCTGAAAACCCCCAAAAGAGCCAAGCACCCACTTTTATCCGCCGCCTAAATCGAGCAGAGATGGCCGAACGAAGAGCTAAGGGCCTTTGCTACAACTGTGACGAGCCCTATACCACCAGACACCGATGTCAACGGTTATTCTGGTTGGAGGTGGGTGACGACGAACCAGAATCAACATCAGAAGAGGAAGAAGGTGAGCCCGCGGTCTCGCTTCACGCCATGACCGGCCAAAGGGGAACGAGTACGATGCAGATTCTAGCAGTGGTAGAGGGGGTTCCCCTGCGCGGCTTAGTCGACTTCGGGAGCACCCATAATTTCATTAGTAGGACAGCCATCGAGCACCTGCGACTCGACTATGCCGGCGAAACTAGAGCCACAGTCGCCGTAGCCAACGGGGACAGCATCAAATGTGTGGGTCTTTGCAAAAGCATCCATTTCACTATTGAAGGAAATGAATTTCAAGCCGATTTTCTGATCATTCCATTAGCCGGGTTCGACTTGATGTTAGGAACCAAATGGTTACAAACCCTGGGGCCTATTCTTTGGGACTTCTCAGCACTCACGATGACCTTTGGAAACAGTCAACAGGAGGTGTGGCTCCAAGGACGAGTCACCATTGTGCAGCCCCAACTTCATCTGGTCAAGAACAATCCCAAGGAAGACACCGAGCTCGAGAAACTCTTCACTAAGTTCAACAGTGTTTTCCAAGAACCTATAGGCCTGCCACCGCTCCGAAGTTGCGACCACCGCATCTGTTTGGAGCCAAACACTAGCCCGGTGGTCGTCCGACCATATCGATATCCCCACTTGCAGAAAGATGAGATAGAAAGGCAATGTGAACAAAAGTTGCAGCAGGGAATCATCCGACCTAGCCATTCGCCATTCTCGTCACCCGTCCTGTTGGTCAGAAAACATGACGGCTCTTGGCAATTTTGTGTTGACTACCGTGAACTGAATAACAAGACCATTAAAGATAAGTTTCCAATTCCGATGGTGGATGAATTACTAGATGAGCTACACAGAGCACAATTCTTCACTAAGTTGGACCTCCGGTCAGGCTACCACCAGGTCCGAATGTTTAACAACAATGTAGAGAAGACGGCCTTCCGTACGCACCACAGGCATTTTGAATTCCTAGTAATGCTATTTGGATTATCAAACGCACCTTCCACGTTCCAGGCCTTGATAAACGAGGTTTTTCGGAATCATCTCCGCAAATTCATTCTCGTATTCTTTGACGATATATTAATATATAGTAAGGACTGGGACTTGCACCTCCGCCACCTATGAACAGCCCTCCACCTATTGCAATCTCACCAGCTCTTCATCAAAAAGTCTAAGTGTTCATTCAGGACCACGGCAGTGGCTTATTTAGGGCACAGAATATCCAGGAAAGGGGTCACCATGGATCCCGAAAAGGTTCAAGCAATTGTGGAATGGCCAAAACCACATAATGTCACAGCTCTCCGCGGATTCCTTGGATTAGCAAGGTACTACCGGAAATTCATACGGAATTATAGCCAACTTGCAAGTCCCCTCACTGCAATGTTGAAACGTAACGCATTCACTCGAACGGAAGCAGCAGAGAAGGCTTACTCACTGCTGCAGAAAGCGCTAGCCACCAGCCCCGTTTTGTAGCTACCCAATTTCACACAAGCATTTATAGTAGAATGTGATGCTTATGGCAATGGGATCGGGGCAGTCTTGCAACAGAATCAACATCCCATCGCTTATTTTAGCCGACAACTCGCCACTAGACACCACAAACTGGTAGCATACGAGCGGGAACTTATCGGGTTGGCAAAGGCAGTCCAACATTGGCGACCTTATCTATGAGGCCGTAAATTCATCATCAAGACAGATCACTATAGTCTCAAATACTTGCTTGACCAGTGCATAACAACTTCTCCACAACAACACTGGATAAGTAAACTCATGGGATTCAATTTCGACATCGAATACAGGTCAGGACTATCCAATAAAGCAGCCGATGCACTATCTCGCTGTCACTAGGATACATTGGAGTTGAACGCCATTAACCAACCTCGTCTGGATCTTTGGGATGAGATAAAGGCTGTAGCGGCTAGTGACACCAACATCCAGCAACTCCGCCACAGGTTGCAACAAGGAGCGCTGTCGGGACCTTGGACAGAGCAGGAAGGAGTCCTCTGGTACAAGGGTTGAATTCACTTGTCTAACACTTTGCCCCTCATTTCCGCAATCCTGTCCAGCATTCATGATAGCACACACGAGGGTACGCAAAAGACACTCCAACGACTTCGCCAAGATTTCCATTGGAACAGTACGTTCACGGAATATGTGACTCGCTATCCCATTTGTCAACAAAACAAGACCGCCTGCTTGCGGCCACCCGGGCTGCTACAACCCCTGGAGCTGCCCACTCAAATCTGGGCTAACATATCAATGGATTTCGTAGATGGGTTACCCAAATCTTGGGGCAAATCTGTGCTCTTGGTGGTCGTCGATCGCTTTTCCAAATACAGTCATTTCATCGCCATGGCACATCCTTATACAACCAAACGTGTGGCACAACTGTTCATGGACCACATTGTTCGCCTCCATGGTTTCCCCAAGTCTATCATTTTAGATAGAGATGCAACTTTCACCAGCAATTTTTGGAAGGAATTATTCCATCTTAGTGGCACCAAGTTGGCCTTTTCATTGGCATATCATCCACAATCCGATGGGCAAACAGAGGTTGTCAACAGGACAATTGAAATGTACCTCCGTTGCCTTGCGGGGAACAACCCCAAGACCTGGGTTGACTGGCTACCATGGGAGGAGTATTGTTACAACACTTCCTACCACACAACCCTCCAGGATACACCATTTAAAGTAGTTTATGGAAGAGACCCCCCGCGTCTCACAGCTTATATGCCCGAAGCAACCAAGGTTGACGCAGTGGAGGATGCCCTCGCAATCCGTGACAAAATGCTAGGTGAAATCCGATCACTATTGCAAGCTGCACAGCACCGCATGAAGACTCAATAAGACAGACATCATAGAGAAGTCGAATTTAACATCGGTGACTGGGTTTGGCTTCGTCTACATCCCCACCGATAGCTATCTTTGGAAGGGAGGCAACGCCACAAGCTCCAACCCAAGTTTTATGGCCCATTCCAGATCATCCAGCGAATTGGTTCAGTGGCTTACCAGTTGCGCTTGCCCGACAATGCCAAATTACATGATGTCTTTCATGTCTCTTTACTTAAACCACACCTAGGTGATCCACCGCTACAGCAACCACTGCTACCTTTGGTTTCCAAAGGCCGAGTTATTCCGATACCAACAGCAATTCTGCGTTCCCGCTTGAATAGGGGACATTGGGAGCTACTTGTACAGTAGGCTGGAACGGAGCCAATGGATGCAACTTGGGAAACGTTGGATGCTTTCCAACAGGCCTATCTTGCTTTCAAGCTTGAGGACAAGCTCGTTTTCCAGGAGGGGAGTGATGTTAGGGATGCATTCGTGGGAAAAACATATATGCGGAGAGAAAACCAAGGCGCAACCGCAGTGCAGGAAGGCGTTTCACAGACCCATGGCACCAATGCAGTGCAGGAAGAAAGTCAAGGCGCAACCACAGTGCAGGGATGAGCTCCACAAGTCCATGGCACCAATGCCGTGAGGCCAAAGATTGGATGAGTAGCTATTTTAGGCAGATTCTATCTTAGGCATTTGAGTATTAATGTTGCAATTTTAGGATTTATGATATTGTTTCCAGTTATTGTTATCTCTAGAATAGGAAAATCGTTGTCCACTAGAATAGGGGTCCTATTACAGTAGAGTTAATTTAGGAAAGAAAGAGAGTACATATTGGGATTTTTTGGAAAGGAATAGGAAGGCAATTTTTACTCACAAACTATTCGAGATCGGATTCTCTCTAGTTGAGGTCCCAAGTATTCAGGTCCTTGTAACAATCTGACTCTTGTCCTTTTTCCATTCCCATCATAGGGTGAAAGAAGAACGACAACAAGGGAAAGTTTTCCCGCCTCGATATTGATTTCTGGTGAATCGTCCGATGACACGAGCTTGGGTGAAAGACACTAACAATCCACAAGGAGGTCAACGGAAAATTTTATAAATAAAAGGAGAAAAAAGCTTATGAAAGCTTCCGAACAATTCAATTAGTATGCTTTAAGAACAAACGTATAGATATGTGCATATCAAGGTCACGCTTTGATCATCTTTTGGACACCAGGATAGTGTCTTATTGAGACCATTTTGAAAACAAATGATTTTTTTTTTTTTGGTAAATCATAATTTATTGATAGAAAGAATAATATACAACCACTTACGGTGAAAAGGAGTATAAAAGCAAAGAAACTCTATTCAAAAAATAGAAACTAGAAGAAACCACTTCCTAGAGGAATATTATATCTTTACATAAGCCAAAATTTTGGGGTATTAAGTTTGAACCATGTACCTAGTTTTCCAAATACAATAGATTGAAGTCACCAACGCAACTCTCCATTTGAGTATTTATGGGCCATAGATGTGGCTAACAAGCCAAAGTAACTCCTTGCCAAGAAATATAGGGGTTAGGGCAGCCAAGGGTATGGACTACATCCCAAACCCGCAAAGTGAAAGAACATTCAGACATACCCAAGACTGAGTGGGTAGGCATGGCGTCCTTGCATCTGGTTGCGAAGGCCTAAATCTAGTACTATTAGGTGGAATAGGAGGAACTAGAATTTGTTGTAGGGACAAATTTAAGGAGTATTTCTACAGATGATTCAATCTAACAATCAGTAGCAATCATTTGGGTGAGTTGGTAAAGTTGAGTCAAACTAGTAATGTGGAGGAATAGGCCAAGCCATTCCTGATGTTATTACACATGCACCATGCATGACAGGGCGCATCAGGTTACTCTTTTCACTTCAAGTCCATATGAGGCTATTCAAGCTGATCAGAGCTCCAAAGTCTCATGAACCCAATTGCTAAGAGCTTAGCTCGAGCCTATGAAAGGATGTTGCAGCTCAATTGGCAAGCACCACCTATTAGCTAGGATGTTACGACAATTGTAGGAGGAGACAGTATGATGGAGGCAAATGGAGCATAAGTTGTGGATCATTCTGTAAATGGCACATGCATCATCTAACCCAAGAATAGATGATGGATTGTCAAGCTAAGGAATTGTCTTTTAACTATAATAAACCACGCCCCCACAACCCCCAACTTGAGAGTTCCATTGTGAGAAGCTACTTTAGTTAAAGTTAATGATGGGAAGTTGGAAGATGAAGATGAATCAGGAAATGGTTGAGCTTCAATCTAGTGTGACCTTAAGAAATAAAATATCTTTATTTTGTTATTTTTATGTTTATGCATCCTTAGGAGATATTGTTAGATCTATGCATATTCTTTATTTAGGGAAAGTTAGGAATAATAATTGTGTAAATAAGTGCCTAAACAACATTAATAAGAAAGTATATTATTATCCTAAGTACAGTTTTAAAAAGATCAAAAGGCTATCTCTTCACAAGCCTTCATAAAATTGAAATGTTAACAAGCATTCAATAGACCAATCACAATATGTTCCAACAATAGGAAGAAGGAACCCCAACAAACTGAAACACATAGCAAACACCAATTTCACAGCAAATTGTCCATCAACTGGATTCATAACTCCTGCACATAGCACTTGTGGCAGCCACTGCCCTAAATCAGCCGATAAACTTTTTTGGGGGATAATTACTGCTTCCTTAAGTTTCATCAATTCAAAATTCAATCGCAATTGCACATGTAATAACTAGAAAGAAAGCAACACCAAGTTGACAAATTGCAGGCATAAGACAACTGTTTGCAGCCACAATCCATACCATATCAAACCAACTTCCAGCCTTAATATGAGAAAATAAAATAAAATTAAACAAAGTGTGTGGTAGTTTAATTGTGTGAAGAGATTTAGCTAACAAACACCATACCAGTAGATGTAAGGCTCCAGAGTATGTCGCTCCAGGAGATTCTGACATCAAATGTTCACTTGCAGACACTTGCATATTCTCCTCCACAGATAAGATAGAGCCAACGATTCTTGGTGTAAAGAATTAGACCGCCAAAGATCGCTCTATGGCATATTCCAGCCTTACCACACCAAATTGTTATCTAGTTGAGCTTCTTTTAACATATTATTTTCACATAGCTTCACACAATCTCAGCTAGTATCAATGCAATAACAGGATTTCATCTCCTCATCTATCTTCAAGGCAAGAGTATCCAAGCCAGAGGTAGAAAGATGAGCTACCAAACATTCATAGGATAACAAACTCGGGAAAATACCTTTTTTACACATTGTTGTATAAGAGAGGGACAGTGCATCCTGTAACCGGCCACATTCAATCAGGCCTCTAAGCAGAGTATTATATGTACCTCTATCTGGACGACATCCGTTAGCATTCATCTGGTTGAATAGGGCTACTGCATGATCAATTTCACCTTGAGAAATGTGCTCCTTCATGAGAATAGTAAAGGTCACCTCATTTGGGTATAAACCATCCTTCAGCATCAAGTCTACATGGTCATAAGCAGCCTGCATCATATTCAGTCTGCAGAATCCTGAGATCAAGCTGTTGTACAGGTACAAATTTGGCTCAAAATGATCATCTTTAATAGTCTTCATAAGCTTTTTCAAAGCAAAATGCTTCATTTCCTTAGGACTATCAACTGATATTTTCAAGTAGCTTGACTCTGAAACAAAACTTCCATGCTGGAGATAAAAGGATAACAGGTTTTTTGCCCTTTCGGATGCTCTATTGGTCTTGCCCCACATCTTATTTGCACCAGTAAGATATCTGCATAGACCACTGAGGAGTACTACACAAGTGATAAAATCATATTTGATCATATGTCTTTTCATCAGATCATCTAACTTAAATGCAAATTCTAACTCTCCCTCTTTTAAGAAATGACCAATAAGACAGGTGTAGAGCACATTATTTGGCTCAAGACCATCTTGAATCATTCTCTTAAGATACATGCAACCCTTTTCCACCATATTTTTCTTAACCAAAGTGCTAATTAACATGGTATAGGAATATAAAGTTGGCCGAATGGAATTCCCAACCATTTTCTCGAATAATTCACAAGCTTTAAGAAGTCTTCCCCTCTTAGCATAAGCATTTATCATTGCCATATACACACTCTCATCAGGATCAAGACAAGTGTCGAGCATTCTCATAAACATCTTTTCAGCTGTATACATTTGTCTTTTCCTGCCTAAACAACTTATAATTGAATCATAGATAGCAACATTGGGATTCACCCCTCTCTTTTCCATTTGGTGAAAAGCATCAAAAGCTGAGTTGAGATTTCCCCGCTTACAATGCTCATGAACCACAATCAAGTAAGTTTCAACATCCGGAAGGATGCCACTGTCTTGCATTTTGTAAATAAGAGACTCAGCTTCCTCAAACATACCCTTCTTACAGAAACATCTGATCAAAGAGTTATATGTAAATCCTGATGGTTGACATCCTTTATCTACCATTTCTTCCATGACATGCAAAGCCATATCTATCTCTCCGCTCTGACACAAAGCACTAATGTAGATATTAAATGCAGTACCACCTAAATTCATATCTTTTCTCAAAATGTCACTGACCAAAAGCTCGATTTTTTGTTGCATATCCTTAGAAGGATCCTCAGAGGCATAATGTGACAGCATAGAAGGGTTATATTGGCAGCCATTCATGGCAATAGCCAGCAATATATATAAAGCAACCTGAAGCTCATGCCCTTTCGAATGCATCTTCATAGTGACAAAATACAAGACATGATCAGGTACAACCCCTTTTTCCAGCACAGTATGGCACAATTCATCAGCTTCTGCCATTCTGTTATCCTGATAGAGTGCAGAGATTAAAGCCGTGTAAGAATGCAGATTGGGAGCTAGATCCTGCCTCTCCATGTCTTTCAAAAGCTCCAATGCACACTTCACTTTGCGTTGTCTGCAGTAGCTGTTTATCATGATATGGTAAGTAACTGCATCTGGATGTATGTGCCAATTGCCCATTTGTCTGCATATTTCCTTCATCATTTGGCTGGAAACCTTCTGATCCTTGTCAAAGCAAGCAAGTTTGTGAAACCCATACATTAATGTATTAATGGTGTATTTGTCTGGCTCACAACCCAATTTCAGCATTCTAAAATACACCCGCATTGCCATCTTCATCTTCCTATCCTTGCAATATCCATAGATCAAATGAGTAAACATTGTTTTATCAACAACAAAACCCCACCCCTCAATTTCTCCCAACACAATCTCTGCCTCGATAGCTCGTCCCCTCTGACATAGACCATGAAACAGGGATTTATGCTGATGGAGCTTAGGCAGAAAACCCGACTTCTCCTGCATGACACGAAGCACTTCCAATGCTTCATCCAAGTACCCTAGATCAGTTAATCTATCAAACAACATATTGTAACACCTAACACCCAATTTCGCTCCTGCATCACTGATCACAATGAAGTACTTAAATGCCTCGTAAACCATCTCCCGCCCACAGAATTGCCAGAGCATTGCATTACAAGCCGACATACAAGGCACGATATCTAACCCAATAAGTCTATCAAAATGCGTCCTTGCCTCATTTAACTTCCCCAACCGACAGAAACAAATGACCATAGAGTTCAACAATCCCGAATTGGGATCAATACCTCTACAAATAACATTCCTCATATACAAATCCTCAGCCAATTCAGGTCGTCCAAAACCCATGATTTTCCTAACAATCAAACCGTAGCTATTCAAATCAAGCTCCATACCCCTAGAATTAACGTAATCAATAACGGATAACGCGTCACTTACCGAAGAGGACTGATTTATGATCCTGTGAAACACGAGCTTTGAGGAGGAAAGAAGTCCCCTTGAAATAAGCTGGTCTGTTAAGTTGAAACAAAGGGATTTATGGTGAATGGAGGAGACATTAGAATGTGTAGGAGTATCATATGAAGGTGGGTCTAAAGGAAGTGCACAAGCAGTTGTTGTTGCTCTTCTCCTTGTTCTGAGCAAAAAGTAGGAATAGGAATAGGAATAGTATGAAACATGGGGCTTTCTGTGGAGCATGGTCACTCTAGGTGTCAAAGGGTTATGGAACACAAAAACAGCATCTTGTTGAGGATAGAGAATGGATGAATATGAATTGGAAAACCTTGGAAACGAATAGACAATTTTTCTTTTGCTCCAGCTAAGTAACTGTAACTAGCTATAATACCATGGAAAAGGACATCTGCCTTCTGAGAGAGAAGTGCCCTGTGTTGTGCGCCTCGTAATGGTCGTTTGCACCTAGAGGAAGAGGGTTTACAGGAGCCGGGCTTAAACCCTTGCTGACGATTTTTCTTTTTTTTTTTCTTCCCTTTTCTCTGATATATTTTTAAAGCTGCAATCAAATCGCAAATATTTTTTTAAACAGGTGCAATTAAATCATAAATACCTAAAACAGATGTCCGAGTAGAAATGCAACGGGGAGGAGTTTGAGCCGAATTTAGTAAACCCGTTAACCTATTGGATCATCCAAAACCATCTTCAACCGTATTGGGCTTTTACCAAGTATTCAAAACCCATGTAATAAACCTAATAAGCAATCTAATTCTCAACCCACTATCCGTTAGTCATTTTTTTTTAATATTCTATTATTAATTTTAAGTCCCTATTTATTTATTATGATTATATTTTTACAAAATATAACTTATATTTTTATAAATAAATAAAATTTACATTTTCATTATATCTAATCACATTTATTCCAATACTGCTCCAAAGTAGAACTTGGTAAATAAAGTTACCGACATAAAAACGTTTTTAATTATAGTAAGATACCAATTATCTAACCAATCATACAACTTAATAAATAATACAAAAAAAATTGTAGTTGATAAGTCACGATAAAAATAGAAAAGTTCTATAACATAATAATAAAGTTATTAATCCCATTTTTTTTTAACTGCTTCTTGACTTTTAATTTTTTTTTAAAGAAAAAACCATTAAATATGATAATATTTATTTATTTAACCATCGTAAAATAAATTAAAATCAATCAGGTTTCAATTTGTGTTCCCAACAAGTTTAATATTTATTTTATTACTCAACCTAAACCCTATAGGCCTTTTAACAAATATCTTATAACTCGTCCTAAACCCTATAGAGTTTTAATCAGATTGGACAGGTCAGGAACCCTATAACGACCCACCCAGTTACATTTCTATGTGCAAGGAGTTAAATTGTTAATCTTTAGGATAAATACCAATATTTGAACTTTAATCATTTTTATAATTAAGTACTTAAAGTTTAAAAATGTCAATTTAATACATAAACTTTACTCATTTGTATAATTAACTATATGAATTTTATCTATTTTTATAACTAACTACTCAAACATTACTTATTTTTATATTTAACTACTTGATCCAATTACTCTAAATAACATTAAAAAGTTTATAAATAGTAAATTAATACTTTTAAATTTTAGGTAATTAATTGTAAAAATGAATAAAAATAAACATAACATTAACCCTAATCTTTCAATATTTTTTTAAAAGGGGAATTTTTATGGTGTAATTACTAAAAAGTGATTATATCTTATAGTCAGCTAATGGACGATAGGTAGAATACACAATATTCTTAGTTAAATCTCTAATCCTTAAAAAGGAATTAAAATTTGTTATTATTACTTAGTATCCATGAGTATCTACAGTCAAAATAAATTAAAAAAAAAAAAGAATTGATTCTTAACTTTATTGCTTATATTTCCTTTTGAGAAGGTGAATGAATAGCTTTAAAATAAATACACCAGCAAATGCACAACTGCATGTGTACAAAAAATAAATAAAGCAGTGTAATAAAATTTAAAACATAAAACACTTCTTAAACCGTAGTTTTATATATAACTAATGTTTTACATATGCTTCTCATATCGTTATGGCAATCAACAAAGTATTTGTGAGATTAATATTTAATTTGACATGGTAAACTAAAAAAAATATTTTATTGTCAATATTAAGGTAAAGCTTCATTTCGGTTAATACAAATTATAAAACAAATCAAAATTACAAAATACAAAAATTCAAATATAATAAATTTAAAGGAAAAAAATCCTCTTTATCCTAAAGAGAAGGAGAAAAAAAGTTCTTTTAAAAAAAAAATACAAAAATAATTCCAAATTTATCACTATTGAAATTCTATAACACGATTTTGTTGAGAATAAGTCTACCACTATAGACTTTCTTCCTCATTCATGTAGAATACATTCTCTCTCTATCTTAAAAACCCTAAGCCCCCATTTTACGTATATTCAATTTTAGTCTCAAAATTAAATAAAAAATACCCAACCTAATTCCTACTTCCAATCATCGATTAATCATATTAGGTTAGTAGACTACACACTTAAGGTTGAAATTTTTGAAGATTTAAGGCATTTCTCTCTTTAAACACATGGGTTAAGTAAAAAATAATAATAATTCCTCAAAAAAATCTCATATTTCAGCCACTTTAATTTTAGTTAGTAATGTTGGAGTATATTGTAGATGAACTCCACAACAAATACTCAAATTCCATCACGTATAAGCTAGAATCATCTACCAAATGCCTTAAAAATGCTAAAAGCCACTAGAAATCTAAGTTGAAACTAACATAATTGAAGGAAAATACATGAAAAAGGAAAATATGCACTAAAATTCAGTATAAATATGAAGGAAGTTGAAAAACTATGAAGTTTTAAACCTAAAGCCCTAAAAAAGCTTGTCTCAATTTGCTACAAATGAAGGAGACATGTTTTCATGTATTGTAGCTAGACACATGTTCACATTCAGTTTCTTCATTAAATTAAATGATGCATTTTGGGTTTAAAAACCCTAGTGCTACTATCCAAACGCTAGGAACCTTACTATTCGAATAGTAGTGGGTTTCAGTTTTATGCACTTTTTGCACCCTTAGTGTCCGGATGACTTGCCAGAGGTTAGTCGTTGAGTTTCCAGCTACCAACCAAACACCATCTAAGGTACCGTCCGATTGCTAAACTTTTTCCTCGAAATTCTTCATTTCTTTTCTTCTTCAATAGACCGTTAACCCATAGATCAACAATAAGAGTGATAAAAGCTAAGTGTTTTGAAATAAAAACTCTAAGAAATTACACTGGAAACTCTCAAAATCATGTAATTGCGAATATTGATCATAAGTATAAGATTTCTACACCAAATTTAGTGTATATTATTGCGTTTTCATCCAAATCTCGTACAAAATAATAGAGAATTAAGTAGGATAAGTGTATGATTTTATACACTTATCAGCATTTTTTGTTTTTGTGAAGTACACATGCCCATGTTATGTTTATGTGTTGTGTGGACTTATTGGTTTGTTTTTGTATTCATGACTATGGAGAAAGCTACGAAATCGAGATGTTGAGTGTATATGTATACCCTTCTTACATTTAAATGAATGTTAGTGTAATGCTCGTACACTAGTGTTGAAATTTTGTTACGAACTTCCATATATTAAGCTTGAGAAGTGTGTAAGGTTCATTTGATAAGATGTGATAGGTAAGTATGAATGGTTTTTTTTTTTATTTGTTATTGTTATATGTTTGTTATTGTTAAAATATCTCCATGATACATGATTATATCATAAGTCTTGTTAGATGACAATGTATTACCTTTTAAAGCTTAGAGTTTATGATTTTCAAATTAGACATAGTATACCTATATTATATATTAATTGTTGATTTAGGTTTTAGATAGATAGATATATATATGGGAAAAAAATGAGAAAAAAACTAAGTTTATTGGATGTTATATAATGTGGTCAAAGGGTTTTTATGATTTGAGGGACAAGATAAAGCTAAACAATGGTGCCAAAAACTTGATGCACATAAACCTACTCTTTACTTAATAACAAAACACATTTATATTAGCAAGTATATTAGGTTGCATATGTAAAATATATTAGTAAGCTCAAGTTAAACACATAAACATTTTAATTACTAGTTTTTCCTACTTCCCTTATTACCTAACATTCCAATCAAAGTCACAAAGTAAAACTAATAAAATTAAATCAAAACTAAACTAAACTAATAAGTAAAAATAATTAAAATATAAAAGAATATAAAACTACATATTTAGACATTTAATTCCCTAGGATAACCATATAATTTATTCCATCAATCGCATCTCAATTTCATTAGATTGTGAAATTTTTTTAAAATTAAATTAATAACTCTCCCCGGTCTGTTAATTCCTAACTCTCTATTGATTAATCGAAACTTCTTCCTAATTAAAATCCTTTGAATCACATTATCATTATATGAATTCTACTATTAGGTTTGACTCTAATCTAGAGAATTTACATCTTCCTATTATAGGGTCGCATGCACTTTCTTTCAATTATATAGATCTATTCATATACATGATCTTTCAATCTTCATATATGAAATCAAATAATATACATCAATACTTTGAATATATTAATTTATAGAAAATAGAGTACACATAATCGAATCATAGTGAATTAAGAATCATAGAAATAATTAACAAGAAATAGGAATTCAATCACATGGTTCCTAAGGTTTCAATGTCTAACAAGTAACTAACTAATTATAATAATAAAGAATAACACAAGAAAATAAAATTCATGATAGAACCCCCCTATAAAATTGATTGATCTACACTCTTTGAACTTTTGGCTATTGCTTTCAAAACCTTAGTTCATCTTTTCATGAATGCCAAATGTCTCCTCTTTTTTGTCTTCATAATCTTTAAATAGATAAAGTGGAAGTCACACTAACTAGCATAATCATGGCCATAAACATAGTCGTGAAGTAGATTGTTTTCCCTTCAACTTTGAAACACTTCTTTTTATTGAATTCTCAATGTCATAGGTAGAATCATGGTTATGATCCTAACTATAAACCTCTCATTTTCCTTTATTCTTTCTTTGTAAATCACGATTTAGTTCATAGGCAATGATTTGGAGCACGATTTTCTTCCAAACTTCATATTTCTTCAATTTAGCTCTAAATTACATGAAACATGGTTGAATTTCTTCATTTTCCTTCAAATTTACTCCTTAGCCCTTAAAAATCAAAATTCAATTCAGTTAAGCATCTAAATTGATCAAAACACCCATTTATCTCATAAGAACATTTTAAAAATTACCTAATAAAATAGAGACAATTAAGCTTTATCAAAATTTCCCATACTTAAAACTTTTACTTGTTCTCAAGTAAAATAAATCAATCAACCAAATTCTTGAGGACAACAATTTCATTTAACAAACTTCTTTCATAGAAAGTAACTATTCATTGTACAAGGTCTACTCAAATATTGAAGAGCTATTGGTGGCATTTCATCTTCTTCCATAGCTTCCTTCTCTTCATCTATAGGCTTGGTTGGAGGTTAGACTTTCATGGTATGTAGGGATTCCAACAACATTAGCTTGGCATCATTTATCTATCATATTGTAGGTAATCCTTCAAATATGCTCAATTCTTCATCAACTGCGTAATATAAAAACCTACACAAATGTACCCAACACAAGCATCTTGCATCTGATGATGCAAGTAAAATGCTATAGCCTCATTGCTAAATTAATAGTTTGATGCTCAAATAGACTATGTAGATAAATCATGTTATTCAATGTAACTACACACTATCCTAAGTGCTAGATTCCTTAAGGTAGAAACCTTGGATATCTTGGGATTATAATTCAATTCATTAGTGAGCTCCCTTTAGACTACTATTTCACTTAAGCCCTTAGGTAATTGTACCAAAAGTTCTGAAAATTTTGAGTTCCTAATATAATCCTTATCATATAGCCCCATACGCACCACAATTTCAAAAGATAATTGAAATACTTGGCCATTCACGTGGAAGGACATACCATTTCTCACTCTATGTGCTATATGATCTCTATCTAGTCTAAAAGTAGATAAGAACTTGACTATTAGTTCCCTAAATGTTGGCTCATGAGAGAACAACTACTCCCATCTGCTAAAATTGATTAACGATTTGACAGGCCCTTCAAAACTAGCTTAAGCTAAGACATGCCAATTGAAGTAGTAGGACTGACCAAAAGGCTTTGACTGATGTTTTGCAAACCATCTCTAATGCTCCTCTTCTATAAAATGCATCATCTAGTGAGCCCTTGCAACTTTAGGTGGGTTTTCATAAGTCACGCTAAACCTACCTGTTCTAGCCACGTGCTTAATTCTTGGTATCTTGAAATAGTAAACAAAAGTGATCATTTGCTAAACCTAGAGAACCTAGAGAATTTTTCCCCACACTTATTCATAAACTAGCAATCAAACAAAATGCATAATGCAGGGAAGAAAAATCAAAGCAAACATAGTAGTACAATAGTTGACCTAGATTTATGAAGCAAGTCATAGAAAAATCATGCAAATACCTCCATTGACAATTTAACTAGCTTCAGGAACTTATATTTTCTTTATACATAAAGTAATGCAAATTCAATTCTTCAATAAAACTAAACTAAGTAAAGATAGTAAGCAACCCATTAGTTCTATCTTATCCCTCCAATCATAAAAAACCTTCTACCACATTATGTAACATCTATATATATATATATATATAAACCTAAATCAACACTTACTATCTAAATTGGATACAATGTGTCCAATTTAAAAATCATGAACTCTATGCCTTAAAAGGTAATCCATTGTCATTTAACAAGATTCATGATATAATTATGTATCATGGAGATATTTTAACAATACTAAATATCATTAAAACACCCCATAAAACAATAAGTAGCAGACACGTCATACTCACATATCTTAATATATATAAATGCAAAAAATAAGATAAAAAAGGGGGAAAATAAATGTGAAACAAGCAAGAAATTGGAAGAAAGGAAGGAGAACATACTTGGAATTTTAAGAAACATGTGAAAAACAAGCCTAAAAATTGGAAAAATCAAAGTGGAGGCAAGACGATTTTAGTGGGTTAAGTTTTCTAGAGAGAGAAGAGAGGGGAAAATGTGAGAGGAGAGAGAAGGAGAAAACCTTCCACGCAAATGACCACATATATCAATTATCTTTTGAGAACTTTGCTATGCATATAGGATCATATGATGAGGATTATATTAGGATCCCAAAATTTGCAGAAGTTTCAATACTGTTGCCTAGGGGCTTGAGTGAAGCAATGGTGTGGAGGGAGCTCACTAATGAAGTGGATTATAATCCTAACATATTCAAGGCATTTGCCTTGAGGAATCTAGCTCTCGAGGTAGTGCACTGGTTGTAGGCTTGTAGTTTAACGAGGAGGGAAAATAATTTTGGAGTAGTTACATTGTATAATTATTTTATGCTTTCAGGCTGTTTAATTCTAAATGAAAATCCTTACCCCCACCTTCCTCCCTTTTTTTTTCGGTGTTAAACTTAAAAAGAGAAGCTTTAATACTTTTATCTTACACCTTTAACGTTTATGAAGGGGGATGGGTGCTTATTTTATGCTCACTTTAGCTTTGCCATTTTTATATTAGTTTATTTTAAACTTTCACCCAATAGGTTCCTTTCACCCCCTATTCCTTGGAGAACCATTTAAAGAAAGGCTTGTTTTCTCTTATCCTATTTTGCATATCATTATATCATAAGGCTCTAATCGTATATTTCTCTTCTTTAGTATACAATGAAAAGTATGCTTTTCTCTTGAACTTATTTTCTTCAGAGTAATAATTTTTTCTTAGGAATACTTTTTCAATAGTAAAAAGTTCTTTTGATGTCATCATATAATGTTCATTCATTTGAGATTGAGTTGGTGAATTAGGCTAATAGACTAGTTTAGGGATAGGTGGTTCAAAGTTCACTTCTCTAAGACTAACGTTTTCTAGTTTTTTTTTCTCCTTATTTTCTTCTCTCCTTAATGGAGGATCATTACCTAAATTTAGTCATCTCAAATCAATGCTTTCATCTACACTAGGGGTAGATGGTCTTCTAACGATGTTTTGATGGAAGATTATCTTAAGATTGCCATCATCATATCTTAAAATAACAATAAGTTTAATATTTCTAATGCTTAATCTTAGTGGAACAACCTTTTCTAAAACCTAATTTTCTAGAAGTTCTACCTTCACCCCATCTTAACATTTTTGGAGTAAATGCTCGACAATCCTATATGTTTGCTTTTAGAAGAAGAGTTTCACCTTTTGGATTAATATTATTGCTTATGCATTTCTAATGAATCCTATAAATGAGTGCCATGACTTTAGTTAAGCTTATGGAGACCACCTACGCTTACCAATGGATTAATTTCCCTTTTAGGAGTTGTCATAGAGAATACGCTATTTAAGCTAACTAATGATAGAGATCTTATTTATGAACTTCTGTTTATGATAGAAACCTATTTCAAGATTGAAATTAAGACAATTTCTTTCATAATTATCTAGAAAAAGTTTGACCAAAAAGTCTCCTTACTATCAAATATATATATATATATATATATATATATGCATAAAAAAATCGTCTGCTTATTCCCTTTTGTTTTTCTCTAGAGTGTCTTAAGAATGAATTTTATCAACGCATGTAATACACTAAAATTTATACTACATTTACATATAAAGTATATATACATAATCATATATATATATATATTAATACATACATTACACTAATATATTTATGCTATAAAATATGTAACATATATATGAAGAAAAGTTAAGTAACCTTTAGGTTATATTTCAAAATGACTAAATAAGATTTATTAATATTTTTAGATATATTTTTAATTTAATATTATAGTTAATAATGTAAAATAAATATTTTTAATAATAAAAATTTATATAAAATAAATACTTCCTCGTAATAGTTTTTTTTTCAATATTATTTTCTCTATTTTCTATCTATTTTATTGAAAATAAAGTTGTCTTTTGTGTTCAGACTCTGACTGATTCCATTCCATTTCATTTCGGCATAACAAATGTTACATGGGGGCAGAGGAGCTTGTTAACCGGGACTTGGCTACCCTCCCACCAATGCCCGCTCACCTACTGTGCTGAGCGTAGCGAAAACTAGTCGGTATTCGGTACTTTGATTGGAGAACAATCGTCCAACCCCACCGGCTTACCGTTTCCTATTCAACCAGCGTTGTGTTTTCCGAAATCAGGCCTTTTACGGACCGAGCGATCTGAAGAGTCTCATGAAGCTTGTGTTTCAGTTCTTCTCTGTTAAGTGTTTAGTTAATTCAGATTGCTTGTGTATCTGACTTGACGTAACTGTGCAGTCTCATTTATTCAATTTTTTGGTGCATGAATGTTGTAGAGGTTTAGAGCGTTTAGGGGTTTCTCAACTGGACGAGAGCTTAGGCTTGAGGGCGTTAAAGATATTATAGCTGTTGCCTCTGGCAAGGGCGGAGTTGGAAAATCCACTACTGCAGGTGATCCTTTTGTAGCCGTTATTCCTTTTACTTTCTGTGACACGGCATGGCTCCGAGTGCAATTTGAATTTAGATAACCAAACACTTTTGTTTCGGATCGATGCTGCTTCGAAAAAGCTTGAAATTTACTACTCAATGCATTTATTTATTTCAGGGAAATGTTTGATGGCATTTTGTATTAACATAGGTTTATGATTATGTTTGTCTTATAGTGAATTTAGCTGTTGCACTTGCCCAAAGATGTCAACTGAAGACGGGTCTGCTTGATGCTGATATATATGGGCCCTCTATTCCCATTATGATGAACATTCAAAATAAGCCTGATGTGACTGAAGGTGCGCATAAAGCTTTCTTGGGTTCTCTATTAGATATTTTTTAATCTGAGGGGATGTAGTGCCCCGAGCAATACACTTACTGATATGATTTCTAATGAAATAAGTTTTACTTATTTTGGGAACTGGATCAAACTTTTTATGATAATTTTATACTTAGAACAGGTCTGAATTCTATGGCTGTAGATGGTTTGAAAATCAGTAGCTTCTTTCAGCAATTATATCCAAACCTTTCTTTGTGAGACAAACCACTTATGCCCAGAATTTGAAATCAATGCCATCGTTTACTGTTGATGAACTATCGCTGGGTTCTGGTTTTCTTCACAATTTCTGTGGTAAGATAATTAAATGGCTAAACATGCTGAGTGATAGATAGTTGTTATGACATAGAAGTCCGTTATATTTCTCAACTGTGCTATTACATAGTTCTAATTGAACGTCTTTAAGGCGTTTGCAGATTCTATTTTGCTCTCATGGTGAGATTTGATTAGTGGAAGGGTATAACTTGGATTAGGGCCCAAGGGCAAAAAAAATGCTCTCTCCTCTCTCCTCTTCCCACACACTGCCCTATACACTCTCACCCATAGAAACCACCGTAACTAAACTTTCCTTGCCCTTAGTCTAGTAGTTTATAGGAGCTATTACCAACTTACCACCCATCATAGTAACTCCTGCCAAGGAAGGGGCGTTGGACTGCCCTCAGGTGACGCCCGACTTGGGGGCAAAGAGCAATGCTATCGGGAATGGCCTAATATCATCGGTGGAGCATGATCATGGTGCTCACCAGGGGGTGAACACATTTCTAGAGGTGGCATTTATAGTTGAGCCAAAAGAGGCAAGTCAAAGGCCTGCTTTTCCAGCTGGGAAAAGCAATGGACAAGACATAGCTAAGAAAGGAAATGTGGAGCCTTGTGCCCATATGGCTTATAGTAGGTCTAGCACTTGCAACCGATGTCCCACTAACACAAAAATAGACACACAACCTAGCCATGGTCCACCCTTATCCCAAGACCTTCCTCCTTTTGGAAATTCTACATTGGAAGAAGATAAGGTGCTATCTGAGAACCTCGAGGAGCCTAACTGGGAACTACCTCGCAATGGCTACTCCACCACATTGAGGACTTTGGCCTCCAGAACATATGCCTAAGCGTGCAATTCCAAGATGGAGGCCACCCCACTGGCATTCAACCTTCAATACTTTCCATCGGCCACAAAGGGTCTATCTCCAACAGTGAAAATCCCCAAGGCAATGGGGGATCTAGGTGTGGAATTTTGGAATAACACACTCATGGGCTATTTCCTTGGCCGCAAGTTGCCCTACTCTATAGTTCGGTCTATTGCTTTCAAGCTATGGAAGGAGTTCGGCCTTGTAGATGTGCTGGGAAGTTTGGAGGGATTCTTCTATTTTTGCTTCAGCTTGGAGAGCGACACCACCCTTGTGCTTGAGAAGACGTAGCATTTTACCCAATGGTTCCTCATCTTACAAAAATGGAGAAGAGGCATGTCACTTGACAAGCCACAACCCACAAACGTCCCCGTGTGGACAACCTTTTCGCGCATTTCATGTGAAGTCCTAGGAGCCGAAGGACTAAGCCACATAGTGAGTGGTGTAGGAGTGCCACTCAAGGCTGACATCTTGATGTTTAGGAGGCAAAGGGCAAACCATGCACGGGTCTTAGTGGAACTTGATGCGCGTGATGACCTGGTCACTCGAGTAACGGTGGAGGATGAGAATGGTGCTGCTGTGGTTGTCCATGTGGAGTATCGGTGGTTCCCTCCATGTTGTGAGAGGTGCAAAGTGTTTGGGCATAAATGTCAACTCGATCAGACAACACAAAGGGATGATAAAGAGACAATGGGTGAGGAGGGCAGTAAGGATGCTCCACAAGGCGTTGATGGACAGAAGGAGCTGCGGGGAAAGGAAAAGGAGAAGCAAGGTGCACCTAATGACCATCCCCAGCAACCCAATAGAGCAGCATGGAAGACGCCCTCTAAGGGCTCGACAATAGTAAGAGGGGAGGAGCAACATTGTGGGAATGAGTTGCCATTGGAAGGGCATAATGCCGCTAAGGGGTTTGATGAGAGTCCCGCAACTCTGAGGAAAATAATGATCGAAAGGATGGAGGTTGACAGAGGAATGAAGGCACTTGGCTTGACGGTTGGAGAGGCTCCAGATGAGGCAGCACCCTCTCCGGCAGCAAATGTGGTGCCGATTTCCCCTAGTTGCGCGATGGATTTGCCATTGTTTGGTCAGGGTGGGGTGGAGGCAGATGGAGTTGATGATTTTGAGAATACTACACTCAACAAGCTATTAGTTCATATGGGCCAAACATCGGGGAATCACCCTACATCTAACAAGAGCTCTAGCTCCTCTAGTCGCCGCAAGAAGAAGTAGTGCAAGAGGAGACGGAACTTTATGTAATCAAATTATATTCATATATCCATGTCGCTGGCAACATGGAACGTAAGGGGTTTAAATGACCCCATTAAGGTTTCGGAGGTTAGGAAGTTGTGTACTATGCATAGCATTAGTTTGATTGGTTTATTAGAGACAAAAGTGAATGCTATAAATGAAGATACCATCAAGAACATGTTGGGTCAGCATTGGCAAGTGTGGATAACATCATGGCGCGAAAACGCATTTGGATTGCTTGGCAATTGAGGGAGTGGGATATCTGTGTGGAAAATAGAACATATGCAATTTCTACATTGCACCATGACAAACTTGAGAGCAAATAGTGATATGGCAGTCACTTTTGTTTATAGATCTAATAGTGATCGAGAACGTAAGGAATTGTGGTTGAACCTTGAGTCGCTGATCCACACTATAGGCAAAAGACCGTGGTTGGTTTTGGGCGATTTTAACACGACCCGACTAATTATAGAGAAAGACGGAGGTAGAGCTTTTGTAATGGATGCAATGTTGGATTTCCAAAGATGTCTAGCCAAATTGGAGGTGGAAGACCTGAGATATATTGGGGATTTCTTTACATGGTCTAATAGACAACATCAAGCGCCTATCCTTAGGAAACTTGATTGGGCCATGGTTAACCTCCCTTGGATGAACCTACACCCAAATGCTCAAGCTCAATTTCTCTCACTTATCCTATTTGATCACTCATTAGTAGTGGTTCATATGGAGTATGGATTGAGGGTCAGAAGGAGCCCATTCAAAATTTTCAATTATTGGGTAGACCATGAAGGTTTCAAAGACCCATATGGAGGAGGGACATTCAGGGTTCTCACATGTTCCAGGTAGTGAAGAAACTAAGGCTCGTTAAGGAGGGACTCAAATGCCTGAACAAATCCGAATTCTCCAACATCTCACAAAGAGTACAAAATGCGAAGCAACGTTTGGTTCAATTGCAAGCTACCATACATGCGGCTGGGGACACGACTAGCTTGGAGGAGGAGCGCATAATCTATAAGGAGTATTACACTTTAAGGGGGGTGGAGGAAAGTTCTTTAAACAGAAATCTAGGACAAAATGGTTGGAGTTGGGGGACAAGAATACGGCCTATTTTCACAAAGCTGTGAAAAGTCTTCATAACCGCAGCTCCATACACAAATTGATTAGGGAGGATGGCAACGAGGTGGCCGGGGAGAGGGAAGTTAGGCTGGAAATCCTTCAATACTTCCAACGCTTATATGATCCACCTACATCTCCTACCACCCCCGTTGATGTAGAGAGCTTTACATTCGGGACTCTGAATGACCAAAAACGGCTCATTCTTGATGCTGATTTTTTAGATGAGATAAAATGGGGATTTACATTGCAGGCGAATGGAAAGGCCCTTGGCCCAGATGGATTCTTTGCTCTTTTTTTTAAGAAGGCTTGGGACATTATAGGTGAGGACATGATCGGCGCGACTAGAGAGTTCATGACATCAGGGCACCTACTGAAAGAGATTAACAATACTACCATTACTCTAGTACCTAAAGTGGCCAACCCTACTAGATTGGGGGATTTCAGGCCAATAGCCTGTTGTAATGTCATTTACAAGGCGATATCTAAGGTCTTTGCAGCAAGGATGAAATTGGTGTTGCCTACTCTAGTTGGGCGAGAACAGGTGGCCTTCGTCCTAGGTAGGAGGATAACTGATAATATTTTCTTGGCCTAGGAGCTTATGGCAAACTACCATTCCAAAGTAGGAGCTCCCCGTTGTATGATGAAGGTGGACCTCCAAAGGCCTATGATACAGTTAGATGGAATTTTGTTCTAGGGGTTCTTACAACTATGCAGTTTCCTCCCCATTTTTGCTGTCTCATCAGCCAGTGCATATCCAAGCCGAAATACTCCATCAACATCAATGGGGAACTGGTGGGGTTTTTTTTGCAAGCAAAAGGGGCTTAAGGCAAGGGGATCCTATATCACCTTACCTATTTGTCCTTTGCATGGAAATCCTCTCCACGTGTTTGAGACAGTTAATCGTGAAACCGAGCTTCTCACTACATTGGAGATGCCAGAATGAACGTTTGACCCACCTCTGTTTTGCAGATGACCTCCTCATCTTTGCTAGAGGTGACAAGGAATCTATATTCCTGTTACAACAAACCTTATAGGGTTTTCGGGCATCTCGGGTTTGGCAATAAACAATAGCAAAAGCAGCATTTTCTTTTCCCAAGTCCCAGCAAGCACTAAGGAGGCCATTCTCCAGTACACTTACTTCAGTGAAGGCCAATTACCTGTACGATACTTGGGGGTTCCCCTCATCTCTTCAAAACTCAAAAAACAGGATTGCGAGGTGTTAGTGGAGCGCACTCTTTCTCGGATTAACTCTTGGACAGCAAAATCTTTATCCTATGCGGGTAGGCTTCAATTAATCATATCTGTCATCTTTTCCATGCAAGTCTACTAGTGTTCCATTTTCATCCTTCTTAAGTCAGTTGTCTCAAAGATAAAACAACTACTAAGCAATTTCCTCTGGAGTGGCAACTCGCACTTATTTACCAAAGCTAAGGTCAAATGGGTTAAAGTGTGTCAATCAAAGGGAAATGGTGGCTTAGGGATACTGAATATTCATCTGTGGAACAAAGCCATCCAAATCAAGCACATATGGAGACTATGCAAGGAAGGTGCGAAGAGTTTATGGTCGGAATAGGTTCATTCCACTTTACTCAAGGGCAAGAATTTCTGGTCATCTAGAGCATCGGCCATTTGTTCATGGACTTGGAAGAAATTACTCAAGTTGAGAGGGTTGATAAGATCTTGTTTCTTTTGGGAACCAAATAATGGCCTTGAAATCTCTTTATGGGTAGACTTTTGGCTCCCAACAGGACCTTTGGACACTCTGTTTAGTACATGTGCCATGAGTAGCATGAGCTTTCCACATACTACGAGACTATGCTCCATCATGAATGGAAATGAATGGTGTATCCCTGAGGGCCCACTGTGGACTAGTATCAACATTCCCCCCTCCCTTAGACCGAATGGTACAAGGTCGGACCGTTTTCGTTGAAAACATTCAGGATTAGGAGAGTATACCATCAAGGGTGGCTATGGTTTCCTTAACCCTCCAGGACCTATTATACCATGGCAAAGAGTAGTATGGAATAAATTCTCCTTACTTAGACACTCCTTTATACTATGGTTGGTCTGGTTAGGGAAGCTCTCCACCCTTGATAGGGTACACTATTGGGGACTAGTGCAGTCTATTACTTGCTTTCTATGTAATCGACATCAGGAGGACCATGCCCACCTATTCTTCCAATGCGATTACACAACGCAAGTTTGGAGTATAATCTGTGACTTCTTGCACTGCCTAGTCCTATCCAATAGTTGGGATAGTGTTACCAGATTTATAATGGCATTAGGGGACTCACCGACCCATCAGAGATGGCGAGCTACACTAGCAGCAGCGGTCTACTGCATATGGCGTACTCGGAATCAAGTGCGGTTAGGAAAAGACCTCCTAAGGATTAGCATGTTAGCACACCAAATATGAGCCTATATTAGGCCATTGTAATCCTAACGTATTGCTTTAGTTTAGTGCCTAGGCTTAGCATGCAAGCACGATCATTTGATTACGTGCTTTTTGTAACTTTATCTCACTTGCACATTGTATTTCTACCATTTAATAAAATTATTAATTACCCAAAAAAAAATTGGATTAGCTTCACTCAATGTAGCTGCCTAGATTACATAATGCAGTGGCTATTGCCAACTGTGAATTCGCAAAACAATGAAAAAAGATATTTTACTCTAACTACCTATTCACTTTGCTTGATGGAATTGGCTGTATTTTAATGGTTATTACTAAGGAATGGAATAGACTTGTAATAAAATTGTCATTTATTGATTTTAATTTTAATGGGGGCATTTTAGAGGGAAAAAAAAAATCAACTTTAACATTAAATTGCTATTTATAGGTTTGGGTAATAAATAATTATTCAATATTTTTGTAGTTTAGATTCCTTATAAAGTTGCTATTAGCAGCTTGAAGTACAACTAAATGCTTAATAGCTCTTCCATAAGAAATAAGGTTGTAATGGAATTATTATTATAGTGAAGTGAACGGGTTAAGTGTTGAGAAGGATAGGCATTTGCATCAAAGTAAATGAACGTACAAGTGATGTGAGTTACATAACGATACTTGTAAGATTCGTTTCTTTAAGGATTTCTCCAAAATGAACTGTGATTTACTATTTATTGCCTGGGGAATTATCGTCTCTGCTGATAGGAGGATTCATGACTTTGATATGGCTTTTGCCTCATCTTTTGCTGTTCCTGTTATGTCTTGAGGTATTATGATCATTTTGCAACCATTATCTCTCTCCTTTTTTAATATATGGTTTTTGGGGAAACTGATGCCTGTATGCTTTAGTAGAGAAGAAGATGGTCCCTATACAAATGCATGGAGTCAAGTGCATGTCAATGGGTTTTCTTGTGGAAAAGGATGCACCGATAGTGTGGAGAGGCCCCATGGTATGTCTTAACCTCATGTTTGTGCTATTGCTTTCTTTAGTCTTTTTTCTTAGGAGTTTCTGTACTTTTTTTTCCCTCTTAGGTTTCAATTTTCACCAATTGCAGTTGAAAACAAAAGGAATAAGTATTGCAATTAATTCCTTCGAAACTTTGCTCATATCATGTCTCTAATACTTTTCTCTTTTTCTTGGCCTCAAATGCAAGCACAAAATTCGAATAGGCAATTTCCTTGCTTGTGTTCCAAAATGCACATACTCACATTGCCAGCGTTATTTGATTTTAGAGTGATACTTTGTTTTTTCCGTGGATGATACTCAACCCACTACAGCTTCATTGTTTAAAATGCATCTAATATTAAGGAAGCTGTGGAAGTCTTCTGCGAAAATGACTGAGTAATATCTTTTGATTTGGCCTCTCTTGTTTTTCAAATGCTTTCAACAGCCCTTGATTCATTGCCATTAAGTAAGTCCTAATAGGTAGCTGATAACCACTTTGGTGTCAATTTCTCATTACATTTAGGGTCTACTTGGATTTGGTTTTTCTTTTTTGGATAATTACTTGGATTTGGTTTTTCATTTTTAATTGTATCTTATCTATGACTAATCTATTCTTATTAAATTGGAGATGTGGGAGGTTACTTTCTATATATGAAGAGTGATTGGTTGGTGACATTGATGACATGTGGCAAATATGCGGATTTTATTGAGGAAAAAGAATATCGTGAAATAGAATATTAATATTTCTGTAATTGAAGTCTTTGACCGTTTTATTTGATGCCTACTTGGATTTTGTAATTCATTTTTAATTGTATCTTATCTATGACTAATCTATTCTTATTAAATTGAAGATTTGGGAGGTTATTTTCTATATATGAAGAGTGATTGGTTGGTGACATTGATGACATGTGGCAAATGTGTGGATTTTATTGAGGAAAAAGACTATTGTGAAATAGAATATTAATATTTTTGTAATTGAAGTCTTTGACCGTTTTATTTGATGCCTTGGAGTAACAAAAGTTTGATTATTTTTTGTGTAATATGGATGAAAAGATGATATGATATTTGTACAAAAAATATGTTGGGAATTCTGTATTTTTGTAGGAGTAAATGAGTATTAGCACTGTCATCCCCTTTTTTTTTTTCCAATTTTATTTTGGGTGGACTTGGCATTTCCAACCTGGAAATCTGGAACAAAGCAGCTCAACTCAAGTACATAGGGGCACTTATGTCAAGTATGTTTAAGAAGACTTTTAATTGATTGGGTTCTTTCAATCTTTCTAAAGGGGCATAGCTTTTGGACGGTCTAATGTCCTTCATTCTGCTCTTGGAATTGGAAATAACTTCTTAAACTTAGAGACTTGTCTCATTTGCAGTTTATCTGGGAGGTAGGAAATGTTTTCTATTTCCTTATGGTTGCATCATTGGTTGCCTATGGGACTCCTTGACTGGGACTGCACAGCCAGGAAGATGGTGAATTTTGGCTTACCTAGGGGCACTCAGATTTTGTTCCATTATTGGTGATTATGCTTGGTTTTTACCTGAGGGTCTTTGTGTGATTCCTTAATGATGGGACTTAGACACTGATTAGTCCTATCATTAGTGCTAGAGCTAGAGAACTTAATAATTTAGTTCATAAAATACACCTCAGATTGGATCCAGAGGTTAGGTGTTGTTTTCTTGTCAATAGGATCTCAGGAAGCAGCTAGAAGTCCAACAGTAGCTGCCATTCTACAGTAGGAAGTAGAAGTGGGACTGTATTATTCACAAGGGCCATCAGAATGACCCTAAGGAAGCTACTGATCACAGAAGCTTTGCACACCCCATCCTGACAGTACAGCTGACGCATCTAAAGGACCTCCTCAAAGCTACTAATCATAGAAGCTTTGCACACCTCATCTGGATGGCACAGCTGAGGCATCCGAATGCCCTAGTGGATGCTATTGATCACATAAGCGTCCTGTGTACCATCCAAACTACTCCACAAGCCATTGGAAAGACTTGTGCAAAATCTACAAAATTACTTTCATGTTTTATTTTTCTTAATGACTAAGTTGCCCTTGTTTTAACCCTACAGACTATTATCAGGGTTCTTTTTATGTATGAATGAGTTTAGAACATTACTATTATCATTGTGAAGTGTTGCTTCTCAATTTTTTTATTCTCATCAACCTGTTAGATTGTGTCAAGCACCATGTGCTTAATTCATGTGTCATATCAAATTAAGCGAAAATAAGCTAATTTTGCATTGAGAGTCATATCCTTAAGAGATTGGTCATATCTAGAAATCATCTATATAATACCAAAAAGATAATTCTTTTATCTATTAATTGATTGTGAGCCAACTAAATCTTTGTTTGTCCACATCACTTAATTCCCCTTTGTCCCTCTAACCTAAGCTCCGCCAAAATGACAAGTCACTTGGATACACTCTACTTCGGGTTATTTTTTCCATTTAATATGCTTATGAAGCCTTAAGAAGTCTGACACAAAGGATGCATTTGGAAAGAATTATTTGTGCAAGAAATACATTCCTAGGCATTTCTTCTTCTTGAGGATTGCTTGGAGTTCTACAGTTTAGATCAGCTTTTTCTTTGGAGAATCACAAGCTCCACCTGCTGTTTCCTGTGCCAGTGGGCATGGAGGATCATCATTTCCTTTTTTTTGAATATTCTTTCACTTTGTGGGTCTGGGATGAAGTATCCATACCCTTTGCTGTCCTACCCCCTATGTTTCTTGGCAAGGTGTTACTTTTGGCTTGATGGCCACATCTATGGTCCATAACATACTCAAATAGAGAGTTGCATTGGTGTCTTCAATCTATCATATTGCATGGTTTGAGCTTGATACCCAGACCAAAGTCCCTAGCAAGGCAAATTTTGGCTTATGTAAACCTATAATACTCTCTAAGGAGTGCTTTCTTCTAGTTTCTAATTTTTGTAACTCTTCTTTCCATTTAGGGTTTCTTTGTTTTTGTACCCCTTCCCACTATAAGCAGCTGTATATCTTCCTTTCTATCGATAAATTATGGTTTACCAAAAAAACGAAAAATGAGAAAAGGTTTGTTTTCAAAATGGTCTCTATAAGAAACCGACCTGGTGTCAAAAAGATGATCAAAACAAGCCCTCAATATGCGCATGTGTATATGTTTGTTTTTACAGCATGTGGATTGAATTGTTTGGAAGCTTCCATAAGCTTTTTCCCCCCTTCTTTTTAATATTTTCTGTTGACCTCCTTGTGGATCTTCTATTGTAAAATCATTCTAGGAGTCAGCTTTGCAATGGTGAATTTATAGCTTTTCCTAATATTGATTATATACTGCTCTTTGTTCAAAGTCAGCTTTGTGCAGGTGATGAATGCTCTTGAAAAATTGACTAGGGGAGTTGATTGGGGAAATCTCGATATTCTTGTGGTAGATATGCCTCCAGGAACAGGTGATGCTCAGATAAGTATGACACAGAGGCTGCAATTATCAGGTATTTGATGGATGAAATCATGCCAGTGTGTTGAGAAGAAGCTTTGATTACTTGTCCTCCTGCTCTGTCCGTGCTTGGATAGTTCTTATTCAATAGTTGCATCTTTCAACCATTTATCCTGTGTTTGGAAATTCCAGAAATTATGTACTATCTTTCTCTTCCCCCCCTACCCCACCCACCTCCGTAGCCATTGTTTGTTGCATAAGTTTGAGAAGAAACTGTTTTTTGAGCATTAGTCTTTCCAGCTATTGTTATCCATAAGATGTAAACACTTGGCAAGTGCAACGGTATTAAGCTAAACCTCTTTGTTTTCGGGAAGTAATTCTAAACGTATCAAGACAAAACCACATACATCTGGGCATAACTCTTTACAAGGAAAATGTGGAGACAGCCTAGTTTTAGCAATGACTCTGGCTGGCAATGAAAACATGTAAAATTGTAGGGCAATAAAAGGTGATCATTACACTATCCTTACTACTACAACTATATTAGTGCACCCCTGTTAACTGTCTGATACACCTATTGATGAAATGAATTAAGGCCTCCCCTTAAAGAACAAGTTTGAAAAACAAGTATGGTTGCTGCTGCAGGAAGAATGCGAAATATGCCCAGACTGAAAATGTAGTGAGCATGACTGCTTCTTAGGACAAGATGCCATATTTTTAAAAGATTGAGAAGCTGTTGACAAGGTCATCAGGATATGCTAGAAATAGTTAATAAATTTGACATGGAAATGCAGCTACGAATTTTGAAAAGATTGAGAATTACTATTGATGAAGGTCATCAGACTATGTGAGAAGTATTTAAAGTTAATTACAGGATGAAGTTAGAGAAATTTGTTATGGTTTGTTTCGAGAATCTTTCAGCATGGTTGGAATGCAGCCACAGTTAGGCATGCGGCGGAACCATGATTTGCTCTAAGGTACTTGGGATAGGGGGTCTTAGAAGGGGAGAGTGGGGATAGAAACTGAAGCAAGAGCACACTGAAGTTCAAGCATTCACCATTAGTAGTCTTTCATAAGTTTTCTTAGCTTTGTTTAGTCAAAATCCTTCTTTAGGGGTGAATATGTTTAGAAAAACCTTTGGTGCAAAGTAGTATAATCTGATAGGAATTTCCTATTTTTGTAATCATCCATGCTTTCTTTCTAGTGTTGTCAACAACTGGAAAATGATGGTGACTGCATTCAGTGTTGAAACTCTGAAGAAATTCATGGTGCCAATTGATCTGGATAATTACTGCATGTCTCCAGGAGAAACTGATGAGGAGGTCATCTTGCTAGAGAATCTCAACCAAAGGAATTAGCTTTGGGACAGCATGAGGGAGAAACTTCTGCAAAAGGGAAGGGAAAGGCTGTCTAGACCCATCTCTACTGTGGTTTGATTCTCCACTGGATCTTAAACTACTGCGCTTACTCTCTTAACCTTGCAATGGGATTTGGGGAGAAACTTTCAAAAAGAACTTCAGGCTCTGAATCTGGTCCCTAAGGGAACCCTGGTAGCTTCAGAGCTTGTGGTGTTCTGGCATCCTTGACCCTGTCATCAGAATGGCTCAAGGTTGTTTGGCCTTTGCTTTCTCATCATCTCCCCAAAAGCGCATCATCTTATTCACTGTCCTCAGATATTGGCCCTTGTGAGCTTGTATATCACATTGCTTCCAGGGTGGGGAACAGAAAAAGTGAGTACTGAAAATCATGACGAAGGAACAAATTAAGAAAGTTTTAAAAATGAGAACTTTGCAATTATTATGGATCTATTCGTAATAACAAAGATTGATAACAAATGAATGAAGGATCATGAAAAGCTGGTCTTTTCCTTTCTCTATTTCAGCAACATTGATGTGAGCCATAATTGAATCATTTCTTGACACATGGTAAGCTTTAATTGGTTGTTGTCATCATGTAATTAATGGATTTAATGTAGGTATTAATGTTAGTAACCAAATGTTCAAGCAAGTATGGCATTTAGCAATAACAAAATTTGAATATATAATCGCAAAAATGACTGAAGTTTGAGTAGCAAGTATGACCTTTTTTCAATAATATATTCATAGAATAACTAAGGATGTTTAGAAAATTCTCTTTAATTTACCTGCAGTCTTTATCAGTTACTGATGCATTGGATATTTCCCCATCAGCAATGTGCAATGAACATCTAGATTCTCCAAAATTCCTATAGCAGTAAATTTTATTTGTTTGATGGATGGTTCTTCTACCTTTTACTTCTAGTTCATTGTCCACATATAATGGCAGGTGCTCTGATTGTTTCTACTCCACAAGATGTTGCCTTAATGGATGCACGTAGAGGAGCTAGAATGTTTTCCAAAGTTAATGTTCCTGTAAGATCATGTCCTCCCTTCTTTTGCACTATAAGCTTATCCATATGTTTATTTTAGTAGGTCTTCAGTCAGATTACAGCCAAGCCCCTTTATTACCAATATCTATATACACATTTTAGAATTGGAGTAAAAGTACTATAGTTACTCTCTACTTGCAACCACACCAGACAACCTGTTTGTGCAATCGATGCTTGATTTCATTGATAAATCAGTTAAATAAGCAGCTGAAATCTAGTTTGAAAATACCCTCAACTAAATTAAGGGGCCTCTTTATCTGGTGGCACTTGTTTCTTGATATGGCCTTTATTTATGTCAAGATTGATTTCTTTGCATGTGGAGTTCAAACAAACCATTGCAGGGCATCCCTGAAATTATGAAGATGCGCAACTCTTGTTTCACATCGGTTATGCAGAAGATGCCCCAAGTATCTACTGCCACTTTTTAAGTTAATATTACACACTTTATGAATAATTCTTTTTTAGATGATTCAAATTTTATTGATTCAAAGAAAGGTATACAATTGTCAACAGGACGGATAGGATTACATTGCAAGTATAGATACATTAAGCAAAAGTACAATGTGGTTTGATACAAGGTAAACTCTTCCAAATTACAAAAGAGTAGCATAAGATATAATCTGGTTGGCTATAGAACCGAAGCTAAGGGGACTATTCTCTAGATGTACTTTGTTGCGAATTCTCCATATACAGTAGACTGTGGCGGCTAGACTCACTCTCTAAGTTTGGAAAATAGGTATAGAGGAATCAGCTGTTTCAATCAATGAAGCTATGACATTGCCAATCTTTGAAGGATGGTGGACATTGTAGGCAATTGCAAACTAATCCTCATATCTGAGAAGTATATCTGCAACTAAAAAATAGATTGGAGTGATCCTCCAAACCTTGCTGACAAAGAAAGCAAGTCGTAGAAGTAGCAATTCTTCAGGAGACTAGTATGTCAAGGGTAAATAATTTACTTAGTCAGGCTATCTATAGGATGAAAGAGTGCCTAGGCAGGGAAGTTTAGTTCCAAATGACTTTGTGCCAAGGCATGATGGTACCTGGAGGGTTAAGAAAGTCGTATCCACTCTTAACAGTGTAATCACTTGATGTGAAGTAGATCTAGCGGAGTTGATTAGACATTAAGGCATTTGGTTGGAGGTGGGGTGGAATTTGGATGTTTGACCAAAATGGATTATTGGGTAGCCGCCATGTGTTATTTTCCATCAAAGAGCAGAGCTTCGTAGTCGAAGAGAGGCCTAAACTCCCTATCTCTTGTGCACTATATATTGTGTTTGGGCCTATTGGAAGCCAGTAGTTTGTCCAAAGTGAGATGACTTTATGAATAATTTTGTTTGGCGGAGTTATGGGTATTTTTGGATACATAAGGTAGTGGTGTAGGCATTTATAAATAAGACACGACAATGAGGAATAACAAAGCAAGATAAATGTTATTAGTATGGTTTCTCTCAGTTAGTCTTAATATGTAGTAGGATCTTTTATGAGATTGGAGGGCTCATAAGTTGTGTTCTTGTGAATAGGATCTAGTAAGCAAAGTCATCCCTTAGAACAGGTTTGCCTTTGTTTCTTTTTTGACCTTTCTTGATGCTGGCGGAACCTATTGTTAAGTAGTGATTGATGACTTGCTAGAGAGTACCTTCCAATTTTGGATAAGAAACTAGGTATAGATTGAGTCTAATTGAAAGAAACAACTCAATGTCTTATCTATGCAAATTTGGCCATTGACTTACAAAAAATATGTGGAAGTTTACTGATTGGAATTCAAATTAAAGGATTGATAATGATATTTATTTTTTTCCTACAGATACCCCTAATGTTACTCCTATTCTGGACTACGAGCTTGTCCTCAAACTTGAGTAGTCTCTTGACAACTATTTTAGGCCTTCAAAATCATCTGCTTCATAATTAGTGTTAGGGTTTGCCAGATCCAGCATGAAAAGCTTCATCACTTATAATTTTGGGGGAAAGACTTCTTGAAGTTAAAACACTGACTCTTAGCCAGACTCTCTGCCATTTGCTTGTTATTTAATCACGTGATAATAAATGACCTATCATGCTGTACATAGGCCATTTTTTGGTTATTGGTGGAGTTGCTTTGTGCTGAAGACTCCAAACGCTGTATCAGAACATCTGCTGACCAATAGTGTCCTCTCATATGATTGAGCTGAACTCATTGCTGTTTCAACATTGAGTAGGCTCTGAAGCTCCAATATATTCTAGCTAACTTTGGTAAACCCAGTGTGAAAATAGCCACTTGATGCTCAGGGACAGTGGATGTTCGTGCAAATGAGGACTGAAGCTTTCGCTGATAGTCCTTAGCTGTTAGTGTCTACTGCATCTTGACCAAAGGCATCCCTATAAAAGTTGCTATTACAGCAGGGTGCTATCACCAGGAGAATGACTGCTATTGAGGAGATGGTACTTGATGGTATGGACCATTGTGAAGACATGTGAGATTAGGAAGTTTCTTGCAACAAGTTGCTTGAATGTCAACTATAGCTTTTAGAAAAAGAAGAATGTCTTTCCTACTACTACTGCTGCTGCTATTACTACTACTACTGCTACTAATAATAATAATAATGAACTATTTAACTGAAACATCTTGAATTTTACTGACATAATAATAATAATAATAATAAACTACATTTTACTGCCCTGTTGTTGAATGAGCTTATCCTCAAGCTTAAGTGATCGCTTGGCCAAGAGGAGATATCTAAGGCTTCTTGTGAAATAACTTATTTATGAAAGCCTACGATTCAACAACACATTATAAGAATATGTACCACTTTTGAAATAAAAGATACAACTTTCTTGATTGAACCTTATTGGAGTATGTAATTAAGATGCAAGTTGATAGTGTTTCTGTGGGTTTGATCTTGGTTCCTAGTGATAATGGTAGAAAGGTTCTAATAGAAGTTGAATGCCAGTAAGCCCCCTAGTTGCTCCCAGTGTTGTCAAAATTGTGAGTTAATTCGCATATTTCTATGATTTTACGAGTTGGTGAGTACATTCCTAGTCAACTCATATGTAAAAATGTTTTTGATGTAAAATTGTAGTAGAATCGCAATTCCGCATGTGGAATCGGTAAAATTACGAGTCCACTAGCATTTCTACATTTCTACGCTTCTACTACAAGGTCTTATTTTCCATCAGCAGAATGAGTGAAGAGGAAGTAGACTGGCTTAGTTGAAGACGTGTAACCCAGAGAAGCCTAGGCTAGCCCACAAGCCCAAAATTCAAGTAAATTTGTAGGCTACAGCTTTCATTCTTCAACTACGTCAGGCGTCACGGTATATATGTGTACTATTTCTAACTTTCTGTTCTTACTTTTTCCTATTGGTTCCTTTTATTTAGTAGAAATTTGAAACTTCAAATAGTATTTTTTTTTTCTAATCTTGAATCTTGAGTGTTGATCTTGTGTGGGGTAAATGTCAACCTTCAGGAGTTGTTGCATGTTCATCGGTCATCATTCGTCGGTTGTCGATGTGTTGTGTTGTGTTGTGTTGAAGTCTTCGTGTTTGTTTTCGTCGATCATTGGTCTTCCTGTTCTTGTTTGTGTTAAGCACTTATGTTTGATTACTACAACTTTCCTTATTTTAATTAATATTTTTGTAATAATAAATAAAATAAAGGATAGATAACTTTAAATTTGTAAGAATTTTTTAGATTTTTAATTTTATAGGAAAGGTATAAATGTATTTATATTTTTATCTTTTCAATATTTCATAATTATAATATTTTTAAATATATATTGTTATAAATATATTTTGAATTAATAATCATGAATAGTGCAAAAATTTATCTAGTAATATATAATTTTGAAGACTTTTCTTGTTATAGTACATTTTTTATTATTTACTTTTGGTTAGTAGTTATTTGTCATTTTTTTATATTATTCATTTCTAATGGTATATCTTCGTTATCAACTTTTATTTATTAGTAATTTCTTAAAGTCACAATTGATTTTTAAATTTTATCTATTATCTTTTAGCTTTTGTATATATAACTAGATGAAACTCGCTTTATATATGATTTATCATTTTAGAAATAAAATATTTATATTATACAACTTATGCTTGATTATCTATATTATGACTTTTATTGCAAATTTGAAATTTATGGTCAAAATAAATGCTGAATTTCCTTATTTCTATTATTCATTATATTTTTTAATGATTATTATAAGTAAATTTACAATATTTAAAAGTTATTTTACATAGGTCGTAGAAACTTACGTTTCTACATTCTGATTCTACTGAACCCTTAATGATTTTACGTAGAATCATGATTTTGACAACCTTGGTTGCTCCCACTGAAGAACTTGGTCAAGGTGTGATCTATTATGCTTTATAGGAAGATGGCCCTTCACCCTCGAGAGAGCTTCTATGGGGAATTCACATATTGACCCTCATCCCACGGAAGTGCTAGTGAACACGATGATTTTGGAAACTCTTTACATAACAATTTTGCTGATGTGTCTCCTCTAAATGAATCTCTCAGCTTGGTCTAAGACCAAAGAGAAGTGAGAACCTTTGTGAATGCCACTAACATGGTAGGTGATGCTGTCTAAATTGAAGGTGGGGCTGTAAATTCCAATGAATCTCTAGTGCTAGACTCCTCTCTTGACATAAAGTTAGTCAACTTCCTTGATGATATTGTTGCGCCTCCATCCTTAGGCTAGGCCTCGTAGAAACTCTTCTTGAGTTGCTCGTGCCAAGAAGGAGAGGGGTAGACATGTTAGGACCTAGGGTGTCAGCTTGTGGTGCTTTCTAGTGTTTTTTTTCTTTTTTTTTTTTATGGTAAATTTTTATTTAATTTTGTTGGGGTAAGTTGTTTCCAAGTTATTTCTTTATATTGCTTTAGTGTTTTCTTTTTGTATCACCCTTAGGGTGTTTTGACTGCTTTTTCAGGACTCTTCCCTTTCCATTGTATTGCCACTAAACCAAAAAAAAAATGATTATAGCTCTCCTAGTGATAATAATAATAACAATAACACTAAGCTCCCATTTTGATTCAATATTGTTTTTGTTGGGCTTGGAAGGTTGTGTATTGTTGCAACTAGTGGTGAATTGTTTCTAAAAAGTAATTGAATGGTGCATGATAGCTCTAGTACTGATTCAATGCGCTCCTACATTCATGGCCAAAATATAATTAAATAAAAGGTTAAGGACTTGTTAGAGAAAACCAGTCAATCTCTAACGAGGATTCATTAAAAAGAATCCTCCAATCTCATAAACATAACACTACAATACTAATTTAGAGATGATAATTCTAGCTTGTTTATTTATCTTATAAAATTACTTATTTATATTTGAATATGACATAATTTTTAAAGATAGAAGATATTCTGCTAATAATATCTATTACAGTTTTTTGATATAAAAGATTGATTGGCTTTTCTAATAATGTCTAATAAATGACTCAGTAATAATCCACCTAAAATATTTGTTATCTTGGAGTTATTGTGGAAGTTAGAGTGAGAAAATACTCTCTCCTCTCTCTACCCCCTGCCCTTGTCCCCACCCCTAGAGGACCACTTCCTTTAGGTAATAACAAATACTACCCAATCCTTAAAGAACCAAACCTTTAGTCACCCACCCGCTTGGACCACCACCGAAAATGTTGATGGAAGACCCCCACCATCCCCATGGTGAAATTGGAAAAACCTCCTCCGGTCACCAGAGTATCCCAGGCGATTACCAGCCCCCACTACCTTCACCAGATTGCCCCACAAAAACATCACTTCCTAGGCAACCCAATAAGGAAAAAGCAAAGTCACCTTTCAAGCCATTAGGAAAGGACAACTCTGACTAACCCAAAAGTGAAAACTTGGTGCCTTGTGCCCCTGTTGCAGCAGGCCTAGCTGAGACATTGTCAACCCCCTACACCAAACACAGCTATACCACTGTCCCCTTTTGCCAATACCCACACTCAAAGCACTTCCTTTTTTTGGCAAAACTGCATTGGATTCCACAAACCAGCCTACTCACCATACCAACCAACCAGAACATCCGGAAAACCAGATTCCAATCCCTTTCATGCTTGCAAAATCATTTGCCAATGCGTGTCTCCATGGAGCCCCTTCGATGACGCCGGACTTCCCCCTCCGCTTCATCCCACTGGCAACCACCATCGGGATCCCCAAGGTTAGGATCCTAAAAACCGTCGAGGATGAAGGAGCGGTCTATTGGAAGTCCACGCTAGTAGGCTACTTTATAGGCCGCAAAATACCTTACACTTTAGTTGACGCCATAGCATCCAAGTTGTGGAAGGAATACGGTCTTCAAAGCGTCTTAGCCAATCCGAAAGGCTTCTATTACTTCCAGTTTGACAAGGAGAAGGACATTACTCCAATCTTAGAGAAGGTATGGTTTTTTTTCCAAATGTTACCTGATTCTTCAACGGTAGAGGAAAGGAATGATGCTAGACAAGCCCCAACCTACCCATGTTCCAGTATGGGCCATGTTCAACCGCATCCCATGTGAGCTCCTTTGCGCTGAAGGAATAAGCCATATAGTGAGTGGGGTGAGCACACCTATAAAGGCTGACACCTTCACGGCCACCAGACAACGTCCCAATCAAGCGCGTGTCCTTGTTGAGACAGATGGAAGAAGGGAGCCGATCAAGCAGATTGAAGTGGAGAAAGTTGATGGATCATTGGCCATTATCCAAGTTGATTACCAATGGATCCCTCCCCGCTGCATCAAGTGCAAGGTGTTTGGCCATATATGCCTAACAATAACTAAACCAACACAATCTACTTTGGTGAGCCCCTCTAAACCTTTAGAGGACCAATGGATGTAGGCCAACCATGCAACCAAGGCCAAATAGAGAAGGGCCACGGTCACTCCTTCCCAAGTTGAAAGCTCTAAGGGGACTCAATCACTGCCCAACTAAGACCACCCCACGTCTGTAACACCCCAGGACTAGCTAAAAAACAACCCAAATTAAGGGCAGAATGAGGCAACACAAAGCAGCCCCCCTCGAAGTCAATGACATGGAGATGGAAGAAGCCAACAACACCCCTTTGCATGCCAACACACAGAACAACCAAGAACCATCCAAGCATGACAAGCCTCCATGCAACTCCCCAACTTTCAACCTACTCCCAGCAGAAGCATGCAACATAGTGGACTACGATGATAGTGAACACAACAACACCCCACTCCAAGCTTCTCGACTAAGTGTCCAAAACCCCAAAAAGTAGCTCCAAGGGCAACAAAGGCTCTAGCTCTTCTGGTAAATGTAAGAAGAAACAGAGGAAGTGGTGCTGCACCTTCACCTAGGCCCTAATGGCTCCACCTAATCACACTCGTGCATATAGTAGCATGGAATGTTAGAGGGCTAAATGATGCTCTTAAAGCAGTGGAAATTAAAAAGGAGTCTGACATTCATAGGGTATCCCTTATAGGGATTCTAGAAACCAAAGTTAACACCACTAATGAAACAACGGTAATGCAACAACCAGGTCCACAATGGCAAATAGCCATCAACCAAGTTGCACCCAAGTGTATATGGATAGCATGGCAATTGAGAGTGTGGGACATTGGCATCGTCAAGGAAAGTGCCTAGCTTTTGCATTGCTTAGCGACCCATCACAGCACCACTTCCAAATTAAATGTGACTTTCATTTATGGTGGTAACGATGATGGTGAAAGGAAGTTGTTATGGAGAAGCTTAGAACAAATTTCCCTAACCTTCACTACCCTCCCTTGGCTGGTTCTTGGAGATTTCAATACAACCCAAAATCCCTCCGAGAAGTGAGGAGGCTGGGGGTGTATGACACTAGTGATGTCTGACTTTCAAACATGTTTAACCAATGTTGAGCTTTAAGACCTAAGGTACAGGAGTGACTTCTTCACATGGACAAATCGACAAGAACCCAATCCCATATTGAGGAAACTAGATCGTGTCCTGATCAACCAATCCTGGATGCAAACATTTCCAAATGCCCAAGCCAAGTTCCTACCCCCCCTCCTCTTTGATCACTCCCTAACCATCACACACATAGACTCCACCCCGAGGGTAAGGAAGATAACATTCAAATTTTTCAATTTTTGGATCCATCATGTAGGTTTCAAAGACATAGTCTCCAATGTATGGAGAACGGAGATAGCTGGTTCCAAGATATACCAAGTAGTAAGTAAGCTCAAATTACTGAAGGAGAAACTAAGACATCTTAGCCACAGCAAATTCTTCCAATTGTCCAACTGAGTAAAGGAAGCCAAGCACACCCTTCACCAACTACAATCCAATATTCATGGGACCGGTGATACATCCCAAATGGAAGCTGAAAGAACAGCATTTAAGGAGTACTATCTACTGAGAAACGTCGAAGAATGCTTCTTCAAGCAGAAGTCAAGAATAAATTAGCTAAATCTTGGGGACAAGAACACTTCTTTCTTTCACAAAGCCATGCGGAACCATCATAATAGAAGCAACCTTTACCATATTAGCCAAGAAGATGGTAGTGAAGCGGTAGGCAAAGAGCAGGTAAGGGACCTAGTGGTCACCTATTTCCAACAACTCTACAGCAAAAGATACCCTCCAATTAACAAGGAGGAGATTTGCAACTTGGTAACTTGGAGGCTTAATGATTAGCAGAAAGAAGAATTGCAAGCACCATACTTGGAAGAGGAAATCAAATGGGGCTTTTTCTCCCAAGCAAATGAGAAAGCTCCTAGTCCGGATGGATATACAACTCTTTTCTTTAAGGAAACATAGGTGATAATAGGGCAAGACCTCACCTCTGCCATCAAGGAATTTCTCAACTTAGGACACCTATTTAAGGAGATAATTTCTACCATCCTTACATTGGTTCCCAAGACCCCCAACCCTACCAACCTAGAGGAGTTTAGACCCATTGCATGCTGTAACGTGCTTTACAAGGCGGCGTCCAAAGTACTTGCTGTCGGTCTTAAGAAGGTTTTACCTTCTTTGATTGGGAGAGAGCAAGCTACTTTCATCCTAGGGCGTAAAATCATTGATAACATTTTCATTGCCCAGGAATTGATGGCTAGTTATCAAATACAAACAGGAGCGCCTCGTTGCACACTTAAGGTTGACCTCCAGAAGGCTTATGATTCTATAAAATGGGATTTCATAATCGAAGTGCTTAGGACTATTCAATTTCCACCTCACTTTTGTACTCTCATAGAGCAATGCATCACCACAATAAAATTCTCTATCAACATCAATGGGGAATTAGCAGGCTATTTTCCAAGCAAGCGGGGCCTAAGGTAGGGTGATCCAATCTCTTCATACTTATTTGTTGGAGGCATGGAAATCCTCTCTACCTTACTTTGAAGACTCATCTCTAGCCCTGCATTCTCCCCCCACTAGAGGTGCAAACCCGAGTACTTAACCCATTTGTGCTTTGTAGATGACCTCCTAATCTTTGCAAAGTGTAATGTTGAGTCCATATCCTTGATCAGGGATGCTCTCCAGCAGTTCCAAGCACTCTCAGGTTTTGTGGCTAATAGCTCTAAAAGCTCCATATTCTTCTCTAATGTCTCCACCAGGATCAAACAACATATTCTATAGGTCACCTAATATCGGGAAGGCAATCTCCCAGTGCAGTACTTAGGAGTCCCACTCCTCTCCACTAAGCTCAAAACGAAGGATTGTGACACCTTGGTGGAAAGAATCCTAGCTCGCATTACCTCGTGGATGTCGAAGTTCCTATCTTACGTAGGTCAACTATAGCTAGTTAAATCCATTCTCTTGTCAATGCAAGTCTATTGGAGTTCCGTCTTTCCACTACCTAAGAAGATAACGACTAGGGTAGAACAACTTCTTAGGAACTTCCTATGGAGTGGAAACCCGCACACAATTTCAAAAGCTAAAGTTAGGTGGGAGGAAGTCTGCAAGCCAATCAAATGTGGTGGCTTAGGGATTCTCAACCTTCATCTATGGAACAAGGCTCTGCAAATCAAACATATCTAGCACCTATGCAAAAGTGGAGCCTGAAGCTTATGGCCTAAATGGGTGTAATCAACATTATTGAAAGGAAAAAGCTTTTGGTCTGTCATGAGCCCCAACCACATGCTCTTGGACTTGGAAGAAGATCCTAAAGTTAAGACCCTTAGTACGTGGCTGCTTTCAATGGCAACCGGGAGACGTCCTATCTATCTCCTGTATGGTCAGACTTTTGGCTACCCATGAGTCCTTTAGACAACCTATTCGGTTTAAGGCAAATCAAAAGCTTAGGTATCCCGATGATGGCCAAGCTATGCTCCATTGTGGATAATAACACATGGCAGCTACCAAATAATTTGCCTTGGTTAGATATCCACATCTTCGCTCACATCTAGCCTAATAACGCAATCCCTAACCAAATCCGATGGATCCACACAACATTAGAGGAGTACACCATCAACAGTGGATATTTTTCTTTAAACCAGAAGGACTAACCGTCCCTTGGCACAAAATAATATGGAACAAATCTACCATTTCAAAGCATTCTTTCATATTATGGCTTGCCTGGTTAGGGAAACTTTCTACTTTTGACAAATTGATTGCATGGGGAATAGCTATATCCTTAACATGCTACCTATGTTAACAAGAAGCTGAAGACCACTCACACCTCTTCTTTAGTTGCAACTACTCATCCCAAGTGTGGCAGCAAGTGTGCGATTTCGCCTAGTGTCCTCCTCCATGTAGGGATTGGCAAGGGGCCAAACACATACTAATAGCAGCAGCTCAATCAGCCACCAAACTCCATCAGACATGGAGAACAAGCCTTGCAGCCGTAGTCTATTGCATATGGAGAACACGCAACAAAGTCCGACTTGGAAGTAGTCCTTCTAGCATCTCTCTTTTACCTAATCAAATCAAATCTTATGTTTGTAGGATGTACTTTGGTAGTGCTTTCATTGTACCAACACTAATGAGTTTGGTCTTAGTGTTGTATTTGTATCTCTAATAGTCTTTGATGGATGTATGCCGTTTTAAATTAATAAATTATGAATTATCCAAAAAAATAATCCACCCAAAATAATACCAAAAAAATGTCATTTATTTTAATTTCCTAAACTGCATTCTTTACATGGAGCGTAAGGGGTGGAAGATACTCTCTCAATGTGGCATTAGGTAATATGTTTGAGTCAACTACTGAATGGGTTCAGGCTGCTGAATGTTGAACATTCTCTTTCACCTCTTCGGTCTTCATGTATGCTGTCTTGGTTGCACTAATGTAAAAAGTATCTTGCATGAAGCTATGATCTTCTATCTTTTATATCTACAGGTCTAATTATTTTTTTGGGTTTTGATACATGTCTAAGTAGATCTACATTCTTGGATCTGATTTAAAGCACCTTTCGAAAACAGAGACAAATCAAATACAATCACAGTCGAATTTTTAGATGCTTGTGTTTTTGTGCTTTCTGGGTTTGTTGGTCATGCAAATTGCCCCTGATATGGGTATATTGTTTTATTTCCTATGACCTAATTGTGCATGTGTTTCTCTTCCTAACTGTCCTCCTTGCAGATTCTGGGATTTGTAGAAAACATGAGCTTCTTTAAGTGTCCGCATTGTGGTGAACCCTCGTTCATATTTGGGCAAGGTGGAACTAAGAAAACAGCTGCTGAGATGGGTCTAGAATTTATCGGTGAGGTATTGTCTCTTTTAGTTGCTTGTAATTTTTCTTGTGGAATATCATTGAAGTGCTATTGATGCATCTGAAGTTTGTTTTAGTGACCTAGACCTGTTTGCCTGTGGGTAATGATGTGGTTTTTGCTGCATTATTGTATGCGCAATACTATTTACTCTGAAACACTAGAATCGTGGAGTCTTAATATTTCTGTGAAAAGCAGGCATGTAAACTAGGGGAAGGTCTTGCGTGCAATGGTTTGAAACATTTCTTTCAAGCCGTGCATGTTTAGGTGCTCTAAATTTTCGTTTTTAGGGTTTGTAAATTTTTCAATAAGAATGTCTCAACCAGTGTAATACTATAGTTACTTTTTCAATATCTGATACCATTAATCATTATGCTTCCCGATTACTCTTCTGATGTTTTGTCTCTTGTTTGTTCCCTAGATACCTCTGGAAAAGGAGATCAGGGAGGGGTGTGATGACGGTGCCCCAATAGTGGTATCATCTCCCAATTCTGATGTCTCCAAAGCTTATGATGGATTGGCTCAGAAAGTTGTCAGCAAACTCAAGGAACTGGATGCTGAGCGGCCTGCCCGTGTAAAATTCCAACTTTGACATGGCATAACATGCTTCTGGGCAAAGATCTTGTGTGTGCTTGCCTGATCATCCAGTGGAAAACAATAGTTGGTGGAACAGTGAATCATCCAGGGCAGTCTCATCTCGGTGGAAGGTTGTTACCGCTAAGGTAAATATTGGGTTGTTCAGGGAGTAGTTCTTTAGACCTTTCCTATCAGATTGAGTAACTCGGACAGATGCACGTGGCTGTACCCAACAGTTGACACAGGTGACGAATCCTCAAAAATTTTGTCTAATCAAGTGATCTCGTCATGTTGAAGAAATTTACTAGTGTTTGCTTTCCTTAATTAGCCTCAGTGGTTTCTGTGAAAATGACATTTTCAAAAATTGACATTACTGCTGTCGTCAATTTCAGAATTTCAGGATCTTATGTGCCTTTAACACGAAAGTATCATGATATGTAAGTAAATCCAATGGTAAACAATCCTGGAAAAAGTAGTCATTTTTTAAATTATTATTATTATTTACCCCAGAGTTCAGATAGCATTGTGCCTTTATCATGTTGGATGATCTTTGGCAGCATGCTAATCGCCTCTACTGAGATAACTGGGGCGGAGTTTTGCTTTAGTGTTGGCTTGTAGTAAATAGGAATGAGTGGGGTAACCTTGTTTTATAGGATACTCATTTGTATCCTATTTGATTGGATAAGTTGTGACTGGGTTTTAAGGATTATAGGATAGGTTTCAGGTAAAGATTTTCTACAACTTGCTCCCATAAAATAAAGTACGAGTACAAGGTTTATTTTTTTATCTTGTATTCATCATAGAACCTATATTCTAGAATATATAAGATACAAGTTTTATGTATCAACTTTGCAAAAATTATTGAACAGTATGAATAAATAATAGTATTATATTTTTCAATTAATAAATGTTTTAATGAAAACGGAAAAAAAAGAAGAAGCCTAAGTTCTTAAGTTAATAATTTTAAACAGTTAAAAAGTTAATGCTATCTCCTTATTTTATGTCATCTTTTCTTTATTAGTTATTTCCTATTTTTCTCTTTAAGTTTATCTTTTTTATTCTTTTTGTTCTTTCCCATTTGTCAAGTCTTAAGATAATATATTATTATTATTTTTTAATTTCATATATTTTACTATAGGCTTTACATATAAAAAAAATTGTAATATTATAAATATGTTAATTTTTTATATCACATTTACAAGAAGGAAAAAAATTATAGATTCTACGAAGTATTTTGTATCTTGTAGATTTTACAGAATATAGGTTTTAAGGTATTATAAAATACGATTTAGTTATGAAATTTAGGAACTTATATTTTAAAGATAGGGTATAGATAGATGCTCATATTCTACCAACCTTATATCCACTCACTTTTACTAGTGAAGGAATCGAGTCATGAAGGTGCATTGTCAAGTGTTTCATTTTAGTTATGTTGTCTTTATCTGGAAAGGTCTTTATGAGATTAAAGTGTTATATCAATATCATAAGAGATTCTCTTTTGTAAGATTTCACAATTTTATTCTTACGGTATTTAAAAAGAGTTTACAATTTTGTTTTCTTATATATATAAAATATGGAAGTCTTGCTAAGAAAGAAATTAAAAGAAGAGCACTATAGCAATTGAAATTGCTTGTGAAATGGAAGAGTAAAGGAGCATGAGCCCAACAAAGTTAGAAGGGGAAAAAAAGGTTATTTAAGTACTTCAATTATTTGCTAAGATGAAGGTATTTAACTTAGGGTTTTTTTTTTACACTAATACAAGCCATGACCATGATGACAATATGAATCATGCAAGTATTGGTCTATGGACAGTGATGAGTCCAACAAGTTATAGGTACAAGGACTAATGAATGTATATTGTGGCACTTACACAAACACAACAACGAGCTACTACGGGATATAAAAGGGTTAGTTCACTTTGCGCTTCTTCTCCCGCAAAGCTAACAGCTGCGTTTTTAAAGTAGCCGCCCACTGAGGAAATGGTGCGCCCTCAGGCTTGCGCTTATGCTAATTTGCTAGTCTGATCCTGACCGTAAGGCTGCATGCATCCTCGATCTCAGCAGCATTCAGCTATATATATATAGCCACGGTGGGTATCTGCAAGCCTAAATTCACACACAATTCTTTCAATCAAGTATGTTTGATAAAGATGCCTTTGCAGCAAGTTGAGTTGAAGCATTTGTAGCAGGTGCAACAAAAATGATGTGTCCCATGAGAGAAAAGAGTTGCTTCTTTCCCCGTGTGTGAACTTTGTCCAAGGAATTTCTATGTTTTTGATGGAGACAGTGCAACTGCATTAAACTATATACAGCCTAGGAAAGAGAGTTTCTCCCGTCAACAAACAGGCTTGATGGAAATTATTATTAATTTAGTATACTATGCAAAAAGTTGGTAAAGCCCCTTGAAAGTAAGAGAGGGAAAAAAAAAAAAAAACCCATTTATTCAATGGATTCAGGTTAGAAGAGGATTTGCTGTTCATAATTTTGGGATTTAAGTAATTTAGGTAATTAGTTTTATTAATTAACTATTTGGTTTGGCAAATCGAAAGAAAGTAAATCAAATAAAGAGAATTTCAATTGAAAAGAATAGACCAAGTACATTAGTTTTCTATACGATTTGAGAAATTTTTGATTAATGATATACTGGTTGCTTTAATTAGATGAATTCATGAATAATCTGATTAAAATTGCAAGAACTAACAAAAAGATTCTGGGAACAGAGGAAGGTCAAATGGTGTAATTTGGGTCTGAAAGCCGCTGAATATCCCCAAGAAACTTTAATTTTCGATAAACCTCTTTTCTTCGGTCTTTAAAATTTGTAAAAGTGAGAAAAATCACTTCCGTATTTAGAGTACCATTTTCTTGAAGTTCCCTCCAAACAAGAATAAATTGACGCATTTCCAGCTAGAAAGTTGACAAAGGACACCAGCAGGAATTTCCCATATGATTGGGTGTTTCGTTGTATAAATTCTCAATTTAATCGAAACTAGAATAAATTTTGAAAAATTTCAGAATACAATTAGGAGTACATGCATAAACATATACAATGAAAGCTTGGCTTTAGGATGACGACAATTTTCAAGCGTAAAAAAACACATCACTTTCCAAAAATTTCCATACAACAGCTTCAGTAGAGTGAATTTTTTTTTCTTTTTTTTTTCAAAAATAATGTTTGACTTTAATAATTAACAGCCAAGTCAATAAATGACTAAAGGACGTTTTTCATCATCTCTTTCAAAATGTTCCTGAGAGAGAATGCACTGAAACACTATCTCTTTCTATTTTACGTTATCGATCGAGTGGTAATCTTTGTAAAAGTGAGTCAAAGTTAACTTTTTAAATATAATTTAATCAATTTTCATTCAAACCGCCTATTTTTTATGTGTTGATCTATTTTATATAAGATTTACCTATTTTTCATGTTTTTTTTTTTATCAATTTTTCATCATAAAATCATACATAAACAGAGGTATCAAGCAAAAAAAATAAACGTAAATTCAATTGTTATTAGAGAGATTGAATTTTTAATTGAGATTATACTCTTAGGAATTCCACGATGTTTGTACATAGTATCTAAAAATAAAGAAGCAACCATAAAGGATTTGATAGCAACGCTTAAAGAAGATAGTACCACAATGAGAATCATAATGACATAGGTAATGCAATGATGAAGTACATAGAAATGTCATCCCATCCTACTTGAAAAAAAGTAAAGGAGACAATAGCCTAAGTAGAGATGTAGTTGTATACTAGCTATATTGGCATATTGGGCATGATTCAATAAGTTTGATCATAACAAGTCATTGGTGATGGATAATTCATGTAAGAGCACCTCTTTAAGAGTTGACATTGTTAGTCAAATTGTTTTCAATAATCCATGTATTAGTAGCTAATTTGCCATCATCAATATCAATCTACAACAATTGATCATTCTCATTCAACCTATATATGGACTTTAGCCCTTACTTGATCAATGATGTATAATGTTAAAAGTGTGTGAAAGCCAAGAAAGTAGCCTCATATTGAAATTGTATGGACAACACATTAGCTATATTGTTTTGGGTCTTAGCTTTATGAATTATCTCATGATTATACCTTAAACTTTAAACAAAAATTGGTTTTGTTGTAATGTTTTTGTCAAATGATGAAATGCTGGCTTAAGAAAATAGCTTGAACTACTGCAAACCTTTTTTAACATTGCTTAAAACTTTATTATTTGACCTTACAATTTTTAGCGATGGTAAGCAACGGGATTATTATCCTATAATAACATAGCACCAATTCCACTTCTAAACACATTAGCCTCCAATAACATGGTTTGATGATTTTATGAATGGAGCTACAATATAGGTGTACCCTTTGATAAACTTCCAATAATACCCACTAATCTAAAAAATCCTCTCAACTCTTTAATTAAAGCCAATCAAGGCCAATAAGCCACAAGTTTAATCTTCATCATAATTAAATTAACTCCATCTTTTGTAACCATGTGGCAAAAGTATTATATATTCAAAATTCCAAAAGTACACTTGGACCATCTACCACACAATCAAATGGTTAGAGAGGCTTTGAAAGACCATATCTAAATGAGTAACACGTAACTCCTCATTATTGCTATACACTAAGATGTCATAAATAGACAATGACAGTTTTTCTTAGATATGACCTAAAAATAGAGTTCATAGTGGATTGAAAATTAGATAGGGCATTAGATAAATTAAATGGTGGCATTAAAAACTCACAATGACCTTCATTTGTATGAAAGACCGTCTTACCGATATCATCTTCAAACATGTGAATTTATTGACGTCCTTACCTGAAACCTCACCTTCAAAATGTAACACCCTCGTTTAAATCATCAATGAACTCATCCATATTGGGAATGTGAAAAGGTATTCTTAATTGTAAATTAATATAGTGCTCTATAATCTATACGCATGTAGTAAGACCCATTTTTATCTATAATATATAGGATTGATTAACTTAAAGAGCTTGTATAAGGCTGAATAAATCTGCTTCAAATACTCTATATATATATTTTGCCAATATCTTCCCTTCTTGGAAAAGAAGATTAAGATATAGTTTTACATCAATTAGTTTACACCCTAGATGCAAGTTAATTCCATTTTGGATTGAACTTAATGGAAATTGATTAGAGCAAATGAAATCTATATTCCATAATGAAGGCAATGGGTATTTCAAAAACTTGAGAGTATTTCTTTATAGATCATACATAATCCTCTTTTAATAAAGGAAAACAAGTGAAAACACTTTGCCACATCAAACCATTTCACCAATTGTTTAAGTTGATGATGTTCAATTAAATTCATTTAAGCATTAGACTTTTTGGTCAAGTGATGATTGAATTATCATCACAAAATTACATATGTATACATTATCAGCCTTTGTTGGGCCATCTATAATTTTTCTCTTAAAATGACATCTCTAAGTATAAGTATCCTTAATTAAGTGGTTGAAATAATTAATAAAATATTAATATGGTTCTTTTGTAATTCATTTTATCCCCATTTCTAATCGTAGCACTAAAAAAAGATTAGAAAACCCATCTTTTGTTGAATCTCCATCAACCAATAAAGTCATATGTTAGGCATAATAAAGCCACATGTAGAATCTTTATCAACCAATATTGAAATTGACTTGCCTTAAATGATGCCACTTAATTCTAGGGCAAGTACTCGAGTGAAATAGAGTCCTCTACTTTAGTGTTCTCTTGACCTTACTCATTTGTTATCAATAATGAAACATTTACTTTACACTTGTGATTCTTTGAAAATTTCTTATTAAAATTGTAATATAACCCCTTTTTATGTCTTGCCAACACTTTAGGAATGGTTAATATTTTGGTTGTAGATGATCTAGTAGACACTAATGCTTTTTGTTTGATGTAGATTGAATATTTGAAGTCATTGTTAGAGTTGGCAAGATGAGACCAAGAAAACTAAGGTCCTCTAAAAGTGATAGCCTAATATTTTAATTTTTTTTCTTGCATCTTAAATAAGTAAAAGCTCATAACATAATTTAGCATGTCACACCTCCTTATAAATTTTCAAGTGCAAACGTAAAATAACTCAATAACTCCAATTTTGATAGCTTAACCTTATTCAAGAGTGCCTTAGACTTTGATAGTTGTTGTTGAATATAAAATGAATTCTTGAATATAGAATAACCAAGTTATCTTAAATAATGCTTCTTGACATTCCTTAAAAGTTAGAAGATCAACTCTTGTAAAAAAGTTGACAAAATGAGTTAAAATGGGTTCGTCTACACTAATATAAACTTTAAATTTTAACCACTATCTAAGATACAAAACACTTTAAAATATCAAGACCTTTAGATGCCAACCACCATTCAAGCATCATCAACTTAACATTAAGAATCAAGTAAAAGTGCTAAAAAGAGAGGAGAGAGATTAAAAAAAAAAAAAATATGGTGAAACATTTTTCTCAAATGGTATGGAATGACTTGATTCTTCTATTGCTACATACTAGAAAATTTGCATCATCAATTACCACATAATGAAATAATGGCATGTAGGAGGAATATAAATCATGTGATTCGCTTGTACTATCAAATCTTAATAAATGCAATGAAGAAATGTACTTAATTTGTTTTCTACGTGTCTTCGCTTTCTTGTTGTTGCTTGGCATTCTTTTATTAGCCATAGTTAGTTGAAATTAATTTCATTGAAGCTTTTTGTGTATATAGTTTTACTTACAAGAAGTTTTATTTTACATCAAGTAGAATAACTAACCACTCCATTTTTCTTTGAGGTAAAAGATCTTACATTTTATCAATTTTAGACAAGTCTTTTCTTTTTGATATAGCTTATTTAGCCTATAATGGATTTAAGGTAGATATGAATTAGGATATTTATAGAGATTAGATGCATATGGATCCTTTAATACATTGCCAGATCTAATAATTTTGGTATGGTGATTGGAGACATTACTTTTAATGGAAGCAATTACTTGCAATGGAGTTGTTCAATGAAAATGGATTTAGGCACAAAGTTGAAATTAAGGTTCATAGATGGGAGTGTTCCAACTTAATGAAAATTTATCCAATTTAGTTTATTGGACTAAATGTAATTATATGGTTAGGTGTTGGATTTTAAATACCATGATTGGTGAACTTCCTTAAAATTTTTTATATGCACTATTCACTAAAGAGTTATGGAGTGAGATTAGTGAACATTATTATCAATCTAATGGGCCATTAATCTTTCAATTGCAATGTAAAATTGGTAACTTGAAGCAAGGTAAACAATTTGTGAGTTATATTATAATAAGTTGAATTGCTAGGATGTACTATAAGTTTTTTCAACATCTTTTAGGTGTGGAAGAATGGATTATCGTACTTGTGGCCTAAATGAAAAATTGTTGGAATTTAAGGCTTATGGATTAGTTTGAAGTAAAGTCTTGGCTATGGAACCATTGCCATAAGTTGATAGGGCATTTTACCTTAGGAATTTAAGGCTTATGGATTAGTTTGAAGTAAAGTCTTGGCTATGGAACCATTGCCATAAGTTGATAAGGCATTTTACCTTATTTAAAAAATTGAAAAACAAAGGCATATGACCTCTACTGTGTTTGGATGCTAAGGTAGTTGCATATTACTCTAATAAAGGGGATTTGCATAGGACCATGGTTGACAAGAAAAGAGGAAAAAGAAAAAGAAATGCTATTAGGTCTTTCATTAAACCTTGTAAAATTGAAGCTTAACTAATTTTTATAAGGGGAAGAGAAATATTAAACCTTCCAAGTTAGTAGCACAATGCATTAGTAGATAAAGTCCACGCTTACTACACCATTAGATGTACATCATAGTTGATAATATTTCTTCTAGTTCTAGTGTCTCTCACACTTATGATCAACAACAATCTATTTGTCAAGAAGTAATGTGCCTAATGAAGGAAAAATAAACACAAGATGTAGCATTAGCAATCTTAGTTAATTTAGCTAATACGACTAACACTCACTCTTGCTTTAGTGCCTTGAATAGTTATTTTGATTGTTGGATAGTTGATATGGGTGCCACAAATCATGTGATCTTATTTAAGCACTTACTCCAAAATAAATATAGTTTATCTCAACCTATTTTGATTAAGTTACTTGATGGAGGCACTAAAATTGTTTTAACAAAAGATTAATTTAACACATCTTTGATTCTTCATGATGTATTTTATATGCTAAACTTCAAACATAACATCTTACCCATACAAAAGCTTTAAAAGAACAACTTGATAGCCAAAGTTGATTTTTCTTCTTTTGAATTTTAAGACTAGAAAACTGATGTTTGAGTAGCATTGATAAGGGCATATAATGGATTGCATCTAGTGAAGTCTCAAGTTATGAGGATGTTTCATTCTATAGATGATAAGACACAACAAAATTTTTCATTATCATGTTCCTTTATAATAAATTAGGCGTGATTTATTTGATTCATGCTAAGTTGAGTCATTCTTCTATATTAAGGTTACAAAACTTAAACATGTGTAAAATCTTTGATCTTGGAAATTTTCTACGTGAGACATGTCATTAAGAAAAAATTTAATGTATTCCTTTTCCTTGAAGTGAGAATAATGCTTTATTTGCATTTCAATTGTATATTGAAATTTGGGGTCCATATCATTTTTCATCTATCTCTACTGCATATTATTTTCTCACTACTTTGAACGATCATACTAGATGTACTTGGACTTATTTACTTAATAATAAGTTACAAGTTGTCCTTATGTTAAAGAAGTTTTCTCACTATGTTATCAACCATTTTTCCATCACTCCTAAAGCTATAAAATTGAATAATGGTTTTGAATTCTTGTCCTATCATTATTAATCTATGCTCATTTTTTTTTTGGCCAAAATTGTTAATTTATGCTTACTCGCCTTGAAATTGTTCATTAATTCACTAACTTGCACACTACAACAACATGGGAGAGTTGAGTGTAAGTAAAGACATTTAATAGGTATTGCACTTGCTTTACATTTACCTACCATTTTTGCCTAAAGAATGGGGAAAAGTGTGCTTACTACTACATATTTAATAAATAGAATGCCTATATTAGTTTTGAAATGGAAGTCATCCTATGACATTTTGTTTGGTTATACACCTAAATATGGTCATTTGAGAACAATAGCATGTTTACATTTTCATTTACATAAACTTGCCTCACAAAAATAAGTTTGACCCTGGAGGAGTAAAGTGTGTTTTTCTTGGCTACGTTAATGGACAAAAGGGGCATAAAGCATATGAACTTACGACTATTAAAATTCTTGTGAGTTGAGATGTGTTGTTTTATGAACAAAATTTTCCTTTTAAACAATTTAATTATATTGATTCTATTTGCCATCCCCTACACAAGTCAATTCAACATTTTCCATTCATTATACTTGATATTGTCCCTATGGTCAATGATTCCTATCCATCGTCGATTTTTGGTTCTTTAAACCCTTATCATATTTCTATTAATTCTAGCACTTCCAATTTTGCCTTACACAACCCGTGTCCTTTAGTTGTTGTTTGTTGATCAAATAGGGAAAAGAAATCTCCTTTATAGATGCAAGACCATGTACATTTAATTCATTGTGATATGCCTTATTCCAATGCATTTGATACATTGACATCTAATCATAAATGCAATTTTGTTTATTTGTTGTTCACGCTATAGGCCTTTTTCAACTATCCTTTTATTTAGATCATTGGCATATGTTATAGCTAACCAAGAATCATGCTCGTATTCATAGGCTTTGAAAAATCAAGAGAGGGTAGAAGCTATGGACAAGAAGTTAAGGGCTCTTAAGCTTAACGAAACTTGGGAATGAACTAATTTACCACTAGGAAAAAGGGCTATTAGATCTAATTGGGTTTATAAGATTAAATATAAACTTGATGAAAGTGTTGAATGATACAATTCTTTTAAGTGGTCTTTTCATTAAATAGATATCAATAATGTAGTTTTACATGGATACTTAGATATAGAGATATATATGCCACCTTGGAAAGGTTACAATTAAGCAAAACAAGCTTGTGAACTACATTATTCACTTTATGATTTAAAGTAAACTTCTCGAAAATTGAATGTTGAAATATCTCAATTTTTTAATTGGGGAAGATTTTGCTCAATTAAAGATTGATTGCTCACTCTTTACTTCTTGAAAATTTGGTTGTTTTTTAGTGGTTTTGTTATATGTTAATGACATGTTAATTACATAGGATAATGAGCAAATGGTTGCTAATTTGAAACATGATTTGGATCTAAGCTTTTACAATTAAGGATCTTGGATTGGCTGGTTTTTCCCTTAGTATTGAAATATGCGGAAAATAAGCTAGCACCTTATTGTATCAAAAGAAATTTATCTTTGGATGTACTTAGTATTGTTGATTCATCTGTTGCAAAAGCAATAAAATTTCCTTCTCCTACTGGTTTGAAGCTAGACAATACAACATGTGAAGTCCTAGATCAGCCCCTCATCTATGACGCATTGCGGGCATCTTACCTTGACTGGGCGGAGCATTTCCTTTACTGCTCAAATAGTTTATGGCACATCCAACTCTTCATTTACAAGCTGTTATCATGTTTTAAGATACCTCAAAGTTACTTTTTCTCTTGGATTGTTTTATTGTTCCAACAATTCATTTAATCTACTTGGAAACTCCATGCTCTTCATTTACAAGCTGTTATCATGTCTTAAGATATCTCAAAGGTACTTTTTCTCTTAGATTGTTTTATTGTTCCAACAATTCATTTAATCTACTTGGAAACTCCATGGGTTCTTACCCTATTGATCATACATCCTTGACTGGCCATTGTATCATGCTAGGAATGCATTGGTATCTTGGAAAACGAAAAAGCAATTTGCTATAAGTACTTCCATAGCTTAGGCCAAATAGAGAAGTATGGCCACTATCACTAAGGAGCTTCTTTAAGTGCCTTCTATTTTTAATTATCTAGGTGTAGCAATTTCTCTACCAGCCATACTTTGTTGTGACAAGAAGTCAGCCAATGGATTACTATTAATCCATGCTTACATAATCGTAAAAAAACGTATTGATATTGAAGTCCATTTTCATTCCTGATCAGATTTCCAATGGTTTGCTCAAGACAGCTCACGTTCCATCATGGTTGCAACTTGCTGACCTTCTTACCAATGCGGTCAAATCAAGCTCAATTGTAGCTCTTGTGTTCTAAGTTGGCCTTCGAGAGGTCCCACTTTGAGGAGGGATGTGAAGATAAATTTACTTAATTTATTTCCACGTGCCTTTGCTTTTATTGCTCACACTTAGAATTCTTTTACTAGTCATAATTAGTAGAAGTTAGTTTTGTTGAAATCTTTAGTATAAATGGTTTCACTTGCAAGAACTTGTACTACATTGAGTAGAATAACCGAACATTCCATTTTCTCTATGTTCTGCTAACTGATGCGTGTTTCAATTTCAATGGTGATGAATCTTTCTTCTATTTTGACAAAATTCTACACTGGACATAAAATTAACTGCAGTTTTTCAATAGCTGTTTCGATCATTAACTGGTAGTGGCAATCTTATTATTAAACTCCTATTTAGCAATTTCAAAAGGAAAAGGTTATGACGTGCTTCAAGGACACTTATTTAAGGCTAAAAGAACACTGTTTTTTTTCCACATTTCTTCTTGAAGTTTGTAATCAACCTTAAAAAGATGAAAATTAGTCTTAACTCATACTAATGGCACTTATTAGCGGGAGCTGCTTTAATAAACAAGGGTTTACAATTGTAAGCAAGGAGCAACATTGCATTAGCAATGCCCTTTTAAATGTAATATTATTAATCCTTTTCATTAAGAAGTTTTGACGAAGTATATTAGTTTAAAAGGAAACCTTTTGAAGAAGATAAACAAGAGGAGAATGCGAAGTTATTTAGAATTAGAAGATTACAACAAAATTATTTTATTATCTACTATCTTTGGACATTTGAGATAGAATATTTTTCATTTCCTCTGAATATATTTTTTCATTTTTCTTTGTACTTACCTTTTTAAAGGCAGATTTAATGCAACGTATTGCTAAACACACCATAGTTAGCATCGATTTCTTAGGACTTTTCTAGTCATACATAAATCAACGGACACCGTCTTATTAGACATCCTCTTAGTTTTCTTTAGCCATGAAATAAGATGGTCCAGGACTCCAGGTTGTCGCAAGCATCTGAAGTTCAGTACTGTGTAAAGTTAGAAAAGTGAAAAGCTAAGCGGTCTCGATGTCGATCTAAGGGATAACTCTTACATATGCATCGTTTTTGTGAATCATACCAAGACAGGAAACGATTATTATGTACAAGTAAGTACCCGCACTTTATGTACTTGGTCCATTAAAACCGAGTATAATTAGAATTTTTCTAGCTAGCCCAAGATATTATGGAAACTAACAAAGCAATCAAGACAATCATCCTTCAAAAAGGAAGGAGCACCTTGATGACCTGATAAGTGAAAAAAGAACCATCGGTATTAGCATGTACGTTTGAATGAGTGATGAGTAAATATCAATAACTCTTAATCATGTGATAGTAGTAATTGTAATCTGTAAAATCATGAATATCCTAAACAAGACAGAGGCAGCATATAGAACCTGCCAATTTTTGGTGCATGATTATATGTTTCAACAAACTACAAAATTGTATAACTAATTAACGAGTTGCCATAAATATTTAATATTAAAAGCTAGTCTCTATTTTATTCTACCATTATAATCTCCCCTTAAAAGTACATGTGAGTGACATTAGTGAATATTACACTTGGGAAAAACATTTAACAATCATGGATTTACCTAATAATATGTCTTCAAACCTTCATGATAGAGGATGAGAATTCGATGCAGTCGATTCTTATACAAGTCTTCAAATCTTCACGTAATCCTCTGAAGGGCAAATTTATTGATCAAAGGCCTGAAAAACCAAAAATACCTCTTCTATATTAGCACAGGAAGAATTTTTCTTCCTGATTTCTTCATTGAGCATATCAACAGATATTTGCTAAATCACACTCAAGGGCCAAGCAAAAACAAATTCTTGAACTTCAGAAAATTAGAGTAAGGGCTACGTGGATTTGTTTTGCTGGGAATTTTCTTTTTCCAAGTATCTTTTTTGTATTTATCAACATTAAGCATTTATAATGTTAAATATTTACTAATTGGAATCAAAATTACGGCTATGGTAATTGATAGTGCTTGAAGATAATACATATGGTGGAAGATAAAAATAACAGTTACCGACGCTCAATGTCACGTTGAACTAAACCGAAAATACCAATTGAAATTAAGTGGGTGAGTTCCATATTCACAGTAAATATATTTTCCTGTTTAGTTGATTGCCAGGTATGGGTGGAAACAATCCACTGTCATTACCTTCAGTATCATATACCGCTAAAGTTTGGATTTCTCAAAAACAAAGGCTCCTTTAATTGGATTTGCATAACATGTGAGACCTAAACCATGTCAAATGCACAAAACAATTTGATACAGCATAAAGTCTAAGAAATAGCCTAGGTCGTAGTAAAGGGCATCTAATGTTTGCTTTCACCTAAAACCTTAATCCGAAGTTGTAGAATGATGATATAAAGGAGGTTTAGCTGACTCTAGGCCTACAGATATGCAAGTAGCAATGACCTTTTGTGTGTCGTGATAGTGATTTGAAAGTTCCATACTTATAGCTGATGACATCAAGGATATAGACAGATTTATGTGAGAGAGAAGAGACACCGATCAGAATCAAGATCACTAACTAAGCCTGTAACCCCTTTTATATACTTTCCATTTCATTTATTGAAAGGTAAGGAGTATGAATATCTGCCCAAAAAAAACAAAAATATGGTCTATGACTATAAGGGAAAGGAAAGTTTGAAATTAAAAAAAGAAAGAAAGGCAAGACTAGCTAGGTGACTGTTCCCTTCTAGCATAAAGGGCAGGAGTTTAGGTCTTCGCTAGGTCACTTAATAAAGCACCTCATTAACCAGTCAAGACAAAGCAATTATAAAGAGAGCCAGACTTCTTCCACCTCTAAATTCATAGAGATTTTGCACTGTTGATCAACACTTTCAAAGGAACTGTGTGTTTTTCTCATTACCCTAGATTCAACCAGGAACATCTTGGAAAGGGGAGAAAAAAAAAAACAAATAAAAGTAGAGTTAAAAAGAAAAAAAAGAGATTAACCATAGCTACATAGGGTTTCTAAACTGAAAAGGAAGGAGAAATGGAAAGAAAAAAAAAAGAAAAAAATTTCCAAATCTAGGGTTTCCGAAGTTGCGAGAGAAGGAATTGAGTGATGTATTAGTTGTAGTTCTCTTAACTGTTGTCGCTTCATGAATGCTGTTGAACGTTATACCCGAAAGCATAGGACTGGAGATCATCAACGTCTTGATAATTCCACTGCTGTCTATTATTGTTTGTTTGCATATCAAGAGAAGATGATATAGAGCTTGAACCTCCTTCAAAACTACTGAAGGAGGCATTCTCTTCAGGGACTGGACAAGAATTGTTCTCATAATTTCCCAGGGAGATTGACTCCATTGGCTCGTTCAAGTAGTAAGCCGCCATTGCATTCGTATTCGTGTTGTTGATATGGCTGAGATTGAAGAAATGATGAGACGCACCGGATGAGTGATCCGAAGCTTGTAACAAGCTTTGCAAGTCTCCATTTTGTAGATGATGAGAGGGATTCATATTGAGTTTCCCTGAAAACAAGCTTTGTGCAGCTTGCTCTTTGAGAGATGCTAGTTGTGCTTGCAAATTGAACACCTACACATGCACACCAACACTGTTAATTCAAGTTTAAACGGAAGTCAAGAAAAGGGATAATTGCAAATACGTACACCCCTAAATTGGCCCTCTAAACTTTTAAAGTGTGATTTAGCCTTCTTATAACTTTTGAAAATGTACAAATGATTCTCCAACAACTGCTGGAATCTAAGCCCGTCTCTGAAAAGACCACAAATAACAATAGTTTTGAGGTTTTAGCAACGCTTTGGAAGAGTTTAGGGGGTTTACACAACTGATTAATAATTTAAGAGGTGTATTTGCAAATTGGCCTAGAGAAAACGATATTAGGGTTTGGATCAAAACAAGGAATTTGTGTTAACCTGTTGTTGGAGAGCAAAAATATGAGAAACGCAGCCATAAATGGGGTCTTGAAGCCGAGCTTGAGCTTCATAAGAGATGGTGACTGCAGCTTCGCAACGATCACTCACTGGAAGAGTAGCCAAGAGTTTTGAAACGTTGCTAGCACCAAAAACCTTATGGATTGCTGCAAAATGGGTCGCACCCTGTTCGTGGCAAAAGTAAGGTGCAAAAACACACCCCCTCACACACTTCCTTCTCAGGAATTTACATGCTCCACAAGGTGAACCTGAACCTGTCATCTTAATTTTGAGGAGTACCCCTAGTACTAGCCTTTTTTTTTTGGTTTTCCTCTCCTCTTCTTCTTCTTCTTCAGAATTTATTTACAGTTTTTGTTGAGGCAAAGAGAGAAATCATGGGCATGTTTATAAGCATTAGAGGTAGAGACAGGTCGTGTATGATAGGATGAATATGTTAATACCACCTTGTCCCCTTAATGGGCTGCAAATTTAATTATTTTAATTTTTCCTTTTATAAAAAAAAAAAACACACCCTACCTTTCATCCTCCATACTCCGTCCTAAATTTTAATTTTAATCATTTTATGCGAAATAGTATTCCATTACCCATCCTTATACGACAAAAGAGCTACCATAAACCCAAACCCATCCCTGCTTGCTTCAACATTTGCATTATCTATTATATATTGTCTTCAGTTACATCATTGTTTTGTTTCAGTTAAATACGATCTTCATCCAAGCGTCCCACCATAATTCAGGGTACATTTATAGCTTCGGTAGGAAAATGAAAAAGACAAAAGAAAAGAAAGAAAGGGGAAAATGTTAGTTAACAAGTGCTTGAGATTGTCAATAATGGAGGGTAAAAAATATTATTAGGAGGGGAAGAAAAGTGTAATTCCTAAGACA